>JARWKJ010000015.1:27736193-28205067 GCA_029959095.1 Rhinichthys osculus
ATGGAGAGGACACCTTCTCACCGTGTCCCCTGCAAAGTTTCAGGACATTCTGATGTTGTTTTACAAAATAAGAGCCCCCAAAACTCATATATTAGGCCTACCTGTTGTCTCCATACATTCAGAAAATCATAAAAATAAAAGTCCTAATTTCCACAGACCAATTCCACCTCAGATGGAGAGGACACCTTCTCAAGGTGTCCCCTGCAAAGTTTCAGGACATTCTGATGTTGTTTTACAAAATAAGAGCCCCCAAAACTCATATATTATGCCTACCTGTTGTCTCCATACATTCAGAAAATCATAAAAATAAAAGTCCTAATTTCCACAGACCAATTCCACCTCAGATGGAGAGGACACCTTCTCACCGTGTCCCCTGCAAAGTTTCAGGACATTCTGATGTTGTTTTACAAAATAAGAGCCCCCAAAACTCATATATTAGGCCTACCTGTTGTCTCCATACATTCAGAAAATCATAAAAATAAAAGTCCTTGTTTCCACAGACAAATTCCACGTCAGATGGAGAGGACACCTTCTCAACGTGTCCCCTGCAAAGTTTCAGGACATTCTGATGTTGTTTTACAAAATAAGAGCCCCCAAAACTCATATATTAGGCCTACCTGTTGTCTCCATACATTCAGAAAATCATAAAAATAAAAGTCCTAATTTCCACAGACCAATTCCACCTCAGATGGAGAGGACACCTTCTCAAGGTGTCCCCTGCAAAGTTTCAGGACATTCTGATGTTGTTCTACAAAATAAGAGCCCCCAAAACTCATATATTAGGCCTACCTGTTGTCTCCATACATTCAGAAAATCATACAAATAAAAGTCCTAATTTCCACAGACCAATTCCACCTCAGATGGAGAGGACACCTTCTCACCGTGTCCCCTGCAAAGTTTCAGGACATTCTGATGTTGTTTTACAAAATAAGAGCCCCCAAAACTCATATATTAGGCCTACCTGTTGTCTCCATACATTCAGAAAATCATAAAAATAAAAGTCCTAATTTCCACAGACCAATTCCACCTCAGATGGAGAGGACACCTTCTCAAGGTGTCCCCTGCAAAGTTTCAGGACATTCTGATGTTGTTTTACAAAATAAGAGCCCCCAAAACTCATATATTAGGCCTACCTGTTGTCTCCATACATTCAGAAAATCATAAAAATAAAAGTCCTAATTTCCACAGACCAATTCCACCTCAGATGGAGAGGACACCTTCTCACTGTGTCCCCTGCAAAGTTTCAGGACATTCTGATGTTGTTTTACAAAATAAGAGCCCCCAAAACTCATATATTAGGCCTACCTGTTGTCTCCATACATTCAGAAAATCATAAAAATAAAAGTCCTTGTTTCCACAGACAAATTCCACGTCAGATGGAGAGGACACCTTCTCACCGTGTCCCCTGCAAAGTTTCAGGACATTCTGATGTTGTTTTACAAAATAAGAGCCCCCAAAACTCATATATTAGGCCTACATGTTGTCTCCATACATTCAGAAAATCATAAAAATAAAAGTCCTAATTTCCACAGACCAATTCCACCTCAGATGGAGAGGACACCTTCTCACCGTGTCCCCTGCAAAGTTTCAGGACATTCTGATGTTGTTTTACAAAATAAGAGCCCCCAAAACTCATATATTAGGCCTACCTGTTGTCTCCATACATTCAGAAAATCATAAAAATAAAAGTCATTGTTTCCACAGACAAATTCCACGTCAGATGGAGAGGACACCTTCTCAACGTGTCCCCTGCAAAGTTTCAGGACATTCTGATGTTGTTTTACAAAATAAGAGCCCCCAAAACTCATATATTAGGCCTACCTGTTGTCTCCATACATTCAGAAAATCATAAAAATAAAAGTCCTAATTTCCACAGACCAATTCCACCTCAGATGGAGAGGACACCTTCTCAACGTGCCCCCTGCAAAGTTTCAGGACATTCTGATGTTGTTTTACAAAATAAGAGCCCCCAAAACTCATATATTAGGCCTACCTGTTGTCTCCATACATTCAGAAAATCATAAAAATAACAGTCCTAATTTCCACAGACCAATTCCACCTCAGATGGAGAGGACACCTTCTCAAGGTGTCCCCTGCAAAGTTTCAGGATATTCTGATGTTGTTTTACAAAATAAGAGCCCCCAAAACTCATATATTAGGCCTACCTGTTGTCTCCATACATTCAGAAAATCATAAAAATAAAAGTCCTAATTTCCACAGACCAATTCCATCTCAGATGGAGAGGACACCTTCTCACCGTGTCCCCTGCAAAGTTTCAGGACATTCTGATGTTGTTTTACAAAATAAGAGCCCCCAAAACTCATATATTAGGCCTACCTGTTGTCTCCATACATTCAGAAAATCATAAAAATAAAAGTCCTAATTTCCACAGACCAATTCCACCTCAGATGGAGAGGACACCTTCTCACCTTGTCCCCTGCAAAGTTTCAGGACATTCTGATGTTGTTTTACAAAATAAGAGCCCCCAAAACTCATATATTAGGCCTACCTGTTGTCTCCATACATTCAGGAAATCATAAAAATAAAAGTCCTAATTTCCACAGACCAATTCCACCTCAGATGGAGAGGACACCTTCTCAACGTGTCCCCTGCAAAGTTTCAGGACATTCTGATGTTGTTTTACAAAATAAGAGCCCCCAAAACTCATATATTAGGCCTACCTATTGTCTCCATACATTCAGAAAATCATAAAAATAAAAATCCTAATTTCCACAGACCAATTCCACCTCAGATGGAGAGGACACCTTCTCACCGTGTCCCCTGCAAAGTTTCAGGACATTCTGATGTTGTTTTACAAAATAAGAGCCCCCAAAACTCATATATTAGGCCTACCTGTTGTCTCCATACATTCAGAAAATCACAAAAATAAAAGTCCTAATTTCCACAGACCAATTCCACCTCAGATGGAGAGGACACCTTCTCAAGGTGTCCCCTGCAAAGTTTCAGGATATTCTGATGTTGTTTTACAAAATAAGAGCCCCCAAAACTCATATATTAGGCCTACCTGTTGTCTCCATACATTCAGAAAATCATAAAAATAAAAGTCCTAATTTCCACAGACCAATTCCACCTCAGATGGAGAGGACACCTTCTCAAGGTGTCAACTGCAGTGTTTCAGGACATTCTGATGTTGTTTTACAAAATAAGAGCCCATCAAAACTCATATATTACCTGTTTTGTCCATACATTCAGAAAATCATTAAACTAAAAGTCCTAGCTTCCACAGACCAATTCCACCTCATCTGAAGAGGACAGCTTCTCACGGTGTCAACTAAAATGTTTCAAGACATTCTGATGTTTTTTTCCAAAATAAATGGCCTTTAAAGACTTCTATTCTCCTACGAGAGGTTCTCTCGTATTGCGTAAGTTGCTTACGCTACGGGTAAAGTAATCTTTTCTTGAGATCTGAAGCCAAAAATTATCCTTAATTTTGAATTTATTGTCAACGCAGTGCGGCAGACAGCAGAACATAAAAGGCTGTATAAGCGTGCTCATTAGCTGTCCTGCTTAAACTGCAGCAGCCTACCGGTGAGCCCTACGCGCCCTCCACACGTCACAGCCCGCCAGAATGGGTGTGGCTAGCATATATAAAAGAAGGGCTCAACAGGCTGGACTCTGGTTTTCATAGACTGAAGCGAATAAGCTCGTGGCGCGATCACGGCAGGTTACACAATACACATTCCCTCTTCTAGAGAGAACCAAGGTTTAGTTAGGTAACCAAGTATGTTCTCTAATGAGAGGTTCTCTCATATTGCGTAAGTTGCTTACGCCACGGGAACCCCTTGTCAACGCCATGCGCGCCGAGCATTCACTGCATGAGTACCGGGGGAAACCCGGGGAGCATAACATGGGGGAACAGGCGGTAGCAACGCGGGCCAGCACATGTAATAAGCACTTGATAGGAATACAGAGCGGCTCCGCCGGTCTACGTATAAACGCATGGAGTAAAGGCGGCCGGCAACGCGGGCCAACACCAGTACATAAGCACATAATAGGAAAGACATAGAGCGGCTCCGCCGGTCGATGTATAGAGAGTCTCACCCTTTTGTGCAGCTCAACCAGAAGACATGAGAGTAGTGACATGAGAGTAACCGGCACATGCACCGCTGGGCAGAACATACACATCGCTAGACTGATAAAAGATTAGCCTGCAAGGCGGGAACTTCCAGGTTATAAAACCTTACAAATGTAGAGGGGTAGGCCCAGCCTGCCGCCATACAAATATCGTGAATACCATTGCGGTCGCCACTGCCATCATCATTGTCATTTATTATTAATATTATTATCATAATTATTATCATTAATCTTGCCATTGTCAATGCTGTATTGGAATTAAGTGTCATTGTCATCACTACTGCAATAACTCCCCCCTTATCTCTTCATGGGCTTTTAATGCAACACAACATAGAATAAAAAAATTAAAAAAATAAAGGAATATGTATGGAAAACCTAACAAACACCAAGGCAGGCAAGACAGGCGAGAAGTGGTTTCAACGGGACAGCATCTCTGTCCCAATTTGAGACACTCTCGCACTGTACTCCCTCTTTTAATGCACCTTAGACATTGCACATAAAAAAAATAAAAAAAAAATAAAAAAAATTAGGAAAAGATAGGGACTGATGAGATGTGGGGGAAGGTTATCTTATATCTTATATCATCTTTTATTTTGTGCAGGATTGACAATGGCAATTGTTACATAGGAGGTAGGATGGAAATAAAAATCGACCAACACAATATTGGCAGTGTGGTGGTAGTGGGGAGTAGGGTGGTGATGGTAATGACAATGGTAATAGATAATAAATGGTTACTTTGTTTACGCATACACACACATACACATACACATACACATACCCACACTCACACCCGCTCACATACACACTTAGATCAAACACTTAAATCACTTTCATGTCACTTCTGGAATTATGGATTTACAAGATTGCTCACTGCTGCACTATGTTGGTTTGTATGTATGTTTGACTGTTAAATAAAAAAAAATTAAAAAAAAGAATATCGTGAATAGAAATCCCGCTGGACCAAGCCCACGACGAAGCCATGCCTCTAGTGGAATGGGCCCTGATGCCCATAGGGCACTGCAGGTGTTTGGACGCATAAGCTGCTGCGATAGTGTCCACTATCCATCTGGACAGGCTATGTTTCGAGGCAGCGAGACCCTTGGTGCGCCCTCCAAACAAAACAAATAGCTGCTCAGAACGCCTGAAGGTGGCGGAGCGCGTGATGTAAACTCTCAGCGCCCTGACGGGGCATAGGAGGTTATCACTGTCTTCGCTATCGGATGCTGGCAGAGCCGATAGGGAGATGACCTGTGCTCTAAAAGGCGTGCCAATCGCCTTGGGGACATAACCATGTCTCGGTTTGAGGATAACTTTAGAGTCGTTTGGTCCGAACTCGAGACACGCGGGGCTAACAGATAGCGCGTGTAGATCCCCCACACGTTTTACTGATGACAGAGCTATCAGAAAAACGGTCTTGAGCGAGAGGTATTTTAGGTCCACGGATTCTAACGGTTCAAAGGGAAACACTTTCAGGGCCTCTAAAACCAAAGAAAGATCCCAAATAGGAACCGAAGGGAGCTGCGGGGGATTCATCCTCCTTGCTCCTCTGAGGATGCGGATGATGAGCTCGTTCCTTCCTATCGCTTTGCCGCGCGCCAACTCCGTGAACGCTGCAATGGCCGCAACGTACACTTTAAGCGTGGAAGGGGACCTGGCTATTTCCAACAGCTCTTGAAGGAAGGAAAGCACCCACGAAACCCCACATGTGCGTGGGTCCAGGCTCTTTGTAACGCACCATTCAGAGAACACCGACCATTAGGACGCATAGAGCTTTCTCGTAGAAGGAGCTCTAGACTGTGTGATCGTATTCACGACCCCTTCTGGCAAAGCAACGGGTATCTGTTGATCATCCACGCATGCAGAGACCAGCGCTCTTGGGTGGGGATACCAAATTGATCCACCGGCTTGAGAGAGATCTTTCCTCACCGGGATCGGAAGTTGAACCCAAGTTTGGTTCTCCCATCGCGGGGCTATGAGGAGCACTGAGCGGCGCGTTTCCCTGATCCTCTTGATTTCCTGTGGTAACAGCAAGATCGGAGGAAAAGCGTACAGCGGCAGCTGGGCCAGGTTTGGGCCAGCGCGTCCTCGCTCTTCGAGAAGAAAATCAGGCAATGAGCGTTGTCTTTTAACGCAAAAAGGTCGACTTCCACTTTGCCGAAAAGGCGCCATAGTGACTGGACTGTCTGAGGGTGTAGGGACCATTCTCCCGGGGTAATGTTGTCCCTGGACAGTCTGTCTGGGCTGACATTCTCGAGGCCCGGTACATGCGCGGCTCTCAGCAGGCGCAACGAGTGATGGGCCCACACGAGAAGGCGTTCCATCAGTTTGCAGAGATTCCTGGATCTGACACCGCCTTGGTGGTTCACGTAGGACACCACAGACATGTTGTCTGAGCGGACTAGAACATGGTGGCCCCGTATGTGTGGGAGGAAGCGCTTCAGCACGTTCTCGACCGCTACCATCTCCAGACAGTTTATATGAAGGCATCTCTCTTGGTCTGACCACATGCCAAAGACCGTTCTGCCCTCGAAAAGAGCACCCCAAACTAAGTTGGAGGCGTCTATCAAGAAAACCTTCCGTGTGTGAGACAGCTCCCATTGTCACTCCCCGCTAGTACCAGTCGGCCGCTAACCAGGGTCTCAGTGCTAAAACGCAGCTCTGAGTCACCCTGATTCGTATGCCGCCGGACGCGCAGGCTCGGTGAGGCACTCGAGCGTTCAACCAGAGTTGCAGCGGGCGCATACGCAGTAGACCCAGCTGAAGCACTGCTGCAGCTGATGCCATACAACCCAGCATCCTCTGAAATGTTTTTAGAGGTGCAACTCTGTCTTTCTGGAAAGATGCGGCCAGGCGTTGAACACGACGCACGCTGTGTTGACAGCCGGGCCGTCATTGCCACAGAGTCCAGGTCTATACCCAGAAAAGAGGCTGACTGACTGGACAGTAATGAGCTCTTGGTCCAGTTGACCGTGAGACCCAGGCTTTCCAGGTGACTGAGAAGCACCGTTCTGTGAGAAATAAGTTCTTTCTCTGACTGTGCTAGAATCAGCCAATCGTCCAAATAGTTCAAAATCCGCATGCCCTGACTTCTCAGGGGAGCGAGGGCCGTGTCCATGCACTTCATGAAAGTACGGGTTGCTAAAGATAGGCCGAACGGCAGGACAGTGTATTGATGTACCTGACCGTCGAAGGCGAATCTCAAGAATGGCCTGTGACGAGGTACTATCTGAATCTGAAAGTAAGCGTATTTCAGATAGAGGGAAATAAACCTGTCCCCCGGGCGAATTTGTGCGAGGATCTGTCTGGTTGAGAGCATTTTGAACGGTCGTCTCATAAAAGCTCTGATCAAAGATCTCATATCTAATATCGGTCTGAGAGCTCCGTCCTCCGTCCGGCACGGGGAAGTAACGGCTGTAAAAGCCGGACTCGCTCAGAGAAGGAGGTACCGGTTCTATGGCTCCCTTGCACAGTAGTTTCACTATTTCTGCATGAAGTAGGTGTGCTACTTCCCCATTCACTCTCGTCTCGGTTCGCGCTCGAAAGCGCGGGGGACGGCGAGCAAACTGCAATGAATAGCCCTGCTTTACTGTGCTCAGCACCCATTCTGATGCGCCTGGAATAGCTTCCCATGCTTTTGCATGCAGGGCTAGGTCTCCGGGTTCCGATTGCCGCATTCTGCGGGCTCGAGTACCTGATTCGGAGGTGTGGATGCAGTGCGCACGCTCTCGGTACTCTAATATGGCGGCTCGCAGACAGCGATGGCTGGCCGTTTTATACACGATGTCCCGGTGGCTTTGGATGGGGAGCATATTGTGCTAGGAACGGGGCGCATCGGGGGTAAGATGCTTGTCAGTATGTGTGAGCGCTCGTGAGCAGGCACAGGACTTACATCTGTAATGTGACAGGCAGGGAGTGGCCGTGAAACAGAAAGGGTAGTGAGTAGGTGTGGGCACGGGGTCGCAGGCACATGTCCTACATCTAACACTCGAGCGGCTTTTGCCAGCTTTATGAGAGTGGGCTCTGTGAGAGACACGGGGCTTGTGTGTAGGGGTGAACATTGAGACGTGGGCACTTTTTCTACACTTAAAACACATGAGGCGTGAGTCGGACAACCAGACATTATGCTCTTTTTGACATTTCTTTGGGTCGCCGTGACAACGGCGGTTGTATACAGGCGAGTGGGTTGTGTCACCGGCTCGTTGGCTGCGTAAAACACATCTGCAGTAGCCATAACTACGGCAGACTGGCAGAGCGGAAAACTTTGACGGTGGACCGGCCGCGGCGGGGCTTAACCGTCTTTTCCTCCTTCGAGCTGCTAGGAGGACTTCGCAGGCTCAGGTTTCAGCGCGATCTTAGGCTGGAGTCCCCGCCCTGTCGACGCTGCGAAGACGGAGGTTGAGCCGGACGCTGAGTGAGGCTTCGAGCAGGCTGGTCCTGAGGGCGGCGTGCGGGTGAGCTCGAGCGTCGAGGCAGAAAAAGGTTCATAGCCTGCATGGTCTTTTGTACCTCCGAGAAGCAGCCTACGATCCCGCTAACCGCTGGGCCAAAGAGGCCGGTGGCGGAGAACGGGGCGTTGAGGAAAACAGCCCACTCGGACTCCCTTATTTCGGCGAGCGTCAACCAGAGGTGCCGCTCTGTGACGGTCAGCGAGGACATGCACCTTCCAAGAGCCTGGGCAGCGGATTTAGTAGCGCGAAGGGAGAGGTCCGTCGCGCTGCGCAAATCCGTGATGGAGGCAGGATCCGGGCCTTTCTCATCCAGCTCACGGAGGAGATCGGCTTGGAGGGTTTGTAGGACTGCCATGGAGTGCAAGGCTGAGGGAGCCTGTCTGGTGGCGGCGAAAGCGCGGCCGACAAGGGCTGATGTAGTCCTGTAGGTCTTGGACGGGAGGGAAGTCTTTGAACGCCATCCAGAAGGCAGGCAAAGGTGCGCTGCAACCGCTTCTTCCACTGGGGGGATGGAGCTATACCCTTTCTTGGCGGCGCCGTCAACCTGTGAGAGCGCCGAGGAGACATGAGAGTGGACTCTCGCGGAGAACGGAGCATTCCACGATTTGGAAAGCTCAGCGTGGAGCTCTGGCAGGAAGGGTGCAGTCCTGGATGCGGGTGCTTGGCGGCGGCGATGAAGGAAACAGCCATCAAGTCTGTTCAGCGCGGGCTCATCAGGCGCTGACCACTCGAGGCCAAGTTGGTCAACGGCCTTGGTGAGGAGGCGCAGGAGTTGCTCATCCACGCCGGCCCGAGTAAGACCGGACTCCTGGACTGATGAGGAGGCAGAGTGGTGTGAACCGGACCATCCCTCGCTGTCAGAAGCCAGGATAGAGCAGCTGTCAGCGGCGGCGTCCTCATCCACTTCGACCGCTTCATCCCCTGAGGAGGCGCGGGCGGGAGCCGGCGTGGAGAAGGAGATAAAAAAGCTTGAGGGAAGGCTTCCGGCGAGCTTTTAGGGACCACATCGGTCTCCGGTGGCCTATAGGGAGCGGCGCTTCTTTCTGCGCGGCCCAGCAGAGACAGGCAGAGTGACAGCTTCGTCTTTGAAAGCTTCAAGTCGAGCCCGCAGGGTCGACATTGAAAGCTCCTCGCACTCAGGGCAGCCGCCCGAAGAGAGCACAGCGACGGCGTGCTCACGGCCCAGACAGAGATCACAGATGAGATGGCGGATTTTGAGAAAAACGCGTCGCGCTCTTTTACAAGAGAAAATTGTGTGGACACACACACAGCAGAAAAGGATATAATCGCCGCATAGCGCAGCAGGCATGGATGGCTGAAGGCGGCGAAGACGGCCGGCTTCCTCAGACGCTTTCCTAGGATTGCTGGTCGCTTGTTTAGACGGCGGCAGCTTCGCTGAAGAGATGAAAATCAGAGTTCAGCCTGTTGAGCCCTTCTTTTATATACGCTAGCCATACCCATTCTGGCAGGCTGTGACGCGTGGAGGGCGCGTAGGGCTCACCGGTAGACTGCTGCAGTTGCCCCAGGACAGCCAATGAGCACGCTTATACAGCCTGCTATGTTCTGCTGTCTGCCGCACTGCGTTGACAATAAATAGAAAATTAAGGATAATTTTTGGCTTCAGATCTCGAGAAAAGATTACTTTACCCGTAGTGTAAGCAACTTACGCAATACGAGAGAACCTCTCGTAAGAAAACAGAAGTCTTTAAAGGCCATTTATTTTGGAAAACAACATGAGAATGTCCTGAAACATTTTAGTTGACACCTTGAGAAGGTGTACTCTCCATCTGAGGTGGAATTGGTCTGTGGAAGCTAGGACTTTTATTTTTATGATTTTCTGAATGTATGGACAAAACAGGTAATATATGAGTTTTGGGGGGCTCTTATTTTGTAAAACAACATCAGAATGTCCTGAAACACTGCAGTTGACACCTTGAGAAGGTGTACTCTCCAGCTGAGGTGGAATTGGTCTGTGGAAGCTAGGACTTTTATTTTTATGATTTTCTGAATGTATGGACAAAACAGGTAATATATGAGTTTTGTGGGGCTCTTATTTTGTAAAACAACATCAGAATGTCCTGAAACATTGTAGTTGACACCTTGAGAAGGTGTACTCTCCAGATGAGGTGGAATTGGTCTGTGGAAGCTGGGACTTTTATTTTTATAATTTTCTGAATGTATGGACAAAACAGGTAATATATGAGTTTTGGGGGGCTCTTATTTTGTAAAACAACATCAGAGTTTCCTGAAACACTGCAGTAGACACCTTGAGAAGGTGTACTCTCCAGCTGAGGTGGAATTGGTCTGTGGAAGCTAGGACTTTTATTTTTATGATTTTATGAATGTATGGACAAAACAGGTAATATATGAGTTTTGTGGGGCTCTTATTTTGTAAAAAAAACATCAGAATGTCCTGAAACATTGTAGTTGACACCTTGAGAAGGTGTACTCTCCAGATGAGGTGGAATTGGTCTGTGCAAATTAGGACTTTTATTTTTATGATTTTCTGAATATATGCAGACAACAGGTAGGCCTAATATATGAGTTTTGGGGGCTCTTATTTTGTAAAACAACATCAGAATGTCCTGAAACTTTGCAGGGGGCACGGTGAGAAGGTGTCCTCTCCATCTGAGGTGGAATTGGTCTGTGCAAATTAGGACTTTTATTTTTATGATTTTCTGAATGTATGCAGACAACAGGTGATATATGAGTTTTGGGGGCTCTTATTTTGTAAAACAACATCAGAATGTCCTGAAACTTTGCAGGGGGCACGTTGAGAAGGTGTCCTCTCCATCTGAGGTGGAATTGGTCTGTGGAAATTAGGACTTTTATTTTTATGATTTTCTGAATGTATGGAGACAACATGTAGGCCTAATATATGAGTTTTGGGGGCTCTTATTTTGTAAAACAACATCAGAATGTCCTGAAACTTTGCAGGGGGCACGGTGAGAAGGTGTCCTCTCCATCTGAGGTGGAATTGGTCTGTCCAAATTAGGACTTTTATTTTTATAATTTTCTGAATGTATGCAGACAACAGGTGATATATGAGTTTTGGGGGGGCTCTTATTTTTTAAAACAACATCAGAATGTCCTGAAACTTTGCAGGGGACACGTTGAGAAGGTGTCCTCTCGATCTGAGGTGGAATTGGTCTGTGGAAATTAGGACTTTTATTTTTATGATTTTCTGAATGTATGGAGACAATAGGTAGGCCTAATATATGAGTTTTGGGGGCTCTTATTTTGTAAAACAACATCAGAATGTCCTGAAACTTTGCAGGGGACACGGTGAGAAGGTGTCCTCTCCATCTGAGGTGGAATTGGTCTGTGGAAATTAGGACTTTTATTTTTACGATTTTCTGAATGTATGGAGACAACAGGTAGGCCTAATATATGAGTTTTGGGGGCTCTTATTTTGTAAAAAAAAACATCAGAATGTCCTGAAACTTTGCAGGGGACACGTTGAGAAGGTGTCCTCTCCATCTGAGGTGGAATTGGTCTGTGGAAATTAGGACTTTTATTTTTATGATTTTCTGAATGTATGCAGACAACAGGTGATATATGAGTTTTGGGGGCTCTTATTTTGTAAAACAACATCAGAATGTCCTGAAACTTTGCAGGGGGCACGTTGAGAAGGTGTCCTCTCCATCTGAGGTGGAATTGGTCTGTGGAAATTAGGACTTTTATTTTTATGATTTTCTGAATGTATGGAGACAACAGGTAGGCCTAATATATGAGTTTTGGGGGCTCTTATTTTGTAAAAAAAAACATCAGAATGTCCTGAAACTTTGCAGGGGACACCTTGAGAAGGTGTCCTCTCCATCTGAGGTGGAATTGGTCTGTGGAAATTAGGACTTTTATTTTTATGATTTTCTGAATGTATGGAGACAATAGGTAGGCCTACTATATGAGTTTTGGGGGCTCTTATTTTGTAAAACAACATCAGAATGTCCTGAAACTTAGCAGGGGACACGTTGAGAAGGTGTCCTCTCCATCTGAGGTGGAATTGGTCTGTGGAAATTAGGACTTTTATTTTTATGATTTTCTGAATGTATGGAGACAATAGGTAGGCCTAATATATGAGTTTTGGGGGCTCTTATTTTGTAAAACAACATCAGAATGTCCTGAAACTTTGCAGGGGACACCTTGAGAAGGTGTCCTCTCCATCTGAGGTGGAATTGGTCTGTGGAAATTAGGACTTTTATTTTTATGATTTTCTGAATGTATGGAGACAATAGGTAGGCCTAATATATGAGTTTTGGGGGCTCTTATTTTGTAAAACAACATCAGAATGTCCTGAAACTTTGCAGGGGACACGTTGAGAAGGTGTCCTCTCCATCTGAGGTGGAATTGGTCTGTGGAAATTAGGACTTTTATTTTTATGATTTTCTGAATGTATGGAGACAACAGGTAGGCCTAATATATGAGTTTTGGGGGCTCTTATTTTGTAAAACAACATCAGAATGTCCTGAAACTTTGCAGGGGACACCTTGAGAAGGTGTCCTCTCCATCTGAGGTGGAATTGGTCTGTGGAAATTAGGACTTTTATTTTTATGATTTTCTGAATGTATGGAGACAACAGGTAGGCCTAATATATGAGTTTTGGGGGCTCTTATTTTGTAAAACAACATCAGAATGTCCTGAAACTTTGCAGGGGACACCTTAAGAAGGTGTCCTCTCCATCTGCGGTGGAATTGGTCTGTGGAAATTAGGACTTTTATTTTTATGATTTTCTGAATGTATCCAGACAACAGGTGATATATGAGTTTTGGGGGCTCTTATTTTGTAAAACAACATCAGAATGTCCTGAAACTTTGCAGGGGACACCTTGAGAAGGTGTCCTCTCCATCTGAGGTGGAATTGGTCTGTGGAAATTAGGACTTTTATTTTTATGATTTTCTGAATGTATGGAGACAAGAGGTAGGCCTAATATATGAGTTTTGGGGGCTCTTATTTTGTAAAACAACATCAGAATGTCCTGAAACTTTGCAGGGGACACCTTGAGAAGGTGTCCTCTCCATCTGAGGTGGAATTGGTCTGTGGAAATTAGGACTTTTATTTTTATGATTTTCTGAATGTATGGAGACAACAGGTAGGCCTAATATATGAGTTTTGGGGGCTCTTATTTTGTAAAACAACATCAGATAGATAGATAGATAGATAGATAGATAGATAGATAGATAGATAGATAGATAGATAGATAGATAGATAGATAGATAGATAGATAGATAGATAGATAGATAGATAGATAGATGGATGGACTGAAATAGCCTTCGCTGGAAGAATGGTTGATTGAATGGTTTCAGAATGGTTGACGGTCTTACCGTAATACCTAGTGTATAAGCGCATAGAGAAATATAGGGGCGGCTAGTTTGACCACTCATTTCGAGGTGGAGGCTGGCTTGACTGCAGTACGCTCCGGGACCTCCCACTTTACAAATTAACCACTGGGGGTAATCTAACTAATTACTTTTTCCGTCGTTACAACGCCGTTAACATTACTGGACGTTAAATGCGGTGCGTTACTATGCGTTGATTCATGGGCATTAGTTTGGTTTGAAATGTGTGGGGGACAGAGACGCATTCGGAAGTGCACTTTCAGAAGTGCTGGGTACAACGACGCAATATACGTAAATATACGGATAGTAAAAAATATACTAATGTCATAGAACGGATACCTAATACAAATAAATAAAACATATCCAGTTAACTAGCAGATCATTCATTTAGTTCGCTATTAAATAAGAGATCTAGCGCTTAAATCTGTTGTTTTTGAGATCCAGCTGAGCGCACGTGCTGCTGCGATCAGTGTCATGGATAAAGTTGTTCTCTTGTGGCTCGCGGCGCGCGCAGTCTTCACTCGGACGCGCGCTTCAATCTATCGCCGTTGCGGAGACTATAGATACAGCTATA
Source organism: Rhinichthys osculus (assembly GCA_029959095.1). Taxonomy (NCBI): domain Eukaryota; kingdom Metazoa; phylum Chordata; class Actinopteri; order Cypriniformes; family Leuciscidae; genus Rhinichthys; species Rhinichthys osculus. Next base: position 27,750,647 of record JARWKJ010000015.1, read on the forward strand.
TCTAGGAGCTAAAGTTCAATCTTTAAAAGCACTCCATCTTGTTAAACTGTTTACTTTTTTAATGAAGATAAAGAAATACAGCAGCCTATGTCTTCCAGACTATTTATCTCAGGTTGTTAGAGGGTGTTTGATTTATTTAATTTGCTACAGTTACTGCAAACACACTTTATATTATTTAACTGTTTACTTTTGAAGAAAATACTTGAAGTACAGAATGTCTACCAGACCAGTTGTCTGACATTGGGAGTTTGATTTATTTAATTAAGAATTTGTAGTTTAAAAGTTTACTTTTGTTGTGAACAAAACACTTGAAAGTACAGGTTGTTAACTTGACCAGTTGTCTCAGGTTGAGAGAGTTTGATTTAATTCGCTAGAGTTAAATGCACTTTATATGGTGTAACTGTTTACTTTTCTTACAAAGATAATACTTGAGGTGCAGGATAAACCTCTTGCTGTCTGTCGACGTGCAATAAATATCGAAAGTTACGTACAAACACCTGTCTGTTCTACTCATTTCAACTGACTTGTGAAAACTGCAAAAAAAAATCCAAATTCTTTGACATATAGCAACTTTTTTTTTAAACAGTAACGCAAATAGTTACTTTCCCTGGTAACAAGTTACTTTTATTATAGAGTAATTCAGTTACTAACTCAGTTACTTTTTGGAACAAGTAGTGAGTAACTATAACTAATTACTTTTTTAAAGTAACGTTCCCAACACTGCTGACAACACCCAGAAGGTGGCTCGAGTTTCGAACCCCCTTTATCCGGAAGCGACACTTAGACCGAACCAATGACGTATCCACACAAACCGAGGCATGCGTTCCATTCGACAGAGTCCCTACACAGTGTTCACTGCTCCCTACTCCCTGAGCACGGTATATCAGTTGAAGTGGACTTCGCTGACAATAATCGCTCATTTGGAATGCCCTGCAACGTCATCAAAGAAAGGCAACGAAGGGGTCGTGCAGATTATGATATAACACAAATAAATATTGCAATTTACTTTACTTTCAAATGTAAAATCATATTATAGGCATATATATATATATACAAAACCGTATGTATCTAATAAATAATAATCAAAACATTGTATTAGTTTATTACATAGACAACTTTAATTGACTATAAACATATTTGAAGCTGTACTGTAAGTGTCATTGAATATGAAAATACATTTTGATTTGGTTATATATAAATATGCTCTTAATATGGTCTTATTGTAGCCTAGTAATTGTAGAGGTCTCATCTCGTGCGCTTTCTTTCCCATGCGCAGCTGCATAGCAAACATTCCTGAGGTAAATAAAGTAAAAAAAAAAAAAAAATGCTTCTCAAAACTTTTCATTTATTTAAATATTCACACAATAGACTTTGGAAATGTAACATTCATCACCCTAACCATTCATAAATACTCTAATTTGTATAATAATAACAACAATATGAATTCTCAATTGCCTACGTAAACTCAGAGCCGTTAGAATTTTTCATTTAAAATTTTAAATCTCTTCCAACGGCTCTGCTCTATGGTTAGTTCAGACTGGTGACGCGGTGCACAATGGCAGTTGGGTGATTTTCGCTCTCCACTTCCTGTGAAGTGATGTATTGATGTTCCCTTATTCCCTAAGCAGTTTGCAGTGCCCTTCGAACTGAACATATTTGCTCCCTTCGGATTGGAATCTCACTTAATATGGTGAAATACCCAGTGAAGTCCACTTCACAGTCCACTTACGGTCAAATGGAACGCACCTGAGAGGGTGCAAAAAAAATCAAAGTGCAAGACATTACCAAAAAATAACAACAACACAAAGGCTGTTCTAAAACTTAATTGGCTGGATAGACAATAGTTGGATTTGCAATATTTGTGCAAATCTTATTTTGCTTATCTGTAAATGTATTCAGCGGTTGTAAAACTATTTGTAAATCAGCTTTCTGTTTCTATGTGCATTTATTCATTAATATTGCAACAACAGCCCGATACATGAGTAAAGATCTGTGATGGACTGGAGATCCATCCAGGGTTTCTCTGTAGGACCTGGGTTGCTGGGATAGACTCCAGCAAAGCTACAGTTGTAATGTTTCTTATTTCATTAAAGAAACAGGTTTGTAACAGAACTGGGCCCGTATTCATAAAGATTCTAAGAATCCTCTCAGAAAACTCTTAATTTAGCTTAAAACCTTTTACGTAGGAGTCTTAGCTTAAAAACGATTCGGGACCGATCTGAGAGCAACTCTGAGTAAGGAAAAGACAAAAACTTTCATCTTAGTGAGGAGGCGGGGTTGACCCCGTTGCTATGTATGACACAATCTTTTGAAGACTCTGATTGGTTGGTTGTCCAAGAAGGAAAAAAAAGAGTGATTTTAACTATAGGGTCTATTCTAAGCCTTCACTTTAAAATTACATGCGTAATTTTTCCTATTTGACCATTCTCACACACACACACACACATATTATATATGTGTATATAAATCCTTTTTTTATTTACCATGCTGTTAATTTCCTATAAGGTATTTGATTGGCTTAGAATGATAAAAATTGTTCCACTCTTTCCAATTACACTGATTGCTGGCATGTCTATTTAAGTGGTGGTTTGAATGTTGGTTTTAATGTAACAAACATGTAATCAAAACCAAGGACGAGAAAGCCCAACTGGACAGAGGAACAGTGTTTACTGTTAGCCCAGTTAGTGGATGAACACAAGGCCATGGAAAATTCGGGCCGGGTGTCAATCTATAGCATCTTATTAACTCACTGTCATCCCTTGTCTGCAACACATTTCTTCTCCCTCTTCGTCTTTCTGCCATTTTCTCCTCTGCTAAAGAAACTCTTTAGCCTCTTAAAAGTCCTCGTCCGTACTCCTAACAATTTTGACCTTAAGACCTCTTTTAAGGGTTAAAATACTTTCTGAATTACTTTTTTCTTTACTAGGATTTTTTCTTTAATTTTAAGAGTAAATGCCCACATTTCTAAGACTTTTCTTAGAATTTTGTCACTAGGAGCTACTCTTTGCACTGATTCTTTATGAATATGGGCCCTGGGCCCGTATTCCTAAAGAATCTAAGAATCCTTTTAGAAAACTCTTAATTTAGCTTAAAGGGGGGGTGAAACACTCAGTTTCACTCAATCTCATGTTAATCTTGAGTACCTATAGAGTAGTATTGCATCCTTCATATCTCCAAAAAGTCTTTAGTTTTATTATATTTATAAAAGAAAGATAGGCTGTACCGAGTCTTTCCGGAAAAACCCGAGCGGGTGGAGGCGTGCCGTGTGGGCGGAGCTAAATAATCACGACACGAGCGCGCAAAGCTTTTGCATTGAGAGCGTCTGGAAGCTGTGAGTGACATCCGAAAATAAACCATGGCTAACAATCAGATAGTAATCCCATGCAGAACAAGGATCTAAACAATACTAAGGGCTCGTTCATACAGAACGCGTTTTTGCTCACAAAAACGTGAGATGGGCAGTGAAATGCATGGGTGAAAACCATAAGGTCTCGAGCGTTTTAAAAAAAAAATAGAAATGATTTGAACTTGAGCGCAGTGTTTTTAGAACACCATGTCATGCGCGAGTTTTATAACATTTGTGTGTTGTAAACAGACAGACTCGTGGTTTATGAGGACATGATTTATTTTTACAATAAACAAACTGACACCTACAGTGGCCAGCTAAACAATAAACACACACACACACACACACACACACACCATACATCGCATGCTCCATAGATATACATTAACTGTATGTGATCATGTTGTTTACTTGCTGTGCTTACACGCCGATAGTGAACAACTCACAGACATTTGAAGCAGTTTTACTCACCGTCTGCGGTTCCAACGCACGACCGTGAACCTTTATCGTTGGGACTGCTCCATCTTAAAAGTATTAGGCGATCTGCAAATCCGGCGTTGAACTGGGCCTTGTTTATAAAACTATTACCGTCGAAATAAAGGGAACAAACAAAAACACTTGCACAACTCCGTTGCTGCTCTGGAAAAACAAAATCCATCCACTGGTCCCTTAACGCTGGGTTCTTTGGAAATTTATGCAGTGTTGTCTTGCCCTGGCAACCAAAAACCATAGCCAAAAACACAATTTTTGGTGCCATTTTTTTTTAATTGCAGCCGAGCCCAGCGCTCTGATGGGCATATGCGTACTTTTTTTTTTATTTTTTATTTTTTATTTTTTTTTATTATTATTCTAATGAACAAAAAGTACAGGGGATACATGTATCAAGCACAAAATATAAAATAAATATAACAGTACAATCAAGCAAGGCAGTAGATAAGGGATAGTCTACAAAAAATCAAAATAAAAGTTCACAAAACATGCACAGAAACTACAAATACACAAAATGAATACAAGTAATTAGAAATAAATAGCATTGGAAATAGATAAATAATAATCTTCCGACAATCAGGAGGTAATTTACAATGAAATCATAATTTCTTTGAGCAACAAAGTAGTTTTAGTAGCTTTCTTATTAGCTGATAAACAAAGAGAGTCATAAAATAATTTTAAATCAACACAAAAAAGTGTAAAATTGGGCTTAGAGTCAGTCACTTTACATTTATGAAGATGAAACATACCACATAAAGTAAGTAGTTTTAATCTGTCATCCATCTCCTTTAACCCAGAGTCCCAAATCAAAAACAGCACATTCACAACCTCAAAAGTAAAGAGTTTGTAATAAGTAGAAAAAATAAGCCAGGCTACTTTTTTTCAGAACTCCTTTACACAATCACATTCAAAAAACAAATGTGGTATTGTTTCAAGATTAGTATTACAGAATGTGCACTGTGAAGAGACGTCCAACTTAAATTTGGAAAGAAAAGAGTTACAGGGATAGTAATTATGTAGAATTTTAAAGTGAAGCTCTTTCCATTTGTTAGGTAATAGAAACTTATTGAAGCCAGTCCATATATTAATGGTAGAAAGAAAAGGATAATTTAGTTTCCATTTGAAAAAAGCTTTAGGATGACAGCTGATCTTCCTAATAAGAAATCTTCTAATCCAAAAATTGTTACATTTGCCATTGGAAAGCTCCAATCCTCCAATAGATAACTGGGGCATTTCACAAACGGATACTCTGTAGCTACAGTATGACCTAACCATATGCAAAAGTTTAGGTGAAATAGAATTAATAACCCCGTTATAAACTTTAGGTGAGGAATTCACTCCAAAAAGGTTGATAAATTCATTAAAGGAGTAAAAGCTGCCATCCTTCTTCAACAAATCCAAAACAAAAATAACACCTTTGTCAACCCAATCCTTAATAAAGATAGATTTTTTTCCACGCAGCACATTCTGATTGTTCCATATAATACTCCTATGAGGGGAAAAATTGTGGCAAAAGGCAAGCTTACAGGCCTCCAAGGCTTGCTTATGAAAACTAGCAAGCTTGAACGGAAGTTTGTTGCAATTAAAATCGCAAGACAATAAAAAATTTAACCCCCCACATTTTTCAAAGATAAATTTAGGTATGTGAAACCATAACAAATTAGAATCAGCATTCAGGCAGCGTTTAATCCAGCCGATCTTAAAAACCTGATTGAGAGTACTGAAGTCCAAAGCATTCACACCTCCCTCCAAATTATTTCTTATCAAAGTCTTCCTTTTTTTGTAACATATTCAGTTTTATTTTTCCACAAGAATTTAAATAGTATAGAGTCGATAGATGAGCAAGTTTTCGGGTTGACATATAGGGACAAAGCTGGGTAAACAATCCTAGAAATGCCTTCAGCTTTAGATATCAAGACACGACCATAGATAGTTAAATTTCTTTGTTGCCAGCAATTGAAAACATTCTTTAATTTTTTCGTCCGTTGAGAAAAATTATCTAAAATTCTATCTTTGGGAGATTTGCTTATTAAAATGCCTAAATATCTAACAGAACTTTTAACCTCAATACCTTCTATATGATCTTTTTCACTACTGTGAATGGATATAATTTCGCTTTTATTTCGATTAACAGTGAGACCAGAAGCATTAGAAAAAGTTTTTAAAGCTTCCAAAATAACAGGAACCTGTTTCTCATCTTTTAAAAACAGACAGGTGTCATCCGCCAGTTGACTAATTAGAAAAGTATGTTCAGCTACAACAATACCCTGAACATCTACACAGCGAGTAATAAAAATATTAAGAAACTCTGTGACTAATAAAAACAAAAATGGTGAAAAAGGACACCCTTGTCTGATGCCCCTACTAATCGTAAACCGGGGAGAAACACCATTCACCAAAGACACATTGCTGTTAATATTTTTATAAAGAGTCTGAACTATTCTAATAAAGGAAGATCCAAAACCAAATTTGCGTAAAGATTCAAACATAAACTCATGCTCGACCGTATCAAAGGCCTTATAAAAGTCTAAAAATAAAATTATTGCACTATCGTTGATCAATTCATTATAATCTAAAATATCTAAAACAAGCCGAATGTTATTTGCTATATGTCTACCTTTCATAAAGCCCGATTGTGAAACTGAGACAATTTCTTCTAAGCATGGTTTTAATCTATTTGCATAAAGGGAAGCTAACAATTTATAATCCGAATTAAGTAAAGTAATTGGGCGCCAATTATCTAAATATGAAGAATCTTTGTTAGGCTTTGGGATTAAAGTGATCAAGCCCTGCTTCATAGACTCAGTTAATTCACCTTTTTTTACACAGTCTTTGAAAACTTCCAAAACAAACTTTTTTATGTCTTGCCAAAAGGTCCTATAAAATTCAAAAGGCAGTCCATCTGGACCAGGGCTTTTATTGCGGGGGGCTTTCTGGATAATTATATCCAACTCTTCCATAGTCAAATCCATCTCACAAGACGACCGACTTCCATCACTTATAATAGGTGTGAATGCTTGAACCCTCTCAAAAAAACTATCAGCAAACTGAGGTTTAAATGAAGTAGAATAAAGCTGTGAATAAAAATTGGAAACAAAATTAGAAACTCTAGCTTCATCTGTGACCAAATTGCCCTCAATATTTAGAGAAACTATTTTCTTAGAATTCCCTCTTTTCTTTTCTAAATTAAAAAAATATGCTGAATTTTTTTCTCCGAATTCCAGCCACTTTACTCTTGATCTAACAAAGGCACCCTTAGCCTTTTCTGCATAAAAGTTATTTAATTCTTCTTTAAGGTTGTGCATTTTTACTTTATCATCTTCACTTGTCTGTTGCTTGCCTAAAATTTTATTCATTTCATTTAATATAGATGTATACTTTAAAGATTTTGCCTTTGCTAACTGTTTACTAAATCGAACAGAGAATTTTCTACACTCGTATTTAAACATTTCCCAATTAGAAGATATTGAAACACCAGGTTTTGCTTTAAATTGTTCAATGATGCTCTTAATACCTAAACAATATGAGGGAATCTGTAGTAGGGAACAATTTAGTTTCCAGTATCCAGGGTTTCTGTGACAAGTATCAGAATCATATAAAATAAGATCGATAAAAGCATGATCTGTGAGGGGAGCAGGACAGATACCACTGGACTTAATAAAAGGAGACATAAAGTCTGATGTAAGCCAGTAATCTATACGCGATTTTTTTGAGAGATCTTTACTAAACCAAGTATATGAACAATCTTTATCATGCATAAACCTGTAAGCATCCAGAAGAGAAAGGTTACTACAAAAATCATTAATAATGGCGTTACAAGTACATGACTCTCGTTTTGGGGGAAATCTATCCAGACATAGGTCAGGAGCTTCATTAAAATCTCCTCCAACTATTACTGCAGCAGATGGATATTTACCTTTTAAATCAAGAATTTTAGAAGACAGATCCTGAAAAAATAATCTATTTTGTGTATGATTATTAAAACCATAAACATTAACCAAGATAAAGAAAAAATCCCCTAGAAGAATGACAACAATAATCCATCTACCCTCGGCAGAAGACAATGACTGCAGAATCGAGCCACTAAAATTTCGGTCAAATAAAATCAAAACTCCAGCGGAGTGATTAGTACCATGACAAAATAAAACCTTACTACCCCACTGATTGCGCCAAAAGGTTTCATCTTCATAACAAGAATGTGTTTCTTGAAAAAAATAAACATCCCTTTTCTGTGACGTACAAAATAAAAATAAAGCCTTGCGTTTAGATAAATCACGAATCCCCCGTACATTAAGAGAAAAACAAGACAGTTTAACCGGCATATGAACAGTAACAAACCAAAAAAATGAAAATTACTTTACAACTACAATAACAAAGTTATGAAATGTAATACAGAATACAATTAAAGTGCAAAACTTGAAACATATCCATACCCCTCGATACAGTTTAGGCTATCTGTTATGTCCCTTCCTTTCCTTACCGTATTAGCTAAATGCTCTTATATATGTCGTATTTTGCGAATGTCAATACTTATTTCGCCAATCAAAAGTAGGCCTACTAAAGTCAAAACGGCATTGAACATCCCTAGCATTTACTTTCGATCTCCATCGTCATAAAATAAAAAATCAGACATCGTCCGCAGAAATTCTCCTTCCATCCACGATAGCATTTGGACCCCTGAAGCCAGCACGACGACCCTCCTTTCGGGCTTTCTCCACCAAAGGCCACAGCTTGTTCCGTGCTTCCTTCGTCCTCTGCGTCAGGTCCTCCGAGATCCTAATCTTTTTTTGTTTCAGCACTTCTGATCTTCTTGCATCAGCCCAGATACGATCGCGATGAGACCGAGAGAGAAATTGTACAATTATCGTGCGATTGCGTGCATTGCCCAGCTTAGGCCCAAGCCTGTGCGCAACATCGATCGAAGACTGCAGAACATCTGCTAAACCTGGTGACACCTGAAGAAAAATGTCCATTATTACCATCTTGACATTCTCCCCATCTTCCTCCAGCACACCCGAAATCCTCAGATTCCAACGCCTCTTGTAGGCATCCAGCTCATCCACTTTATCCCATAAGCGCTTGTTTTCTGCAGCCAGCGAAGACAGCTGGGAGTCCATTTGACCAGATTTAACAGCTGTATTCTCTGATTTTTTATCAACGGCGTCAACTCGTGTTGTGAGATCGGAGATGAGGGTGGAATTGGATGCAACCGATTTCTCGAGCTCCAGAAGTCTTTCCATAAAGTAATCCTGCTTCTTACCCAGTCTCTCTATTGCTTCCAGCAAAACGGCATTTGAAGGATCTGAGGCCGGGCGTCGCATTTTCGGTAAAGGGCTTGCCGCTGGAGACTCGGGAAAACAAACATCCAACGAATCCAGATCATTGGCAGCTTTGGAATAATTATGCATACGTTTAACGCTTTCAGATTTCGGGATATCTTCCACCTCCATCCTGACGCCACACAGAAGAGCTCAAATCCACGTGTTGTGCGGCCTATCGTTAATGATCGTTGAGGGAAAAAGATGAAAAATTCGCAAAAGACAGTATCTTTGATGTATGCGGAGCGTGAACAAAACTGAAATCAGCGCATTGAGGACAAAAGAGTCTTTAACGGGGAAGACAAGTCAAGTTTTGCACAAAATTCAAGACAGAGCCAAGAAAATGTGACCTACACCGACGCCATCTTAAAGACGCCCCTGTAGACTGAACTACCGCATATGCGTACTCTCGCACGCTACAGATGCGCGCGCGCCCTTCCGGGAGAAGTGCCCTTAAGACCCGTATAAGGAAATTCCGGCCACTCTGACGTCACACACGCCCGTATTCGAAAAAAACGTTCCGAAACTTGTAAAAAAAAAAAAAAAAAAAAAAAAAAACGTTCCGAAACTTGTGACAACCCGGAAGGAGTATTTTTGGAACAGAATTACTCCGTCAAACTTACAACTTCATTTTTGAAACTTTGTCCATGTTTAGCATGGGAATCCAACTCTTTAACAGTGTAAAAAACTCACTATGCATGAAACAGCATTTCACCCCCCCCCCCCCCCCTTTAAAAACTGTTATTTTTTTTTTCACTTTATTTTGATTTTTCCATATAAACAGAGTACATCACACAATTACAGATACCATTGGAATATTACATATATGTAATTAATTCCGTCTCTTTTGTTCATAGAAAGTACCATACAGCAAACAGAGACAGAATAAGATTAATTCTAGGTTAAGCAATAATAAAAAGGAAATATACAATTATGGATCTGTCGTACGAAGCAAATTATGTCCAAACAGCATTCAGCGTGAGAAAATAGAACAATGACAAAAATATAAAATAAAAAAAAACCAAGAACAGCAACATAAAAAAAAAAGAAAAAAAGAAAAAAAAAAGAAAAAAAAAAGGGGGCTTGGTCACCCAAAAACATATTCAGGTTAATATCATGTGTAACTCTTTACTGCCAGAGGGGATATAGACAGGCGTTTAAAACCATTTCACTTTCCTACACAGTCTAGGAAAGGACCCCAAATCTTATAGAAGTTGTCAGAAGATCCCTTCATTGTATGCCTGATTTTTTCTAGTTTGATGAAATTAAAGATATCATTAATCCATAGAGAATGAGTAGGAGGTGTAGGCGATTTCCAATTTATTAAAATTAGGCGTCTTGCCAGAAGAGTGACAAAAGCTACAAAATCAGTCTTATATTTGGGCATGTTAAGTGAAAGAGAGAGAGTACCAAATAAAGCTGTAACAGGCAAAGGTTTAACATAAATTCCAAGAACTTCAGATAATGTTTTAAAGATCAGAGACCAGTATTTGTGTAGAGACGGACAAGACCAAAACATATGCGCAGTAGATGCAGGGGCTTGATGACAGCGATCACACATGGGATCTACCTCAGGATATAATTTAGAAAGTCTAACTTTGGTCCAGTGGGTGCGATGAAGGATTTTACACTGCATCAGACCCTGTCTGGCGCAGAAGGAGTGCACACGACGTAGGATCTTTTCCCATTGTTCTTCTGGAATATTTTCTCCTATATCTTCCTCCCACTGAGATTTAATAGATGCAAGTGAACTCTCATGTAGGGAGCAGATTGCTTCATAAAAATGTGAAATCATACCCTTCATAACATTAATAGGTTTGAGGAAGGAGTCAATGGGAGTGACACTAGGAAGGCAAGGAAACTGAGGGTGAATGTCCCGAACAAAACTACGAACCTGCAAATATCTGAAAAAATTGTGTTTGGGCAATGCACATTTCTCCTGTAATTGCTGGAAAGACGCAAATACATTATCTATATAAAAATCTTTAACTGTTATAATACCCAATGCTGACCACTGGGAGAAAGTCCTATCCATTAATGATGATAAGAAAGCAAAATTTGCTGCTATAGGTGCAGAAATAGAGGAAGCTTGTAAACCAAAGTGGTGTCTCAATTGCCTCCAGATTCTCAATGTAGTTTTAACGATAACATTTTTGGTGTAGGGGGAAGATGAGCATTTAATGGGAGCATGTACTAAGGCTGCTAGCGAAGTAGGCATACATGAGGTAGCTTCCATGGTAAGCCATACAAATGAGTCATGAGAAAAGTCTTGATTTAACCAGTATTGTATGACCCTAAGATTTGTGGCCCAGTAATAAAACTGAAAGTTAGGTAAAGCCATTCCCCCAAGTATTTTAGGTCTCTGAAGGAAAGCCTTACGAATTCTGGGGATCTTTTTATTCCAAATAAAACCCAAAATTAGGGAATCGATTTGACGAAAAAAGTGTTGAGGAAGGAAAATGGGTATGCACTGAAAATAATAAGAGAATTTTGGAAGGATATTCATTTTAACCGAGTTGATTCTTCCAGCCAAGGACAGGGGAAGCAGTGACCAGCGCTCAAAATCTTTCTCCATCTGGAGAAGCAAATTAGCAAAGTTAAATTTAAAAAGATCTTTAAATGTATCCGTGATGCAAACTCCAAGATAGGTAAATCTATGTTGGGAGATTTTAAATGGAAAATTATGTAAAGGGTAGTTCCTAGCTGCAGAGTTCAGTGGAAAAATCTCACTCTTGCCTAGATTTAATTTATAGCCAGAGATTGAACCAAAGGACTTTAAGACACCAAGCGCTGTAGGTATCGACATATCCAAATCTGAAATGTAGAGAAGAAGATCATCCGCATACAAAGATACCTTTTGTTCTGTACCCATTCTTTTTATGCCCATTATAGAAGAATCAGATCGCAGTGCAATAGAGAGGGGCTCAATAGCAATGGCAAAGAGAAGTGGACTCAGAGGGCATCCCTGGCGAGTGGACCGGTGAAGGGGAAAATATCCTGAACGAGTATTATTGGTCCTAACAGAAGCTTGGGGGCCAGAATACAGTAACCTCACCCAAGAGATAAATTTGCGACTGAAACCAAATTTTTCTAAAGTGTAAAAAAGATACCTCCACTCCACCCGGTCAAATGCTTTCTCTGCATCTAATGAAATTACAGCCTCTGGGACAACAGAAGAAGAGGGGTTGTATACAATATTAAACAGTCTCCTAATATTAAAAAATGAGTGCCTATTTTTAATAAACCCAGTCTGATCCGGAGAAATAATGGATGGTAAGATGGACTCTAAACGTATTGCCAGCAACTTTGATAAGAGTTTAAAGTCAACGTTAAGAAGACTGATCGGGCGGTAAGAAGTGCAATGTAAGGGATCTTTATTCTTCTTTAATATCAAAGAGATAGAAGCCTGATTAAGTGTTTGAGGGAGCTTGAGTGAATCAAATGATTCAACATACATGTCAATCATCATGGGGGTCAATTTGTCTAAAAATATTTTATAAAACTCTACCGGATACCCATCCGGCCCTGGACATTTACCATTTTGCATAGAGGTAACAGCTCGAGTGAGTTCTTCTATAGTGATAGGTTCTTCCAAATGGGCAGCAGAATCGACAGTAGGTGTGTTCAGTTTGCTAAAAAAAATACATCACAAGCAAGGGGATTATCAGTTTGTTCAGATGTATATAGTGAAATAAAATATTCTTTAAAATGATCATTAATTAGCTGGGGGTTTGATGTTAACCCTGATGAGGTTTGAATCTGAGGAATGAGATGAGAGGATGAATCCTGTCTTAACTGATGGGCCAGCAGCTTACTAGCCTTATCACCCTCTTCATAGTACTTGTATCTAGATCTAAGCATTAAATTCTCTGCATAGCATGATGAGAGAATGTCAAATTCTGCCTGTAGAGCAAGACGCTCCCTGTATGTATCTGAGGATGCAGAAACTGCATAGATATTATCTATATGGGCGATTTTCTGAACAATCTCTGATAGTTTACGTTTCCTCATTTTTTCCTTATATGCAGTGTATGAGATGATTTCCCCTCTTAAGTACGCCTTCATAGTTTCCCATAGGAGGGATGCTGAAACATCTGAAGACTTGTTTGTTAATATAAAAAAATCTATCTGATTAGACACAAATTCCACAAAATGCTCATCTGACAACATACGGGTATTTAAACGCCACAGGGGCCGTGTGCCCTCAAGTTCTTTAACACAAATCTTCATACTAACCGGGGCATGGTCTGAAATAACAATAGCGTTGTATGAGCACAACTCAACTGAAGAAATTAACCTGTTATCTATCAAAAAAAAGTCAATACGAGTGAAAGTATGATGAACCTGAGAAAAGAAAGAGTATTCTTTCCCAGATGGGTTAAAAAAACGCCAAGGATCTGAGACCTTAAACTCCTCCATAAAAGACTGAATCACCTTTGCAGACTTTGATGGTGTATTATGTCTAACAGATGAGCGGTCAAGTTCGGGATTAATCCAGCAATTAAAATCACCTCCCAAAATAACATGTTGAGAAGAGGTATCAGGCAGTACAGAAAATAAATGTCTAAAAAAATTATCATTATCCCAGTTAGGCGCATAGACATTGGCGAGAATAACTGGAAGATTACCGATTTTACCTGTGACAATGACAAATCTCCCATTGGGATCTGCTATGACATCCGAGCACACAAAAGGAACTGACCTGTGTATAAGAATAGCTGTGCCCCTGGCTTTACCCTGAAAGTTGGAATGAAATACCTGCCCAACCCATCTTCTCCTTAACAATAGGTGATCATGAATTTTAAGATGTGTTTCTTGTTTCTTGAAGATAGACAATGTGGCCTCCTAAATGTTGGAGGTGATGTAATATCTTGCTACGCTTAACGGGATTGTTCACTCCATTACAGTTCCAACTAACAAATGTGAAACTCCTCCCACCAAGATGTTGCGTCATCTTAGGTTGTGTCATATACGATATGGATCAAATTTTGAATGTGGAATAATCCTTTACTGTGATACTGACAAAAAATAAGCGGAGACCAAGGAAAAAGAAAGAGAAGAGAAGAAAAAAAAAAAGAAAAAAAACAACAACAACAACAACACATGGGAACAGACCCCCTTTTCTCCCACCCCCCACCCACCTCGGCAGAAGCATCTCCCCAAACGAGACACGTGCACTTTACCTTTTAAACACTCGGACAGCTACAATTAACTCTATGCCGTCTGGGAGAAAGTGCAATAATAAAAAAATGTAAACACAAAGAAATACAAACAGAGGATTAACCTTCCTCCATAACACAAATAGCCCATGTGTGGACTTATGTTAAACTAACATAATTATATCAATAAAAATAACAATCACAAGCAAGTTATCGAGCAGAATGACAATTCTGTCAGTGCACACTGACCAAATGTCTAAAGCCAAACAGACTACATGATATGTACCTCAAGTTTTTGCAGGCAAGACATTTTTTTTTATAAAGTCCGATGCGGCAGCCGGGTCCTCAAACTTGTGAACAGCACCATTGGAGAGAGTGATCCGTAGCACAGCAGGAAACAGAAGGCCAAACTTAACCCCGGGGCATAAGTGAAGGAGACGTTTTGAGTCCTTGAAAGCGGCTCGTTTCTTCACAACAGCCGTTGTGTAATCCGCAAAGACCGATATCTTGTTCCCATCATGAATCAGAGGAGATAGCTGCGCGGCGCGTCGTAGAATCTCATCACGGGCTTGAAAGTAGTGAACTCTAATGACAAGGGGACGGGGGGGCTCCCCCTTCCTTGGCCTCTCGCGCAGTGTGCGATGTGCCCTATCTAGTAGAGGTCTCCTGTAGATGCAGCAAGCTCTGCAAAAGCTGAGAGACGAAGTCAGCTGAATGCGAACCCTCCGCTCCCTCGGGTAACCCGACGAGGCGAATATTGTTCCTTCTGGATCTTCCCTCCAGATCTTCACATTTGGCATCCAGTTGTACCACCTGTTTTTGAAGCGTGGATATAACGGATTGCATTTCAGTTATGCGATCACTGTGATCAGATGCTGAACGTTCTAGTTCCCTGACAGTATCAGCGTTAGCGCCACTTTCTGCTGCAAGGGGCCTAGCCAGTCTTTCACTTCTTGTCTAACTGTGACGATCTCTGACCGCAAATCCGATGACAATGAGTCAATTTTCTTGCAAATATCATCTTTGACCGACTCCAACATGCCCTGAATGAGAGTTATGTTTGTAGATGAACTGTCGGTAGAATTGATGTTTGCTGAGGCCCCATCAGCATCCTCCGGCGTCGAGTGTGCAATTTTGCCGCGGCCGCTCTTACCCGCGTCGGTTTTCGCTCGAGATGACGACATATTCGTGACTTACAGTCAATATGAGTGATCCTTCTGATGTTAGTAAATTAGTTTTACAACTTGTATATAGAGATTATGCAAAACTGTGCAAATAAATGAGTAAATGGAACACTCTCTCTCAGAACAGCGGGGAAACACGTCCTACATCCTTGCTAGAAAGAGCGCCCCCCTCCCAATCCAGCTTAAAAACTTTTACGTAGGAGTCTTAGCTTAAAGGGTCACTTCACCCATTTGCATTAAGGTTTGTATTGTTAGAAACCCAGTCATATATTATAATGATGGTGGAATTTTGCTTGTTTTTTTTCTGAGATGGGAGAAAAAAGGATTTAAGTGTTTTACTTCCGTCCTATCGTGACGTAAATATCGTCATTTTGCGTCACGATAGGACGGAAGATAAATTTCATTGCATATTAAGAAAACTACAGCCTTTAGCTCATTATTATTCAAGGGCGTGGGACCCACTCACCCCACCGGCCTATTACAGATCAGTGGGTGGGACTAAACCTGAAGAAACTAAACTATTAATCCGCCATCTTGCTTGGAAGACAGCAAGCTAAGCTAACAAGCGCTCAAGGAGTTAGATTTACCATAATGCCTGAATTTACGACACACGATATGGAAGACGAGGATTTTAAAAATCTTTCGCTCGAAACTGATGTTCGTGGCTATTTATACGAGCCGCAATATAGTGAAGAGCAGCTGAGGCTGATGGAGGAACAGGAGGCGGACGAGGAGCCCGGGCTGGCTTGAGCTGGGCGGACTGCTGGTGCCTGTGCTCTCGCTGTGCGCTACGGAGTCCGGACACAGATAGAGTCCGTCTGCTGTAGAGAATTTCAACGATAGCAATTTCTCCTGGACGAAATCTCTGAATCAGACGAGCACACGGACGTTTGTGTTGTGATGTGAACCATCCTCGTGTCGCACCGCATGTTCTGACTGAACCAGGTATCATGCAATAATTCACCATATAGAAAGAAATACAAACGAGGAGTAATTCAGTAAATTCGCTAATGAGTTTGCCAATGTAACGGGGTTCGTTGTTGTGGGAAGAATGAGGCGGGAACCGGCAAACATTTAAACATTTTAATAGTAAAATAAACAAATACAAAATAAAAGTATAAGCCAGCAGCCCCTCACTGTTGGCCACACACAACAGAAACAAAACACAACATAAAATCAGGCCTGTTCCTCACTCGATCTGCCCTGTCGCTCCTCGTTTTATGCGTCCGCTCCTCCGTGAGAGACGCGAGAGACCGGTGCGTCTCATCGGTGTCGTTCATTAACACTCACGCCACCGGCCTCGCGCAGTCATCTCACGTGCCTCGGCTCGCCCTCGTCCTGCTCGCCACAGCCAACTAACTAGCTATAAATTTTGTGTGAAATGAATTTCTAACTCTGGTGGCAGCTAACGTTAGCCTTGTAGACGGAAGAGTGATTTGTGATGTTTGCGCTGCTGTTCTGGATTAGTGGGAGTGGCTTGCGGAGCTGTGCAATGTGGTGCATTGTGGGAGTTGTTGTCTTACATACAAATGCGCCCAAAAGTTATTTTCTGTCTTTTCTCGGTCAAGAGGGCACCAAATTCAAAATTTCTTTTACATTTCGACTACATATATGACCCACTTTCAATAAAGATTAATGTTGAAATGGGTGAAGTGCTCCTTTAAGAGTGATTCGGGACTGATCTGAGAGCTACTCTGTGTAAGGAAAAGACAAAAACTTTCATCTTAGTGAGGAGGCGGGGCTGACCCCGTTGCTATGTGTGACACAATCATTTGAAGACTCTGATTGGTTGGTTGTCCAAGAAGGGGAAAAAAAGAGTTATTCTAAGTATAGGGTCTATTCTAAGCCTTCACTTTGAAATTAAATGCGTATTTTTTCCTATTTGACCGTTCTCTCACACACACACTATATATGTGTAGATAAATCCTTTTTTTAAATTATTTACCATGCTGTTAATTTAAGTTATTTGATTGGCTTAGAATGATAAAAATTGTTCCACTCTTTCCAATTACACTGATTGCTGGCATGTCTATTTAAGTGGTGGTTTGAATGTTGGTTTTAATGTAACACACAAGGAATCAAAACCAAGAAGGACAAGAAAGCCCGACTGGACAGAGGAACAGTGTTTACTGTTAGCCCAGTCAGAGGAAGAACACAAGGCCATCCTTAAAGAAAAATTCGGGCCGGGTGTCACAGCACGGGGCAAGAAGCAGATGTGGGAGCGTATAGCACAAACTATTAACGGTTCATTCCCCCTGCTTGTGCGCACCAGTGAAGACTGCGAGAAACGTTGGTACGTGTTGCAATCAAAAGCCAGAGAGGAAATTGCAGCACACAAGCGGGAGTCATCACGCACAGGTGAGTGATATAACACTTTTTTTTTTAAACCGCTGGCAAACTTATCTCAAACAATTATATGTATACTGTACATGTGGTCCATTGTATTGTTTTCTGTATCTGGCATTCTTTGAACTGAAAAATAAACAAATAATTGGCCTAAATTTATTTAAAATAACAGAGATTATAGGTTTTCTGCTCTCAGTAGCACTGAGCCTTCAGCAGAGGAATGGGGACCGTCGACATCGCAGATGTACGACCCTCAGCCCGAAGCGCCTCATTCCCTGCCTTCTGCTGCACCCGCAGCTGCTCCAACACCATCCCTAATAGAGAAAAAAGTGGAGATGGAGATGGATGTCCTAAAGCAGCAGAAAATAGTACTCCATCTACAGGAGGAGTACTACAAACTAAAAATTGAGCTACTCAAAAATAAAACGTATAACAAATAATATTTTTTGTGTGTCTTCATAATATCTTTCTAATGAAAATGTTGGCTAAGGTGCTGTTTATTCACGATTTTTATATTACATTCACTGTTACTTACATGAAATGCAAATTAGTAAACTGGGCTCTGTAAGGATTCCCACTTTGGGACAGATCTCTCCCTTGTGGACGATATTCTTCATCATCCTCTTCATCAGCCCAGTTCTCCGTGGGAGGGTCTGCAATTTGTCTAACTTTACAGATGTTATGAAGCATTGCACAGGGTGTTATCACTTTGCAGACCTTTCCTGGTGCCAGTCGCACCTCTCCATGTAAAATGTGAAAGCGCCTCTTTAGTTGACCAATACCCCGCTCAACTACGGCTTGTGTTTTCTTGTGAGCTCTGTGAGTTAATGAAAATGAACAGAATTCAGTTGATATTTTCAAAATATAATGGTAGGTTATTTATGGGAAGTAGTGTAGCCAACAAATACTAAGCTACTGCAACACATTTGTTGTTGTTTAAATTTGAAGTCCACACACATTAATTGTATGTTGTCACTGTTACCTGTTGTAATTTAGCTGTGACCCCTGCTCAGGACGGAGGTAAGGTGTGAGTAGCCCTGGTTTACAAGGATAACCACTGTCCCCCAACAAGTGGCAATTTGCTGGAATACGACATCCTTCAAACAGATGTCTCAGGCCACTCTCCGCCAGTATCCTGGCATCATGTGTTGCGCCGGGCCATTTTGCAACAATGTCTAAAATCTTATAATCTGCACTGAAAACAACTTGAACGTTTATGCTGTGGTACCTCTTTCTATTAACATAAACGTCCTCTTCTTCCGACGGTGCGATAATTCGGATGTGGGTTCCATCTATTACTCCGACAACACCAGGGAAGCCTGCTATATTGACAAATGCAGTTTTTTGAGCCTGCAAGGTGGGAATGTCCAGTGGAAACGAAATGAACTGCGACACAATAAGAGGTTCTGAAAGTGCTGTAATGTTTGTGTGATCACTGCTTACAGAAGGTTGTGACAGACCCAAATCATCACTGCTGCTTTATTGCATTTCCCCATTTTCCAAATATCGTAATGTAGTGATTACTTTCATTTCTGGCGTTATGGCATTCCTGCGCTGTGTCGGTGATGTTAGCGCATCTCTAATAAGATCAGTCACAAACATGATCCCTGCACGATCTAATCTATAGCGTCTTATTAACTCACTGTCATCCATTGTCTGCAACACATTTCTTCTCTCTCTTCGTCTTTCTGCCATTTTCTCCTCTGCTAAAGAAACTCTTAAGCCTCTTAAAAGTCCTCGGCCGTGCTCCTAACAATTTTGACCTTAAGACCTCTTTTAAGGGTTAAGATACTCTCTAAATTACTTTTTTCTTTACTAGGATTTTTTCTTTAATTTTAGGAGTAAACGCCCATATTTCTAAGAATTTTCTTAGAATTTTGTCACTAGGAGCTACTCTTTGCATAAAGATTCTTTATGAACAGTGTTGGGAACGTTACTTTAAAAAAGTAATTAGTTATAGTTACTCACTACTTGTTCCAAAAAGTAACTGAGCTAGTAACTGAATTACTCTATAATAAAAGTAACTCATTACCAGGGAAAGTAACTATTTGCGTTACTGTTAAAAAAAAGTTGCTATGTGTCAAAAGAATTTGGATTTTTTTTTAGCAGTTTTCACAAGTCAGTTGAAATGAGTAGAACAGACAGGTGTTTGTACGTAACTTTCAATATTTATTGCACGTCGACAGACAGCAAGAGGTTTATCATGCACCCCAAGTATTATCTTTGTAAGAAAAGTAAACAGTTACACCATATAAAGTGCATTTAACTCTAGCGAATTAAATCAAACTCTCTCAACCTGAGACAACTGGTCAAGTTAACAACCTGTACTTTCAAGTGTTTTGTTCACAACAAAAGTAAACTTTTAAACTACAAATTCTTAATTAAATAAATCAAACTCCCAATGTCAGACAACTGGTCTGGTAGACATTCTGTACTTCAAGTATTTTCTTCAAAAGTAAACAGTTAAATAATATAAAGTGTGTTTGCAGTAACTGTAGCAAATTAAATAAATCAAACACCCTCTAACAACCTGAGATAAATAGTCTGGAAGACATAGGCTGCTGTATTTCTTTCATTAAAAAAGTAAACAGTTTAACAAGATGGAGTGCTTTTAAAGATTGAACTTTAGCTCCTAGATATAGCTGTATCTATAGTCTCCGCAACGGCGATAGATTGAAGCGCGCGTCCGAGTCAAGCGTGCCGCACAAGCCCTCAAAAGTGAAGCCAAAACGTCTCGATCGCCCCCGGTGACCGGTCCTAGTATAGCTCATAAGCCCCGCCTCCCCATGTTATTCAACTGGACGTGAGACCAACTAAATAATTAAATTACACTTCACATATCTTTTTTCTAAAGATAGTTTCTGTCATTTACTGTAGTTTCTATCACGTTGATGTAATTTCAAGTGTTTGTTTTTAAAATAAGTTAGTTTTTAGTTAGTTATTTGATGCTATAAAAACGGTGCTGTGACATCATGATTGACAGCTGTGATTGACAGGTTCTCTGTGTGAAGTAGTCACTGAAGCACCAACGGACTTTTTTTCAAAATGTTGACTATGTGGTTAGTAGTTGTATTTACCTTATTTTAACGAGGTACTGCAATCATCAGACATCATTGGAGAGGAACGGAGCAGACAAGGCCACTTAAGAAAAGTACAGGGCGTGTGCTTGCGATTGATTCAACGAGCGTGAGGGCGGGGCCTTGATTTCGCGGCTTTACTTCCTGCTCACGACTGCGCATGACTGGTCCCGAAAACGCTACTGCGCAGACTCAAGTTCCAATATGTCAGCGCCATATCGGGACTCTGGCGGCTTCAGTTCTCTCCAATGGAAAAGAGCGAAGGGGCGTCGTCCATCTTTTTTTACAGTCTATGGTCCGAGTGAAGACTGCGCGCGCCGCGAGCCACAAGAGAACAACTGTATCCATGACACTGATCGCAGCAGCACGAGCGCTCAGCTGGATCTCAAAAACAACAGATTTAAGCGCTAGATCTCTTATTTAATAGCGAACTAAATGAATGCTCTGCTAGTTAACTGGATATGTTTTATTTATTTGTATTAGGTATCCGTTCTATGACATTAGTATATTTTTTACTAACCGTATATTTACGTATATTGCGTCGTTGTACCCAGCACTTCTGAAAGTGCACTTCCGAATGCGTCTCTGTCCCCCACACATTTCAAACCAAACTGACGCTCATGAATCAACACATAGTAACGCACCGCATTTAACGTCCAGTAACGTTAACGGCGTTGTAACGACGGAAAAAGTAATTAGTTAGATTACCCCGTTACTGAAAAAATAACGTCGTTACCTAACGCCGTTCTTTTAAACGGCGTTATTCCAAACACTGTTTATGAATACGGGCCCTGATCTTTTATTCACTTTCAGGTCGCGAGCAGGAACAGCAACAACAACTCTACTCTACTGACTCTCGGTCTGCATACTCTACCGGTAAGTGTAATGCTACTGACACCAAGTGGTTAGTTTCTGTACTCACATCTACAACTACACTATCACTACATCCCCTTTACATTAGACGTAAAGAACAAGTTATTACAACTAATTACTTATTAATTAGCTAACCACTAAGCAAGCACTGTACACATTATACAAGATGTAATGCATCAAACAACAATTTCAAGAATTATTTACATTGCAATCACAGTAATAATAGTGAACTGATTACATTTCCTTTTGTCTTTTTTTTTGTGAGAAAATTCTAATGCTGTTATGTTTAAGCAATATTCAAAGGTTAAGTCTATCAGGAGGCTTTACTGTGCGTTTCGATTTTCTCAGTACAGGTGAATGCAAATCTGAACGCATTTCTTTTGCTGGCATTGTTATCCAGTACTGGAAGTGTTTCAGATCTTGTTGACTCTGCA
This sequence comes from Rhinichthys osculus, assembly GCA_029959095.1. Classification (NCBI taxonomy): domain Eukaryota; kingdom Metazoa; phylum Chordata; class Actinopteri; order Cypriniformes; family Leuciscidae; genus Rhinichthys; species Rhinichthys osculus. Next base: position 27,772,873 of record JARWKJ010000015.1, read on the forward strand.
CTGGTACTGGTGAAGTTTGATTCACACTGCACACCGAAAAAAACGAGACTTTTGAAAGGTATGTTTTTCGTTCTCGTACAACAACAAGGAGAGACTTTTGACAGTTTCTAAATGGATTTAAAGTTGAAAGCTATAGGACATGTAATTTCGGACTGTTGCAAGATTCGATGATCCGTGACCAAATTGTGTTCGGCAATGATAAAAAAAATGAGGGAGAGGCTCTTGAGAGAGACAGAACTAACCTTGAATGATGCAGTGCGGATCTGTAATGCCAGTGAGATAGCTCTTCAGCATGCTAAAACCTTTGGTGACAACACAAAGATGAGCGGGAGTGACAGTTCAGCTGTAGCTGCAGTAACAGAGAAGATGCAGAAAAGCAGAATGAGTAAACCGAAACAGCAAAAGGAGAAAGAACTGTTTAACTGTAAGAGATGTGGCAAAAGACACCCGGCAAAACAGTGCTCAGCCTACGGCAAAGTCTGTGCCAAGTGTAGAGGGCAGAATCATTTTGCCAAGCAATGCTTTTCAAAGGGTGGACAAAGTCAAAGGGAGCGTGTGCATGCAGTGGAAGAAACAGCCCTCAGTGACACATTCTTCGTTGGAATGGTGCAGCTGGCCGACATCAGTCAAGAAAGAACAGAACAGACTGATGTGAATAGTGTTGCACGAGACAAGTGGATGACTGCTCTGGAAATAAATGGAGTAACAGTATCTCTCAAGCTACACACAGGAGCAAAAGTCAATCTGATTTCGGAGTATGATGTCAGAGCAATGAAAATCAAGCCACGTATAAGTCAGAAAATGGTGCAACTCAAAGCCTATAATGGGCAGAACATTCCAACAAAAGGAACAGGCACTCTCAGGGTAAAAGTTAAAAACAGAGAACATCACCTCATGTTCGTGGTTGTTCCAGATGGCCATGATTCTGTGTTGGGAGACAAGGCATGTGAAGACCTGGGTCTAGTAAGAAGAATATACGCCATAAATAATGGAGAAACACAGAACAGTGTGGAACATATAGTGAAACAGTTTCCAGACATATTTGAATGATTTGGAGTATTACCATTCACCTACAAAATACAGTTGAAAAAAGATGCGCAGCCAGTAGTTCACGCACCAAGACGGGTTCCAGCACCATTCCGTGATAAGCTTAGGCAAGAGCTGGAAAGAATGACATTAATGGGAGTCATAGAAAAAGTGGAAGAAAGAGCCTACAGAGTGGGTTACCTCAATGGTGTGTGTGTGAAGAAAGCCAATGGTGATCTACATGTGTGTATGGATCCAAAGGACTTAAACGCAAACATTCAGAGAAAACATTATCAAATTCCGACACGTGAGGAAATTATAAGTGAGATGGCAGGTGCAAAGTTCTTTACAAAGCTGGATGCATCTCAGGGCTTTTGGCAGCTGAAACTACATGAGGACAGCACAAAGTATTGCACATTCAACACACCCTTTGACCGATACTCCTTCTTGAGGATGCCGTTCAGAATTTCCTCAGCTCCTGAAGTATTCCACAGGGCTATGGAACACATAATAGAAGGCATCGAGGGTGTGCGTGTTTATGTGGATGACATTGTATTGTGGGGATCCACAATAGAACAGCACAACAAGAGGCTCATGGACGTCCTACAGCGAGTAAGGAAGTATGGGCTGAAGTTGAATAAGGACAAATGTCAGTTTGGAGTGAAGGAAATCACATTCCTAGGAGATAAATTGTCAGAAAGTTAAATACAAGCAATACTCAAAATGCCCAGACCCACAGACAGAAAGGCTGTATTGAGAATGATGGGGATGATCAATTTCGTCGGAAAGTTGTCTTCAAAAACAGTTTATTTGAGAAAACTGTTATACGTGATAAAGGCGAGGACAAATGGACAGCTGATCATGAACAAGAATTGACCTATGGGTTTAGTGTATGGAGTGGAGAGATTTCACAGGGCTTACCTACATTTGTGGCAGAAACAGATCACAAGCCATTAATAGCCATCATTAAAAAGAACTTGAATCATATGTCTCCAAGAATCCAACGACTGATGCGACTGCAGAGATATGGAGCTAATTTACACTCAAGGAATGTATCTAGTTCTGGCAGATACTCTGTCCAGAGCTGCGGAACAGAGTGGGAAAAGTGAAAGTTCCACAGAGGCTGATGTGACTCAGCATGTGAACATGGTAGCTGAAGCTCTTCCAGTCACAGATGCAAAACTCAAACAAATTGCAGTGGAGACTAAGAAAGATAAATGTCTGCAATTGGTCATTACACATCTGAATGAAGGCTGGCCTAGGGGAGAATGTGCCCAGTACTACAACATCAGAACAGAGTTGAGTGTTGTCAAGGGATGCTGAGACAGAACAGGATCATTATCCCTCAGTCACTGCGACAGGAGATGTTGAAAAAACTGCATGAGGGACACCTTGGAGCAGAAAAATGTAAAAGAAGGGCTAGAACTGCAATCTATTGGCCCGGAATAAACGCAGACATCGACAGGATGGTGTCAACCTGTGATACTTACTTGAAGCATCATGCTAAGCAACAGAAGGAGCCAATGATCATCACTGATCCACCAGATGAACCATGGCAGAAAGTTGGGACTGACTTATTCTTCCTGGATGGACGAAACTATTTGCTAGTAGTGATAGACTATCTGTCAAACTATCCAGAGATTGCGTTGCTTCACAATACATCTGCAGCTTGTGTGATAACACACATAAAATGCATCTTTGTGAGACACGGCATTCCGCAGGTGGTTTGCAGTGCTAATGGGCCATGCTACAGTGGCAAAGACGTCCAGAAGTTTGCTAAGGAATATGGGTTTCCAACATGTGACATCGAGCCCATATATCCGCAGTCGAATGGAAAGGCAGAGAAAGGAGTACACATAATGAAGCTACTACTCAAGAAAGCAGTGGACAGGCGATGAGATCCTTATTTAGCTCTGCTGAATTACCGTGCTTCTCCACTCGAACATGGTGTGTCTCCTGCAGAAATCCTGATGGGGCGCAGATTAAGAACCACACTTAGCAACACCAAACAAGAACAAATACCTGAAAACAAAGAAAACAAGAAAACAAAAGCACCTGAAACTGAGACAAAAAGCTAATTATGACAAGGCATCTAAAAGCCTAGAACCACTCTCCAATAATGACACGGTAAGACTTGAGGATTGTAGTACCTGGACTAAAAGAGCCAAAGTCCTGGAGGAGGTGAACCCAAGATCTTACACTGTCAAGACAGAGGATGGTCAAATCCTGAGGAGAAATCGGAGAAGTCTGTTGAAAACAAACAAAAGAGACAGTAGTGGATACATATACAGGTGACACAGACTGTGCAGAGTCAACAACAACTCAACTCTACTAACTCTCGGTCTGCATATACCGGTAAGTGTAATGCTACTGACACCTAGTGGTTAGTTTCTGTACTCACATCTACAACTATACTATCACTAACAGTGACACTGGGGTCCTGCATGTGCCAGTAAAATCAGTAGTCATCCAATAGCAATTTTGGTCTGTTTTCCAGAAAGGGAAAAATCTTTTAAACATTTTGTTTGTTTGTTTGATTTTTTTTAATATGTACATCTGACTAAACATATATGTCATAATTATATAGCCTATCATATAATTCATCATGGTCACTACAGTCACAAAATTCCTGCAAAATTAACCATATCATTAGATTTAATGACAAATCGCATCTTCGTCAATGTTAGTCCTTTTGTCTCCCTTTCTCATGAATCCTGTCAAATCTTCATATCTCCCATATGTTGCTATCCGACAACTACAGTAGCATGTAGCAAGTAGCTGTCAGAACTTGATTAATTTTCAGCACAACCTTTCAATATACTCTGTAAAGTTACATTTATCATCTATTGGTTACACATTTTCTCATCATGCAAATTCACAGGTCAGAATTCACCAAACTTGAACTTTCACAGCATAATGTAAAACTTATTTACATGGGCTTGCATTTCTGGGCTTTCATTCATATGGATATTGAATTTAATATGTATTTCATGAAGTTGTTATTGAGACTTTACAGGCTAAGTTGTAAGAAAAACAATCAATTATGATAAGTGGACAGTTATTTTATAGACGAAATATTTACTGCTGGGGGGGGGGGGTAAAATTGAATGATTATACTTATTAGATTGCAAATTCCTCCAAAGGAACAAAAGTTCCCACAATTTGAATTTCGTTGAATGCATCTGAAAGTCCCCGCGCGCCCCCTGGTGGAGTAATAACTATGTCTCATTGCAGGAAACTGCGAACAACACTTTGCCGCCCAATATCGCAGTAATTTTCTTAGAATATAATCATCTTTCTCTGATTCGCCCCTCTCCTCGTGTACAACTACAGAAAGATACCTTTAAAATAATACTGGTGATAAATAGTTTTTTAATGGTTCAGTAGGCCTAGTATTTAACGTAGTACACCATCGCATCCGGCTCTATGATCCGGCTTGACGCGTGGCTGTAATATCGCGTTATTTCATTGTTTTATGTCTTTTTGAACACACAACTCTAAAGTCTCGCGGCACTTTACTGCGTTGACAATATGCCACGTCGGTTTGAGTGTGAGCAGTAGCATCTCATGATCTCTACTTCACCGACAGTGAAAATAATCGGAGTCTTTGTAAATTATAACATTACTAGACGCGTGCACGGCTAGTAGACTGCTGATTGTGATACAGTGCGCAGTCTACAAGGCGTTTTCATCAGCAGCAGGTATTTACACGATGATCATTGCACTTTGTGTTTACTATACTCATCACTGGTCTGTTCACTCTATAGGTAGATTTATTTGTTGTTTGTTGATACTGCAGATGAGTGATAATCTTTTTTTAAATACGCAGGATCATGGTGATGAGACCTGGATCTTGATTTATCTATCTTTTAATATTTGACTGGAGCCGATGCATCACCAACAACAGATGCTTTTTATTTAACACTATCTCTTTATCGTGGTTACTGCAAAACATGTTTTTTTGAATACTCTGAATATTTATTTTAAGATTGTTTGGCTTGGTTAAGTAATTGTCTGTCTGTTGAATCCAGGTTTCCCACGGTTTTAAGATAAATCACTTTTAGCAAGTCATGTTTTTCTCGTTATGCTTTAGTCTGAAAATATTTATTTGGATGGGCATTGCTATTTAATAAGTATTATCTAATAATAACTGCCCTCTTGAAAATGTCCTGAAATTTCATTGTTTTTCTTATAAATGTGTGTGATCTTCCTGGCTGGCCACTTTGGAGGAGAATGTCATTCTGATATGTCAGTTATGACGTCACTTTGTAGGCCAATCGGCAGTTAGCATCACACTGGTTCCTTTTTAGACGGTGGGCCGAACGCGTTTTTCGTGTTGTTGATCGATCTCCATCGATAGAGTATACGCTTTTTTCATGTGCGATATTAAGTCATTATATGTAGTCAAATAAAATTTGTTGGCAATTCTGGTTTGATCATATATTTTCACAAACGTATGTTTTGATTGTCAATCTTCTTAGGCAAATCGCGGGACAGCTCTAGTAGCTGCGCCAATCGGATTGTAGTTTTTAACGTCATTAAAAATACTAACCAATCGCAGACGGCCAGACTAGGACCCCGAAATGGGCGGGCGTGACATAGCGGCAATGTTATATTGTAGTAGGCCTATATTTATATATCTAACACAAATAAGACACTTTATCTTGGATATGGAGTGTTATGTGCATGTTACTAGCTGTACATCAACACTAACACCTTTTCACTAACAAGTTGGATCAAGTTTGTACAATGTTCTTTAGAGTGGGTGAATTTAAATACAAAAGAAAGCCAAATCGCCCAAAAAGCTGTGGAAAAATAAGAAATCACAGAAGGCCACATTCCAGATGTGCCAATTCATGTTGGCTACCATAGAAAATTATACATGCAGTATCCTAACAAAAGAAATATTGAGAGAGCCAGCAAGAGGAAAGAAAAGACAGTACAGGAAGTTGAAGGGTTGTAGGGCAGCTTTATTGTGGTTAAGTGTAGTTGTTTGACCTCATACGATTTGATAAATCATGGTATAAATGCTTAGGATCCTTTTTAACCCCAAACATAAATTATTGATATTTACATCTCAGAAATAATGGAAAAAAAAAAACAGATATAATTATATAATGTAATAACATATATATTAAGTTAATTATTATATATTTAGTCTTATAAAAGTTAAATATCTATTATCTTAGCATGACTACCTTTATAACTAAATGACAATTCAACTATTTGGTCAAGCAGGTTTTAGTAGTATATGGCAGTAATATATATAATGGTAGAACATTTAACATATTAACAACAATAAATAGATCTCTCCGAAACTATGCGCACAAAAAATAAACCCTGCCCATGTAAACCCTGCCAGGCCAGACCATGGATCTATTAAGAGAAAGGCTTCTATAGACACAGCGACATATTGTCCATACTAGACATCTAGTGGACACATATAGCGACTGAAATGTGCTCCATCAATCAGATGAGCAAAACAGTAAAAGGGGTTTTATGATGAACCCTGAAAAACAAAGGGCATTTTCACTGTTTCAGCAGAATAGATGTGTCAGGGCTTAGTCCGATCAGGTCAAGAAGATGTCTCGCAGGGCTGAGGATCTGGGATTACCTGGGGAAACAGATTAGCAGAGTTGTAAACGGTGTAGTAAAATGATTGGTTCACGGTCTAATAAATGAGGATTTACATTTATGAGGCACTTTAAAAAAAGAATAAAAAAAAAAAGTGTAAGATGAGCCCAGATTAAAATGCATACAGTAATCACACCTTGGGCCCTATTTTAACGATCTGAAACGCAAGTGTTAAAGCGCAAGCAACTTTGTGGGCGGATCCCTGCGCTGTTGCTATTTTCCCGGCGGGATAAATGACTCTTGCGCCCGGCGCAAATCTAAAAGGGGTTGGTCTGAAGTAGCTTCATTATTCATAGGTGTGGTTTGGGCGTAACGGGAGCAAACCAATAAGAGCGTCATATCACATTCCCTTTAAGAGCATGATGAACGAGGTGCGCTTGTTCCATGGCGCAAAACTATTATAACGGCGCATTTACCAGGCGCGCTTCAGAATCGGTTCACAGCCGAGGAGATCGATGTTCTCGTCAGGGCCGTAAAAGAAAGAGAAGTGACATTGGGGACGGGACAAACCCACCCAAATAAGCTTCGGTTAAACATGCATATAATAATCGGGGTAAATGTGTAAGCTTTATGCCTATTTTTCAAATTGTCATGGACACAACAATGATTTTCCTCGTGTTTTAATATTTTTCCTTATAATAATATATCATTTGCAAAAAGTAAAATGCATCTGTGTAGATGAGAGAATCATCTACAGTGTATGCGCGTTGTTCAGACTCTGTATTATGGTCAAGCATGCGCACTTAAAATAGCATCTGAATGTACGCGCAACGCGCCACTGACATTAGACTAGGTTTTTCTGGTCAGTGGTGCAATTGTTTTCTGGAACTGCAAAATAGCACTAGGGAAAGTTTGCGCCGGAACACGCCTCCTCTTTGTGCTGAACCGCCCCAGGGAGCGCAAGTGTATTTCTTAGTTAACCGACGTGTGTCTGTGGAGGGAAAAGTCTGCTTTGCGCGGGTGCAAAATAGGAATGATACATGTGTCAGTGTACAAAGTAATTTGCGCCGGGTGCAAGATAGAGCCCCTTGTGTCAATTTGAATAATACAAGCATACCATTAGGGCTCGGCAGTAAATTGAAGTGGTTATCCAACTTGGTATCAGCTTGTAGTTGCTGAAACTGAAAATAAGGTTGACATTTTTAGAAAATGTATGTCATGACTCATGAGTAATTAAAACACTTAACAAAAGGGGGAAAAAGCTTTATTTATAGCAAACAATTATATGTCGTTTGTTTTATTTGACAATTTAAAGAATTTGAATCTCAAGTGTTATCTGCTAACAAGTTGGAAGCATTACTACTACAATCCCTGCAGTCATCACATTTTTCTGTTTTTCCCTTATCTTTTCTAGACAGAGATTAAAGTGGAAAAGATAACATTTATCATATAAGTTTACATCTACTAGCTACATCACCTAATAGCTAGTCATGGAAGAGATAACATGTAACGTTATTAGCTAGCTACATACGATTACATCAACTACACACAACCTAACGTTATTATAGATAGACCTTCTACGGGACAAGACGGATTCCACCATATCTTTATGTACACAATAATAATCTTTTACATTGTAATCCTTTTATTTTAAATATTTGGCATGTTTGTGCATGTCCCCGTGTGTGTAATAATAAGCAGAGTGTGTGTTTAATAAGCAGAGTGTGTGTTTAATAAGCAGAGTGTGTGTTTAATAAGCAGAGTGTGTGTGTAATAAGCAGAGTGTGTGTGTAATAAGCATAGTGTAATAAGCAGAGTGTGTGTGTAATAAGCAGTGTGTGTGTAATAAGCATAGTGTAATAAGCAGTGTGTGTGTAATAAGCAGAGTGTGTGTGTAATTAGCATAGTGTAATAAGCAGAGTGTGTATGTAATAAGCAGAGTGTGTGTGTGTAATTAGCAGAGTGTAATAAGCAGAGTGTGTAATAAGCAGAGTCTTTGATTAGAGAGATTACTCTGTCTAGTAATCCTCGTCTTTCATATCCTAATTTATGGCGCTACTGTACAGCCTGATAGAATAACTCTGTTTACGTTTTCTTCTCTGTGATCTGTATGTCATTTCTAACTAGTGTAACGTTAACGTTACCTGTAAATACAAACATTATCCGGAATAACCTATTATGTTAACGGTTTACAGAGTTCATGCACTAAGCTAACGTTATAAGACAGGTATAAACAGCAGTATTTACCTGAGCCATTACACCTGGAATCTTGGATGCCGCTGTTAATATTTCTCGTCTTCGGATAGGATTCCTGCTGGAAAATGTTTGATTGTGTAGATTTCATTAGAGAAGATTTTATGGTGTGAACTCATGGATCTAGCTAGCTAGAGAACGCATGTGCTACGCTACAGTCGTGGTAATGGTACTATAGGCTATTTTGAACGAATACTATTGGCAGACGTTAGTCACGTGACGATAGAATTCGTTTTTGATTGGTTAGATGTATAGTACTCCCTCGCGTGTGCCTCATCCGTTTATTAAACGTAAATTTAGTTTTAAAAAAAATATGATCGACTTGACACTGCCAACAAACGGATACCTGTTCATAAAAAAATTATTTAGTTTATGTGAAAAAAGCAGCTACTCTATCCTCGAGGATCTATCATTTCAAAAACTAAAGCAGATAGCAGCGTTCGGCCCACCGTCTATTTGGATTATCGCTAAAAACAAGCTCTGTGATCAACAAAAGGTTGATACTTGCACGTTTTGTCCATGAAGGTAACTTAATTATCACAGACGAACACAATTTGTATGTATTTTTTTCGTGTGGTGTTCCTCGGGGCTCGATTTTGGGACCTGTTTTATTTTTCCTTTATTTGCTTCCATTAGGAAAGATTTTTGATAAGCACGGTATCACCATCTATATGCTGATGATTCTCAAATTTATTTCCCTGTAAAACATGGTGAGCAATCTTCTCTTGAGTCTTTGTACTGTTTGGCTGATGTAAAGTGTTGGTTGGCAAACAACTTTCTCCAATTGAACGAGGGCAAGTCAGAATTTATCGTCTGTGGTCAAAAGGGATATGGTATGGATACTAATGACTAGGGGTGCTCCGATCAGGATTTTTGGGGCCGATCGCGATTACTGGAAGCTGTATCACCCGATACCGATTACAGGGTCTATTTGAAGACTTCTTTTTATCATGTAGCATTACTTATTAAACTATATTTGGGTAGTTGACAAATGGCCAAGAAAAAGTACTTTTTTTGGAAAACATAACTTTTTAAGAAAAAATACATATATTTATGGAGTATGAAAACTGCAGTTTCAGAAAATAGTAGTGGTCACTCATTTTGTCAATGACTTCACATATTTTTTTCACGTTTTCACTCAACACTACTGTAAATGTGTCCTATGGTGTGACATTTAAAAAGTATTAAGAAATTATATTAAATAACATAAAAAAATACTTGAGAGAATTGTTCACATTATTAAAACATTTTTTATGAAAGTGATATTTATTTTACATGAATGTACAAATTAAAATAATTTTCACCATGAATAGATGAACTTGATAAACTTTTCCCTACGAATGTCAATAAAACTTTTTCGCCAACCTTACAAAACTGTTTGAAATTGTACCCATCTAAGAGGAGATATTATTAAAACTCCCCTAATGCCAAACTTGACTCTTTTTAAAAAGATATTTTAAAATAAGTATATTTTTCTGTTGTTTTATGTTTGTCACACCATAGGACAAAACGTCACACCAAAGGACAAAGATAGTCATTGCATAAAAAGAGTCAGAATATATAGTGTTTATTGTAACAATTATAAAGGAGGACATTTGTTTTTATTTTTCAGCAATATAAACTGTGCAAAACATATTACACCAAAAGTAACTTTGATTATAGATCCATCAATAAGGAAACACTGGCTATGTTTCCATCCACACGTTTTTATCCGAATTAAGTGATATCGAATTAAAAATGCCTTATGGAAACAGTAAAATTCGATTGAATTTCATGAATATCGACTCAAATGAAATGCGTTCGGTCTCATCGGATTTTGTCTTGATGGATATACGGCTTATGCGATAAACGCTGATGGAAACGTTATTATGGCGCGATCCATTTTGTCTAGCAAAACTTTGTTCGCAAATGTTTGCTTGAATGTTGTGCAATTCGGTGAGAAAATGAATGGAAAATGTCACAAATCAATTCGATATACCAATTTGATCGCAAAACATGCAGCATGTGACGTCATTACGCACAGGTTTTTATTCGCTTTAAAGCCGTTGGATGGAAACACACTTTCAGCAGCTTTATTCGCATTAGGTTTTTTACCGAACTTAAGATAATTCGATTGACAAGTGGATGGAAACTTGGCTTCTGACATGAAAATAAAATTCCTAAAAACATTGCATAAGTTTAGTTTGTCTCTTCCTTCCTAGTGCTTTAATGTTGAATGTATCCAATTCCCAGAGAGCCTTCTTTTCATGATATCTGTTTGAAATAATGATAGAATATAGATGAATGGATCAACAGAGAAATTAATGTAATGTACTCAATTATGAACTCATGACCTACTGTGTTTTCCCTACAAATGTAACCACTTACTTGTCAATTTCTTATAAAACACAATATAGATTATTATTCTGTAATAACAAGCTTATTATGTAACTATTGTTGAACCTGAACCTCACACAGGTCTATTCTGATACTGAACAATTAGCAGTCGTTCAGTCACTCAGCAAGATCCCTGAATTATTTTAAGATGTATATGATGTATATGGCAACATTTCAGTTTGATTTACTCTCTCTGTCGTTCTCTTAGGATTGCCTCCTTTCTCTGTGGATCCTTTTTAATTCGCTCCCTATACTGTCTGGTCCTCTCTTTTGCACTCATCTCTCCCTCAGTTCTTTTTGTTCTAAAAAAAAGTTAAGTAGCATTATAAGTAGTAGCACTGTATTTATGTACATTACATTTGTTTATAGTTGTTACATTATACATTATAGTTGTTTTAGTAACACTTCAGAAAATGTTATGTAGTCTCCCAAAAACGGCAATAAATATTAAAATGTAATTCATTATTGAATTTAAAATCATTAAAACTGGTCAAAAAAGAATGAAAAATATGTTAACAAACTTTATCTATTTGTTTTAATAGCTTCTTAAGGAGGTCTTGTCCTATTGTGTGACATCTGTGTCCTATGGTGTGACAGGCCAAAGTGTCACACCAAAGGACATTTGAGCTTTTGTGGCATGCTAATAACCATGCTAATGCTAGCTGAACTGTCATTAGCAATTGGAATGATACATTTGCATAAAATTACGCAGTCCTGCTGTTAAAAATACAAATTTGAATTAAAAAATGAAATTTAGGGGTGTCACACCAAAGGACAAAAAAACGTAACAACTTTCGTGGTCTGAAAACATAGTTAAATATTTGAACAATTCTGAGAGAAATACTACCATGTGCACTGCTCATGATATTGCCCAACTTAATAATAGGTTATTGCATAACACCAAAGGACATTGTTTTCTGAGACAAACTTTATGAAATTCCTACACTTATAGAAATGTATGTATAGGAAAAGTGATGGCCAGTGAAATAGACACTTGCACAATTATGCCAGGAGTGTCCATTAAGATTTTTAAACATTATTTTCTTTATTTATAAAAGGTAATATTAATGAAATAATGTTGTCTCCCGTCACACCATAGGACAATTTAGAGATTTGGCTCAAAGTTGTAAAAAAAATTAAAATACCTCTGATATTAAAACAACAAATTCATGTAAAACAAGAAAATGTTTAACCATTTACAGTATTTTAAATGATGAAAATGTGAAATTACTTTTTTTCCTTCTGTGACGGTGAAAAAGCCACGTCACGTCAACTACCCATTTAACAACAATGTACATTACATTCAAGAGAAGACAATTGCATCATGAATTGACACGTGTGTATTTATTTGCAAGCAACATGTATTAACATAGCAGCTTGGTTATTGGGAGCAGCTTAGGGCTTGACATACAACTTTCCTGTAGAATATAAAATAAAATAAATAAAAGACAGAACATCTGAGTCTTTAAATTTAGCTTTAGACTACTTTAAACTAAAAACAGCAACAAAAAAAGGTTATAGCCAAAATAATGTTTTGAGTCAGTCAGCCATAGGGTTGGGTATCGGTTGGGTTTTATCCGATACCAGTACCTACTCGGTATTTTTTAAACGGTTCCGGTGCTTAAACGGTTCTTGAAACGGTACTTAAGAAAACGAAACCGCACACACTTTATCAAAAAATAATACCCTTTTATTTACAGGGCCAAACTGGACACAATATTAACTTAAATCTTTAAACAATATAAATACAAGTAACATATGGTAGTAATAATAAAACCAATATAAAATAAAAAAATTTACATTACATTTTACACATTTACATAATCATCACGCAGAGAAAAATCGCGGACAAAGAGGACACCGACAGACAAGACAGAGAAGGTTACTTTTGATATGGAACAAATCCACAGCTGTCAGATTCTGTCAATATTTTTACGAGATTCACACAATAAATAACGTTTTGGCTCTTTGAAATGTGACAGATCGCTGTAGCGCGTCAGTTCAAACGGCACGTGATACAGCAGCCTACAAATCCACTGCTTCTTAGCTACGCAGTGTTGAGTGAACCTATGAAAGAGAACATCTCTGGTTACTGGTGTAACCTATGTTCTCTCTAGAGCCCGACCGATATGGATTTTTGGGGGCCGATACCGATATTAGGGAGTAAAAAAAGCCCGATACCGATATATCGGCCGATATTATTTATGTGTATATTATAATACAGTAGCAATATTATTTATGTGTATTATAGTACAGTATACCAGTCAAAAGTTTGGACACTTTCCTATTGGTGTGTACAAACTTGATGGGTACTTTACACAGTAGCTATAAACAAAATAAATATATTTTATAAACACGTTTTGCAATGATCACTCAAATGTGGTGATCAAACTCTTGTGTGACACAGATATGTAATGGAGGCAGGGGGAATGATAGAATGAGAATTATCCAGCTGAGCTGTAACCAAACTAGTTTTCATTGCATGTTATATTATATTATATTATATTATAAATACTGTTGCATAATCTTCACTAACGACGACTTTGTCTTTTAATTTAGTCATAACTTGTATCAATAAATATATAAAAAGTGTCACTGACAAAACCTTATTATCTTCTATTTTTACTCTTAATTCCTCTAATCTCTACCAGTGGAGGAAGAACACAGATCTTTTTACTAAAGTAAAATGAATAATATCATAATGAAAACGTTTTTAATTACATATGTACAGTACTTTTATTCTATTTTAAATAATTAGTAAGCAAAATGTACTAAACGTGAAACTAGGCTACTCTTAATGCAAAATGGCCCTATATAAAGTGTTATAATTATATACATTTTTGGAATATTGCTTGATGTTGTAACGTAGCGTTATCAGTCAGAATGAGCTTTAACACGGTGTCTACACCGGACGCGGCCGTTACTGCTCGCGTCGCAACAGCTGTTTACCCGAGACAAAGCAGAATCAGTTTACTGTCGGAGATCGCTCGCGCCACGCATTTTAATCAATGTTTCATCAACCAATTGCCTTAATAAATAAGAAGTAGGCCTAAATATAGCAGACAATATAATCAGGACTTCTCAGCTGCGCGCTTGCAATAGTCACAAGCTCACACAATACGTGACAGAGGCTGGTAGCAGAGAAATCAATTCTGTGAATTACACAGCGCAAATCACAAGTAGGCTACTACCCACCGGATGAAGAAGGGTTGGCTCTCAGTCTCCACAGGCTACATAAAATATTCATTTTATTTTATTTTTCGTGTTCGCATTAAGGAAAAACAATGTTACAGATGCGACAGTTCAGCACTACGGACGTGAGCGCTCTGAAAGCGGCACTAAAATATGCTTTGAAACTTTCACATAGACATCAAACAGAAAGCACAAAACCTTTCGTTTCAAAGTGAATTTCGTTTTGTATTAATTGTATCTTAATTTTAATCAATGTTTCATCAGCCATTTGCCTGGATTTAATTTATAAGAAGTAAATATAGCAGACGATAGATAATCTCGACAAGGAGGCGCCTGCGGGTGAACTGGAGCTCGTCTCATGAACCGAAACTCAGCGTATAGACCTGAGAATTGAAATATATCTATATTGAAATGTCTACTTTTAAACAGAGCAATTCAAAACGAAAGACAGACAGACTCATGTAATCGTATGAAATATGCATTTCTCTCTGGCGCGCGCTCACTGAAGATCGCGAGTCAGCATCGTCAACTTCATCTTTGGCTGACACTGACTGAAAACACTTGTTTATTAATAAACAATTAAAATGTCTCCTTGCTATATTTGTTGTATTCATAATCATTACTTTTGCCAGTTCTTGTGACAGCTTTTAGGTGCTTTATTGGCAGCGCCACCCTTACATGAATCACCGCACCCGCATTTTTTTAAATATTCATTTATCGGCCATTATAAATGCCGATACCGATAGTTAGGAAAATGCCTAAAATCGGCCGATAATATCGGCCCGCCGATATATCGGTCGGGCTCTAGTTCTCTCAATAGGGAACGAGACGCTGCCAAGCTCCTCGCGCTGCCGACCAGCTTCCTTTTTCGGCAGAGAAATCTGAGGAGCAGATGGCGTGCGCGCGCCAACATAATATGACGACGTAAGTGCGGCGCCCGCGCCATTAGCCAATAAATTGGCTTGATTCTATATGGGATTCAGACTATCGGCACACCCAGAGGGCGTTCTGACGCGTAATTTTACACGTGAAATGCAGCCAAACCTTGCGAGCAAGAGCGCGCATGCGAGACAGAAGAGACGCGTGTGTGTGTGCGTGTGTGCCTAATTAAGTCAGGCACCGAAATCAGGCACCGGTCTGGTTCTTATTCGGTCTGGTTACTACCGTTTACGTCGGAACCGGTTCCCTATTGGCACCAAGTTTCGGTACCCAACCCTAGTCAGCCATCAGTTTTTCTAATACACTTAAAGGACCACAGGTAGTAAAGTGCACAGCAACAAAAAAAAAAAAAAAAAAAAAAAAACTAACAACTTCCATATATGTATCTATAACTTTGCTTTTTTCTGGGATGCTTAGTCAGATTTTGTGGGCATTTAGAGAGGAAGAGAGAGGTAGAGAAACCTTTTTTTTTGTGTGTGTGTGTGAAGAACCCTTGCAAAATTATTTTAAACAGATTAAGAAAGCCACCACTACTGGTCACATCTATGGTTAGATTGATTTTTTTTAGATCCAGTGAAGTCTGCTCTGTCCCACCATGTACCTAATATAAATAAATAAAACATCTTCAGTTAACTAGCAGAAATCTAGCGCTAAAATGTGTTTTTGAACTCGAGCTGCGTGCTCGTTGCCGCGGCGATCAGTTGCATGGATACAGTGCTCTGTGCCTCGCGCAGTCTTCACTCGGACGCGCGCTTCAATCTATCGCCGTTTCGGACTCTATTCATTCTGGTGAAATCACAAAATAAAAAACAAACGTGACCTTGCTTGATATAACTGTAACCACTGATGAACATATTCAGTTTTGATGAGAGAAAAAAATATGTACGAGTGCGGATTAGAACCCGTAACCTCTGACACGCATGGCAAAAGATCTCCCACTAGACCATTGAAGACCTCAAACATAAATTGCGGATCAATGGATTTATTTACGAGTTGAGCAGAGAGGCAGCACAGTTTGACAAGCGGCCGCGGCATGGTACACACATTGCAGATTGCTAATAAATTGTTTTTTCACACACCTTGTAGAATTGCCAGACCGGTGAAGCCATTTTTACCAGGGCTTAAAAAAATTGTCTCGCTAGTTTTGCGTCACCTGATTGGCTTTTCTGGATCGGCCTTTATAGAGACCGCCGATCACACAGCCCAAAGCAATTATCGGCCGATTATGATCGGCGACCGATCAATCGGAGCACCCTTACTAATGACAATCTGTCATTGCTTCCAGGGAAAAAAAACTTTCCTTTGTGAAAAACCTTGGCTTTATTTGACTCTGAGCTTAAATTTGACCGTCAAATATTATGCAGTTGTTAAAAATAGCTTTTTTATCTTGGATCTATAGCCAAGTTGAAGTCTTTCCTCTCTTTTAATGATTTGGAGAAGGTTGTGCATGCATTTGTGCCTTCTCGTTTGGATTATTGTAACGCTTTGTACCTGGGAGTCAGGCCTCCCTCTCTCGCCTGCAGCTGGTTCAGAACTCAGCTGCTAGGCTTTTAACTGGCACCAAAAAAGAGACCATATTACTCCTGTATTGATTTCATTACATTGGTTACCGATTCGATACAGAATCCAGTATAAAGTATTATTATGTTTCAAATCTCTCCATGACTTGGCACCAAAGTATATTTCTGATTTAATCAGTTTACATCAACCTTTGAGATCTCTTGAAGAGATCTCAAAGGTTGATGTAAACTGATTAAATCAGAAATATACTTATATATACAATGATCAGCTGTGTCTGACGGTTCCTCGATCGTGCTTGAAATGTAGAGGTGAATAGAGCTTTTTCTGTGGCAGCTCCTAGACTCTGGGATGAGCTCCCGTTGTCTTTAAAAACATCTCCTACTCTAGGGTCTTTTCAGAGAAAGTTAAAAACTTATTTATTTTCCTTAGCTTTTAATAATGTGCTTTAATTTCTATGTATTTTTGGTTGTAGGTATTTGTTTTATTTTGCTATTTTGATGTACAGCACTTTGGTACCCATTGAGGTTTTTGAAAGTGCTCTACAAAATAAAGTTGAGTAAAAGCGGACTGAGCTTACCTTTTCAACGTGATGACGTTTAATGTTCCTGACTGCCTCTGTAGTCCTATTCAGCCACTTGTTAGCAACAGCCTTTTCTAGACACATAACAGCTTTAAAAAAATCACGAGTGGGGTAATACTGATGTATTTTATGTTGTAGAATAAAACGTGAAAGTGTCTTGATCTTGTTTACCACAGACCTTATTTCAGCCATTTAACCAAAATCCCATTCAAAAAACCCATTGATGAAACCAGAACTGCTAAAATGCTAACTTGTTTCCGTGATTTTGGCCTACAAAGTGATGTCATACCATGACATGAAAACCCAAAAGTAAAGCTGCGTTTTCACTGGCACAAAAAAAAAAAAAATCTTATATATATATCAGACACAGATCAGAATTTCTTTGCACACAAACACTTTTTTTTTTTCTTTTTTTTTTTTACATCTGCTCTGAGCTTCTTAAAAATGTGGTTTTATCCGATATCTGGACATCTGGGGCCATATTCACAAAACATTTTTATCTTACCACTAAGAGTTTTCCTAAATAGCAGTAAAAGTTCTTAATTAAGAGTTTTCTCTTAACCTATTCACAAAGCTGCTGAGCCCAACTTTTACTAGGAATAGAGAAAAGTCTTGCGCTAAGAAAAAGGGCGGGGTTGACCTCATTGCTATGGATGACGTCAAAATCCTTCCTAACTATGCACACCGTGATTGGCTGATAAAGGAGGTGTCTCTGTCAGTGATTTAATCATAAATATTGTAGAACTAGGTATCATGTTGCCATATTCAAATAAAGATATTACATTTTTTTTTTTTGCCATATTCAATAAAGATTCTAAAACGTAGACTGTCACTATTAAACAAGTTCAGCTAATTGTCAGCCTCTTACACGTCTGCATCTCAAGAGATTGCAGAATTCAAGCAACAAATTATGTTTTACTAGCAAAGTTCAGTAGGAGCACGTTCAAATCAGCTCGAGAGGAGGCATATATATACACACAGCCGACCTAGTTACCTCAACAGTTTTCTGCACCCCTCTGCCTCCCCGACTCACTCTATCAGCTGGGGATACGGGGAAGTACGCTCTGGGTTTGGGCTAAATTCGCCCTCAATCTCCTCGGACAGCACTGCGTTATCTGCTATGGGGTGTCTCTTCGGAGACACGTATTGCACGGACAGCCCAGACCAGGACATGAGTCTGCTGCTTCAAAAAGAAATATCGATGTTTGAACAAGAGTCTCCAATACCTGCTCAACAAAATCCTCTCATGTGGTGGAAAACTTTGGGCTCTGGGAGATAACCTCACGTCGCCCAGATGGCAAAGAAATATATTTCCATCACCGGATCCTCAGCGCTGGCCCCTTCAAATGTGGACCGTCTTGTGTTTTTGGCAAATAACCTGTAAGCCTTCAGGCCTAAGACCCGACGATGACAGTGCACTAAAAAGACAATGGAATAAATTGCAGGGTTTTTTCCACTTTTATTAATACAAGCACCAAGAATGTACAGTGCCCTCCACAATTATTGGCACCCCTGTTTAAGATGTGGTCGAGGACTTCTAAAAAATCTCCTTTTTTTTAAACAACATAGAACCCAAATGCAAAAAAAAGAGAAAAATCCAACCTTTTATTTAAGTACGTTACTTTGGGGGTAAAAAAAAAAATATCACACATTTAAAAAAAAAAAAAAGAAAACTTGAAATCATGTGTCCCACAATTATTGGCACCCCTAACAATTCTGCTGAAAAATTTAAATTGATTTTTTTTTTTATATATTTTTTCTGTAGTTGCTAAAGTTGGTCAGGGTATCTAGGAACTTTTAATTAGTAATTCATGACTTCCTGTTTCCCTGGGGTATAAATATGACGTGACACAGAGGCCTAATTCTCTTACCCATTTGTCAACATGGCAAAGACAAGAGAACACACCATTCAAGTAAGGCAGATGTGTGTCGACCTCCATAAGTCAGGCAATGGCTACAAGAAAATAGCCACTCGCCTTAACTTGCCCGTATCTACAGTCAGAGGAATCATTAAGAAGTTTAAAACAACTGGAACAGTAACAAACAAGGCTGGAAGAGGTCCCAAGTTTATCTTGCCACAACGCACAGTGAGGAGGATGGTAAGAGAAGTAAAAAAAAGTCCTAAGCTCACTGTCACAGAATTGCATCAAAGAGTGGCATCTTGGGGTCACAAAGTCTCCAAAACAATCATCAGACGCTCTCTACATGCCAACAAGCTGTTTGGGAGGCATGCAAGGAAAAAGCCTTTTCTCACTAACACTCACAAACGTAAACGTCTGGAGTTTGCTAAGCGGCACTGGGACTTCAACTGGGATCGTGTGCTTTGGTCAGATGAGACTAAGATTGAGCTTTTTGGCAACAAACACTCTAAGTGGGTCTGGCGTAAAACAAAAGATGAGTATGCCGAAAAGCACCTCATGCCCACCGTGAAGTATGGTGGAGGATCTGTGATGCTGTGGGCCTGTTTATCTTCCAAAGGCCCTGGGAACCTTGTTTGGGTGCATGGCATTATGAACGCTTTGAACCAGGACATTTTAAATAAAAACCTGATGGCCTCTGCCAGAAAGCTGAAGATGGGTCGTCATTGGGTCTCTCAGCAGGATAATGATCCAAAACATGTGGCAAAATCTACACAAAAATGGTTCAGCTGTCACAAACTCAAGGTCCTTCCATGGCCATCTCAGTCCCCAGACCTCAACCCAATCGAAAACCTGTGGGGCGAGCTAAAGAGGAGAGTGCATAAGAGAGGACCCAGGACACTGGATGATCTAGAAAGATTGTGCAAAGAAGAATGGTCAAAGATCCCTCTATCTGTGTTCTCCAATCTTGTGAAATGTTATAGGAGGAGATTAAGTGCTGTCTTGTTGGCAAAAGGGGTTGTACAAAGTATTAACATCAAGGGGTGCCAATAATTGTGGGACACATGATTTCAAGTTTTTTTTTTTTTTTTACCACCAAAGTAATGTACTTAAATAAAAGGTTGGATTTTTCTCTTTTTTTGCATTTGGGTTCTATGTTTAAAAAAAAGGAGAATATTTAGATATCCTCGACCACATCTTAAACAGGGGTGCCAATAATTGTGGAGGGCACTGTAAGTAGCCTTTTTCGTTTTTAATAGCACTTTATTTTTTATGAACCTCAGGGTAAAAGTTCTTTGTCACATTTCTCGGAATTGTCAAATATGTTTAAACTTAAATAAAGAACATATACAAGTAGTTATGTCTCTTTGTATTAATTTGTCCTGTTATTGACAAAATGCGCGTCCATTGACAAAATGCACAACCAGATATTCGAATAGTTCGAATATGTGTTTTTGAGGGTATGGGGGAATATTCGAACGCCATTTTTGAGTAATTTTGACAGCCCTACTCACTCATTAACAGTGCCTTGCTGCCACCGACTGGCCGTTTTAATTTAACAGTGAAAGTATCTTTTAAATAGACATGTCATGCATCAACTAACCAGATACTGAATCCACTCATATTATGGCACTGATGATTCAGAATATGTTTGTGTGAGTTTAAAAACAATGTTTCCTTTCTTTTCAGGAGGAATGTGGACCTTTAGCAAATCTCTATTGCTATTCACTGCTGGGATCTTAATATCCCAGCAGACACTCGCTCACTCCCACCATCATCACGGACACTCCCATGGTGACGGGGGTTGCCACGGTCACTCGCATGGTGGGGGGAAGATGCATCATGGGGCAAGCAAATGGAGTGCTGAAGCTAACCTGCCCCATGACAAAGAGGAGCACCACGGGCACGACCACGGGCACACACACGACCACGGGCACACACACGACCACGCGCACACACATGACCACGCGCACACACATGATCATGGAGCTGAGCGATTGAAAAGCCATGTAGAAGCAGGGAGACGGAACATGATGGAGCTATGGATGCAGGTAAAACATGATAGATTAGTAGATTCATATGATGCCTCTAGGGTTAATGTGAATCAGTTGTCCAATATGTCAGGGATATGTCTAATGTCTGTTGAGATTAAATGCATTTTGTTCAATTAATGAACACTTGAGCATATAGTAATAAAGTACTTATAAATCTTTTGCAACCTTCTAGTTTATAGTTAATTCTGAATGCCCGTGTCCATTTTACTTAAGCTTTTGAATTAGCGCCAATTCAAGGGCGGCAATTGCTTGAATGGTGGGTTCATTATTATTCTTAATAAAAAAAAACAGTACTATGACAATTTCGCTTAAAGAGCCGCTTTTCCACTTCGCTTTGAAATTAGATCTTCCGCCATCGTCTTGTTAGTGAGGCGAAATGGGCAAAGTGAGGTGAAATCTGACTCCTGCTGCTGATCTGTGCTGTTGTTAAAAAAAATATACAACGGTGGCCGCAGTGGGCAAGTGATGTAGCTAACCCAGTACTATCGCAGCAAGCCTATCTAGTATGATGTCATCCATTGTTGGTGTGAGGTGGTGTTCACGCATGATGGCCATGTTAGCTGGCCGCATGTTGACACAAAATGACACTTTTGGTTTTGGAGGTGTGATAATGGGTGAAACCCATGGTGTGGGGCCAGTAACCGTTTCTATGATGTTGTCTTGCAGTGTTTTTAGTTCAGCTAGCTTTTTAGTTTAGGCCAACTTTTTTTGTTTAGTTTTTTTCACTACGATGAGATTGGCGTGTGGAATGTGTCTAGATTTTCTCCTGGCTGTTGCGTTGCATTTCTGAATACATACACTTCATATTGCATGTTTTTCTTTGGTGCAAAATGGTTGGTGAGCTTATGGTGCGTTCACGTGCTATGGAAAATATGATATTTTCCACTTGTGAACTGGTATTTACCAGTGTGTTGCGTTCAAGTGCTTTTGTTGTCGTAATGTGGTAAAAAGATGGAGATCCAGACCTGTTATTTAGCTAAAACTATTTTAGATTGCTTAAGTCATCTGCTACAGCAAGAAAATGATTTATCAAAACTCAAACGGTAAATAATATGCTGTATATTTTCTAGATCATGAATAGTACATATTTTTACCATTCACAACTCTTGCGTTGCTCTCCGCCATTTTGAAAAGGTCAAAGGTAATCTCATCTCGGCAACTCGTGCATCAAAATATTCTACGAGTTGCCCAGTGGAAAATACCACATGAGGGGGTGTTCATGTGCATTTTCCATGTCGGCTTTTGGTATTTACCATAATTACCATAGCACGTGAACGCACCATTAGTCTTTACATCTGTGTATTTATCTGCTGCTTCAGCAAGCGTGTCATATGTTGTGTACCTTTTCTCCAGACAGATGCCGCAGAAGGGCCTCGAGTCTCGTTTCAATGTTCATTGCCATAACATAGTTGTCAAATGTTTTTGCACCCATTTGATCCAATGAAGTTCGACAGAGTGTGGTTCACTCTCTAGCAAACGCTGGGAATGAGTGCAGGGCAATTGCCATGTTATCGTCTTACAGTTTGTGCTTGTCAGCATCAATGTTGTCCTGTGATAACAGGAAAATAACGCAACAGTTTTTTTCCGGCTGTTCAGCAGCTCTATAAGAAAACAGTGTCATTGTCCAGCTTAAGTAAGTTCAATGTTGATTCATTTCGGTTGTAAATATAATTAGTTGTTAATTTAGTTCTATACAGAAGCTCTGGAGAAAACGGTGATGTCATCGTCCAGCTCACTTCAGTTCTTATACAATGGTGTGTCAATGCAGTTGACTGCAATAAAATCTGTAGCATTTGTTTAAACATGCTTTTTTTAAAAGGGCGTTAATATGCTGTTTATTTCAAAGACTTTTTTTTTTTTTTTTTATTATCTAGCAGTCTACAGACCTGCTTCTGCAGTACATTTTTAACCTCCAGGTAGTGTAGCCTGGAAAACAACCATGGCTTTTAAGACTTTTTCTTTTTACTGGTTTTAGGCAATTGGAGCCACCCTGCTCATCAGTGCTGCGCCCTTCCTCATCCTTTTCCTCATTCCAGTGCAGTCAAACACGGACCAACACCAGAAACTACTCAAAGTGCTCTTGAGTTTCGCATCTGGTGGTTTGCTTGGAGATGCATTCCTTCATCTCATTCCTCATGCGCTGGGTGAGTTAGCACAATTTGAGGTCATGCAACTGTAACACCCTGTCACATAAACTGATCCCCATACTCCACAGAATATGCTTTCTGCTATATAAATCTATTAGCATATTGGATTGTGTATTTTGAGGTGTTTAAAAATCATTCCTAGTTTTGCTATTGTAGATAGCAAAGATTGTGTATGAGAGAGAGATATGAATCTGTCAATTATTTTTCCGATTAATCGGATAAAAGATATACAAATTATTATACATTAAAAATGTTGTTAAATTTATTTTAATCTATTATTTTAAACAATGTTATTCCACATCCTGCCCAGTGCTGTCATACGGAAGCCCTGAACCGTAACGTAAAAATAAATAAAGCTAAGATTACGAGAATAAAGTCGTAGCAATTGAATTGAATAAACTTGATTATTTCGGAAGGGGGAAATCACAATATTATGAGAAACAGCATGATTATCACAATGAATAACGCCGTTCCAATAGCATGGGTGTTGATGATTTAGTTAAATCTGTGCTTTGCTACAGTCTTACAAAGACAACATTAACACAAATAAGTTTATGAGTATTTAACTATACAACTAGAATGAAATATTTAGGCGGTTCTAAAACAATCATCTTTTGGTGTAGCTTCAGAATTATGTCTCAAACCTAAGCTGGAGCCACACTTAAATTTTTTTTTTAAATCGTATAAGATTTTCAAAATGTGACTGACCACAAAAATGATAAGCAATCATGCATTTAACCGCTTTGTTCATCTAGTGTTTGGAGTGCCGCGATGTGACCAGGAAAGCACACACCACACACAAACAGATTCCATTCACAAACAACAGAGTCCCGCCTGTGAACACGGGAAATCTCGTGAAATCTCTTGTATCAAACGTGACTTTAAAGTAAACACATGGCGGGTTAAAAAATGTTTAGATGAAGTCGTGGAGACTGTGTGAACATCGAACAACATGTTACAGCGCGAGCTGGAGGTGAGTCTTTGGACAGCTCGCTTTCTGATTGGGTATTGTTTCCTTTCACTTGATAATCTCCAGAGCGTGTGCGCGTTTGTCCTCGGGGGTTCCCCCCACACAACATGATTTGAACATGTTGAATATTTACGACTCGAAATCGGGGCGGCTCTGACTTTCTTCCATGCAGATTCAGTCCCCCTTAATACATCTCGCACCACGGGAAAATCTGATAAGACAATCTGTAGAACCATCAAGATATTTTAAACTAACTATGATTGTCGGAAGGGGAGAAATTGTCCCAAAATTACCCTGAATATCTTGTAGTGTGTGCGCCCAGCTTTAGATGTTCCATTGCCTCTTACATATATACAGTATTTAGGCTATATATTTTAGTATGAGCCAGTGGTATTTTGGGGAAATGGAACATTACTTGCATGAACTGTTATACTAGCATAACATAAAAATACTAGCATGAACTGTTATTAAAACATATGGACACTGATCCTGATGAATTGAATCAACATCATACCTGCATGTAAATCCTCCCCAGCTAACACACAACATACTTTACGTAATTTATTGTACTCTTTGGCAGTTTCATGCAGACTTACCAATTGACAAATGTAACTACGACGCTGCATGCTTGTAATTTCATCTGCTCTTTATATATAGTGAAGTTTTGCGAGCACAGTATGATGTCTGACAGGACAGAAAAGTAATTTTTTCTGAGGAGAGACTTTTTATTCCATAACAAGTTACGAAATTAACATTAGAATAATAACAATGACATATAGCCTGACAACATCTCATCTGACAGCAGATACCAAATCAGCACAACACTTTTTTTTTTTCTCAGGCAATCTTTACTTCAACTACGTCTGATAGAAGAGTCAACGCTTTCAAACACATCTTTCAAAATAAGTCTCTCACAAAAGAATGTTTAGAATTAGAATTGTTGCACACTCTACGACCCGCTCAACGGTATTGCAACCAGGTTTTCTGTCTCAACAAACTGGTTGAGAAACACTGGTCTATAATAACAAGAATTATGATCCTGTCAGAAGTCACGGCTACTTTTGATCTTTTGACTAAATGTAGTTACCATCTGAGTAACTGGCCCATGCTAACCAGCCTGACCTTCACCTTTTGATTTTATCTCAACACAGAACCTCATTCTCATCACGGTCAATCACACAGCAGCGAGGAGTCACATGTTCATTCACATGGTAGTGAGGAGTCACATGGTCACTCCCATGGTGGGTCATTGTTCAGTTATTGAAATTGGTTTTTCTACTTCTACTTTTTTTCCTACAGAGGTTATAGTCTGGTCAAATTAAATATAAGAATATAGTTTATTAAAAGACTACTTTTTATGCAGTCTGGTCAAATTAAATACAAGAATGAAATTTATTAAAAGATTTTATTTTGTGCAGTGTCAATAAATGCTTATTTTCTGTCACAGGTGATGCCCATGGTCACATGATGTCAGTTGGTCTGTGGGTGCTGGGTGGCATTGTTGCATTTCTAGTTGTTGAGAAATTTGTTCGTCTTTTGAAAGGAGGACACTCTCACTCTCATGGTAAGAGTCTTGAATTAATCAAATGATGTCTGCATTAAAAACACTTAACATATATTCTTAATGCAGCATCCCTCTAGAATTGTAACAACTGTTTTAATCAGGGTTGTGTTACCTGCTGGCTATTTTTGATTAAATCGCTTCTCCTTTCGGAACACTCACCAATTAAGAATGGCAGAGGACCAAACAAATTCTCAGAAATTGGACCAAACAAATTCTCAGAAATTGGACCAAACAAATTCTCAGAAATTGGACCAAACAAATTCTCTTTCTGAAATAAGAACAAGTGCACCATAACACTGAGAATGTGTGTTTGTCTCTTTAGGCTGTTGTATCTACAGAGCTTCTCTGAAAATTAAATTTCATAAACATAGATTGATCCGTTTCCGCACTGACTAAAGACTAGCCAAAAAAAAACACTTTTTTTTTTTTTTTTTTTTTTTTTTTGCATTGTAAACGTGCAAGTTAGGTAAAGGCCAGACCAATAATAGCAAAAATTTCAACACACTGCTTTTATCAATGCTCACAATGAAGCAGCTGTTCTCAGTCGCATAGCGGAGCAGCATTCAGGCCAAGAAAATAATGTCGTATTACTAACAATGTTGCTGGTGCTAAAATAATATAAAAATATAATTTCTTATTTTTATGTATTTATTCAGAGAGTGATCTGGACATTCTTGACAGGTTTCCAAATACAATAAAAATCTTTTCTTGTCTTGTTTTCAGCTGCTCCAAAGGCAAAGGATAGTGATGAAGAGGATGACAAGAAAAGAGAGAAGGGAGAAAAAGAAAAAAAAGTCTCCAATAAGAAACCTGTAGAGACAAGTTCTGGTATGGAAACTCAAGTCTAAAAAAGTATTTGAGTTTTTATTTCTGTCTGTCAGTGCTGCTGTCTTGCTGACAGAATAACTCAACTTCTCTTTGTCTCTACAGATATTAAAGTGTCTGGTTATCTGAACCTGGCTGCTGATTTCACCCACAATTTCACGGATGGTCTTGCGATTGGAGCGTCATTCCTTGTTGGTCCAGCAGTTGGTACTGTTACCACCATCACCATCCTCTTACATGAAGTACCTCACGAGATTGGAGACTTTGCAATTCTTGTCCAATCAGGGTGCACAAAGAAGAAGGTATGGAGCTCCAGAGACAGACTGATCTCGTGAAATGGCGTATGTATGGCACGCCAATTCGTATTTCCATTTTTGGCGTGCTATTAACACGCATAATCGCTTTTCAGCGTGTTTATCAACGCCGTTGACTTAACATTACATTACTGTATATATATACACTCACCGGCCACTTTATTAGGTACCCCATGCTTGTAACGGGTTGGACCCCCTTTTGCCTTCAGAACTGCCTCAATTCTTCGTGGCATAGATTCAACAAGGTGCTGGAAGCATTCCTCAGGGAGTTTGGTCCATATTGACATGATGGCATCACACAGTTGCCGCAGATTTGTCGGCTGCACATTCATGATGCGAATCTCCCGTTCCAACACATCCCAAAGATGCTCTATTGGGTTGAGATCTGGTGACTGTGGAGGCCATTTTAGTACAGTGAACTCATTGTCATGTTCAAGAAACCAATTTGAAATGATTAGAGCTTTGTGACATGGTGGAAGTAGCCATCAGAGGATGGGTACATGGTGGCCATAAAGGGATGGACATGGTCAGAAACAATGCTCAGGTAGGCCGTGGCATTTAAACGATGCCCAATTGGCACTAAGGGGCCTATAGTGTGCCAGGAAAACATCCCCCACACCATTACACCACCACCACCAGCCTGCACAGTGGTAACAAGGCATGATGGTTCCATGTTCTCATTCTGTTTACGCCAAATTCTGACTCTAACATCTGAATGTCTCAACAGAAATCGAGACTCATCAGACCAGGCAACATTTTTCCAGTCTTCAACTGTTCAATTTTGGTGAGCTCTTGCAAATTGTAGCCTCTTTTTCCTATTTGTAGTGGAGATGAGTGGTACCCGGTGGAGTCTTCTGCTGTTGTAGCCCATCCGCCTCAAGGTTGTGCGTGTTGTGGCTTCACAAATGCTTTGCTGCATACCTCGGTTGTAACGAGTGGTTATTTCAGTCACTGTTGCCCTTCTATCAGCTCGAACCAGTCTGGCCATTCTCCTCTGACCTCTGGCATCAACAATGCATTTCCGCCCACAGAACTGCCGCTCACTGGATGTTTTTTCTTTTTCGGACCATTCTCTGTAAACCCTAGAGATGGTTGTGCGTGAAAATCCCAGTAGATTAGCAGTTTCTGAAATACTCAGACCAGCCCTTCTGGCACCAACAATCATGCCACGTTCAAAGTCACTCAAATCAACTTTCTTCCCCATACTGATGCTCGGTTTGAACTGCAGGAGATTGTCTTGACCATGTCTACATGCCTAAATGCACTGAGTTGCCGCCATGTGATTGGCTGCTTAGAAATTAAGTGTTAACGAGCAGTTGGACAGGTGTACCTAATAAAGTGGCCGGTGAGTGTAAATATATGACCTACCCCAACCCCGTCCCTAAACCTACCCGTCACTGGGGTTAATACTATTTATGAGTCTTCCCCTACCATCCTAGGAAAAAAAATATTGCTCCACAGATGTAGATATGAATTTAGCTTAGTTTCGCTCGGACATTTAACGACGTACACATACACGCGGAATCACTCGGACGTTTAACGGCGTAGACATACACGCAAAAGATGACGGTTCGTTTCGGCGTGGACATACACGCGGATAGCTCAAAATGCGTATAGATAACACGCCACTTGACTTGAAAGTGTCGTGTATGCTTACGCAAAGTCATGATGTCATGTTGCCAGAGAGTAGATTTGTCAATATATGGTTTGGGGCAAATTTACATAGTTTAAAGGGGTAGTTCGCCCAAAACAATTATATTATAATTTACTCACCCTCATGTCCAAACCTGTATGACATTTTTTTTTTTTTCTGTAGAACATAATTTTTTTTTTTTTTTTGAGAAATATCAGTGCTTTTTTTCTCTCTCCATACAATGGAAGTCAGTGGTAAGCAAAACTGTTCTTCAAAAACATTCTACAAAATATCTTTTGTGTTCTGCTGAAGAAAGTCAAACGGGTTTGGAATGACATGAGGGCGAGTAAAACAAACAAGCAAACAGAACTTTAATTTTTTCATTGTCAAGGTTTTCATCATCCAGTTATCAGTGTAGTTAATATCTATAAAGATTATAAATTACTTATGTAATATGAACTTAAATTGTCTTTAAAGACCCTACAAAATCAAAATTAAGGTTTTGCTGGTTGCAGTCCATATCTACTAGCTTTAGGATAATCTGGCAGTCAACTGATATACTTTTAAAAGCATTTAAATGTGTTTGTTTTCAGAAGATATACAGTTTTTAAATCTGTAGTCTCTTCTGACTAAACGGAGGGAGATTATGACATCACAGGCTGAGCCTGAGACACATCAGAAAAATGCCTGCAGAAAACTAAAACTTAATTTAAAATTGGTTACTTGTTCACTTCTTTCTGATTTAAATAAGGTTGTTACAAAAGACAAAAGTTATTTAGTCAATAGCAGAGATTTTTTTTTTTTTTTTTTTTTTTTTTTTTATGCCTTGAGGTGTATTTGTCTGCTGTTTTCGTTCAATTAAGACATAACCGACTGTGTTTTTGACCATTAATCGCAATAAGACTTGAGAACTCCATTGCTTGACAGGCAGTTTCCTGTACATGCACTTTGTGTTTGTATGCATTGCCAGTAGCTTGAACTTTTAAACTGGCAAGACTTAAAAATGCATGCAAATAATGCATGCACAGAATATTGTAATTTAGAGCGCTATTTAGGAACCCAGACATCCCCAGTGGCTAGATAGCCTTGGTATTATAAACACTGAAAAAGAGAACAGGACACAGCTGTTACAAGATTTTTCAAACTACATCACCATTGTTTGAAGTGAAGTGGCGTAAAGGCAAAGTTTGGTAATCCATTCTCGGAAATTGTACTTTCATTTCATCCAGTGCACACACACATTAGGAGCAATTAGTAGTGAACACACACACTGCAAACCATGGAAACACACACATAGCAGTGGGCAGCCATTCACTGAGCAGCTATTGGAGTTAGGTGCCTTGCTAAAGGGCACAGTGGTCGTTTCCTGCCGGAGTTGAGAATCGAACTTTTGACCTTCGGGTAGGGCTGGGCGATATGGCTGAAAACTGTATCACGATATCAGTGTTTCATATCGGTCGATATCGATAATTATTGATTTTTTTTATGACCCATTTAAAATAAGGACCAGGAGAAAAAATATATTACATTTAAACATTTTTATTTTAAACTTAACCTTCCTCTGATTACAATCCCAAGACAGAAATGTCAACACAACCATGGAAAACTCAAATAATTAAAATGTAAACATAAGTCTAAATTCGCAATCAGACCTGCAAACTCCTCAGAGTAAAAAAGGTGACAGTGGTGCGGCGGGACGTGGGTGGTTTTTTTAGACATCACGGTTCGGTACGATTTCGGTACAATGGAGTGAAAAGCAAAACAGAAATATAGAAGGCATTTTTATAAATATCTTAAGCCTTGTATTTTTTAAATAAGTTTTATTAATAAAGGCATAGAACCAGTTTATTTATAGTGCACTGATAATAGTTTTATATAATTGGTTTATTAATTAAACTAATAAAAAGATAGATATGAGATATGTTTGGTAATTGTACCTGAATGAATTTAAAATTAATTTGCTATATTTCAGATCAATATATTTGTTTTCCTTAATTTTAATTAACCCTAACTTTATTCTCATCAGAATTATAAATAATTGATTTCCGTATAAAATAATACTACCAACAAATTTAATTTTCTTTTTTAATCAATGTGTAACTTAAAAATAAACAGATTAGTGCTCTGTTTTGAGGGCAAGAAATGAAAACCAATGAGATATGGTGAATGTCCAAAAGATGGAACACACAGACTGTTTTACAAAGGGGTTGGATAAATATGTTTTGCTTTTAAAACGGTGTGTACAGTTGTAGGCTACAGTTTGACAAGAAATACAGTGTGACAAAAGGACAATGTTGTGTTTTATTGCGAGTATAGGCCTACACAAATATTGTAAACACTTTGCAGACTGACTGATGTCCTGTATTAACAAAATGACGGAGTATGTTTTTATGTCTCCACTGTTCGATCGCGCCCGCGTGTCTCTCTCTCGCGCGCGCGTGCGCGGAGTCGGACACACGCACGCACGCACGCACACACACTCCAGCATTGCAATCTTGACATCGCAGCCTGTTCATTATGCTGTGTTCACATCAAACGCGAATAGAGCGAATTATCCAATAATGTTTCGCAATTCTAGCCTGCATGGCATGCAGATGAAGGGCACTCATTTTCTGCTTATCAATCGCCGGTTACTGATGAGGAACCCAGCGAGACAATGGCGCAACCAAACTTTTTTCTTTTTTTTTTTTTGATGGCGCAACCAAACTGACACGTTACATGATTGCCTGAGCTTGTCACTCCCTACGTTGCTAGGTTACCAGAGAGCGATGCCTTTGTTAATGCAAACTTGCTTCGCAACCTGTGGTTTCTTCCGACGAAGAAAAAAAAAAAAATTATCGAACGTTTTATCGAACACATTTTTTATTGATATCGATCACGTGTCTATCGCGATACATATCGTTATCGTTTTATCGCCCAGCCCTACCTTCGGGTTACAAGTCCGACTCTCTAACCATTAGATCACAACTGCCCCAAAAATTAATAAACATTATCACTGTTTTACTGCAGTAACCAGTAACTGGTATTAAAGAAATGTTATAGTTTCATATTAAATCTTTTCATAAGAATCTGGCTGTCACAAGCTGTCAGATGTGGCTTTGCTGCTCTGTGAAATAAACTAAACGCTATTGACTATTTAAAAAGAGAGAGAGGCAAGCTCTTTGATAGGTCCTGTCTCCCTTAATGTGTTGAAATGTTTTGGATCGAAACATGGAGGAAAACTGAGCTTATAAAGCCACTTCAAAGAATATAGCAAAGTGAAATTGGTTGCAAAAAAGTTTCATGTTGATTTCATTAAACATCACTGTTTTTACGTTACCATTATTCTTAACTCTTCTTGTTTTCATCAGGCCATGTGTCTTCAGCTTCTCACCGCCATTGGTGCGTTAGCTGGAACTGCCTGCTCCTTATTGGCTGAAGGAGTGGGTGCTGCGGCCACAGCCTGGATCCTCCCCTTCACTGCCGGAGGCTTTGTTTATATCGCAACTGTCACGGTTCTCCCAGAGCTGCTGGTTGGACGGTCTAGTTTATGGCAATCAATGCTGGAGATCCTAGCTCTGCTGTTTGGGGTGGGAATGATGGTGCTGATCGCTGAGTACGAGTGAGAGAGGAAGTGATGTTTGAAAGAAGAAATTGGGGTGTAGAAACCAATGCATGGTCACCAGAACCTTTAGAGACTAAAGACTTTGAAATTAGTGTTTTGAGATGAATGTTGACAGTCCACAAACAAGAAAAAAAAGGAAAGAAAACTAAGGGGGAGAGAGTGAAAGAAAATATAGAACTGCACTAATTTACCCAGAGACCAACATGAATGGATCACTTAAGTCATTTTAGGCACATGAACCAACCTTCCCAGGGACCAACAGCTAGAAAATCATGTTCGGTTCATTATACTGATAAGGTCGGGATCGAAATGTGGGGACTCTTCGGCATTGACCATTATGATCCCAAGATGTATTGTCTCATGTCACTGAAGCAAATGCTCATCAGTAGATTGCTTTTAAAGAAATATTGGTTGTGTTATCATTGTCATTTGACTGCTGTTCACACAATAAAGCTTTATGTGATTCTTTTAAAATCAATGTGCGCTTTCTCTTTGCTATGCAGTTTCTTTGATTTCCTTTGGTGAAATAGTCAGCTGTTTCAGGTATAACTGTTACTCAGTAATAGTAACTGTGTACTCAATGAAAGTAACTGTGGCTCTCCACAATTTAATTCACACACATATCGCAGAGTAATCTATAGTTTCACATTATCATCGGTGATGGTTCTTCAGAAGAGGCAAACTGTACAGTACTTTTTGAATTTTAGTTGGTGGTGTTTTTTTTTTTTTATATATTGTCTGTAACCTTATTCACGCAGTTGTTTTAACCATGTCTTGAATTTGTTTAGTGTAAACCCTTTTCATTCTCTGTAAAACAAGCATATCGCTTCAAAATCAGAAATGGAGGCAATGTTTTGTTCAATTTCAGTTAAATAAAACAATTGTTTGTGGTACATCTCTAGCAGTCTCTATTCTGCCTTAGTACAGCAAACAGAAGTGGTGTAATGAATAATTGAGAAAGCAATTTCTCATAGGATAAGGCTTCCTGATGAATGATTATGAAACTGCTGTCATGAGGCCAGCAAACTCCCTAAATTGTAAAAATAGCAGTAACATTTGTCATTTCTATCATGTGCAGCTTCAAAACTGTTAAACCGGTTCAAACCCTCTTAAAGGAGAAGCAGTCAAGCAACAGAAGTGTACAGCAGCGTGTAAGTGTTTGTTTGTTTTTCTCATTTGATTTTGGCGTGGTTGTCCATGCTTGCAAACATTGTTTTGTTTATTGTGGTAACAAATACTGAAATCACTGTTGCTTTCTCCGCTTCCTCTTTTCTGCAGCTTGTTCTCATCTGTTTGTTTTTGTGACCCGTTTTCACTGTGCTTCCAAATCCCTACTAATACTAACACTCACAAAGCATGTCACACGATGGAAGCGGCGCAATTCTAACCTGTGTACTTGCCCTATGTCCTTTAGTTCATTGCTCTCTTTTCCTATTCTCTGGAATTTTTAGTCTGTTGTAAACAAAGTAGACTTTATTACATCTATTACTCAGGTCTCAACCTCATAGCAGTGCCATACCTGGATCAGACCAGAGGACACTACCACACCTGCAGCCCTCTCCACTAATTTAACTTTTTCACACACTCCTCACTGGTAGAGGTGGGGGTACTGGTCTGCTCCTCTCCAATGAGTGGAAATTTAATCCTTTAAACATGTTTTGTGTCAAAGCTGTATGCGGGGAGGGTGTGAATCATCATGAATATTGATGAGTTTCACAGCTGGGAAGACAAGGACCCCTCCCCTAATGGCCCCATGTGCTGAATGGGACTGTGAGGGAACTAGAACAAAGAATGTGAGGAGATAATATAATTGTGATTTTTCAGGTTAAAATTGTGATTTAAAATTTACTAACAAAAAATAGAAAGAACACCAGGTTTGTTTTGCCCAGAGCCATAGAGAGAATTTCTCTCTATGGCTCTGGTTTTGCCTACTTGTAGGGCTGCATGAAATAATAATAATTTTACTTTACAGAAAACATTTATTTTTTGGGGAAAATGCAGGTGGCCTATAACTATAAATCATTAGAAAGGAACACTAAAGTACACACTAGAGAAAAATAGATGAATTATCATATGTTAATCCTACTTCAAATGTTTTCATACGTTGTGGCGTTATGAAGTGAGTAAAAACACGTAATGTTTGGCGCGTTTTGGTTTTTCACGAGTTCACACTTGCATATAATTAGAGTGGATAAGGTTTAATGCTT
Source organism: Rhinichthys osculus (assembly GCA_029959095.1). Lineage (NCBI taxonomy): Eukaryota > Metazoa > Chordata > Actinopteri > Cypriniformes > Leuciscidae > Rhinichthys > Rhinichthys osculus. Next base: position 27,807,511 of record JARWKJ010000015.1, read on the forward strand.
ATTTGGCGTGCTGTCCGGGGGGAGGGCTCGGAGTTTGGCCCGAACCCAGAGTACTCCCCCCCCTATGTAAGTGTTTAGGACTAGAAGTGTGGAGAAGGGGCGGTGGAGGGATGCTGCTAAACTATCAATGGAGTGAGGTGAGATTGATGAATCTATATATACCTCTTATCATTGATTGCTGGGAGCACTCCACTCGTGTTAATTAACTGAACGTGCTCCACCCAAACTTTATTAATAAAACATCATTAAAATGCACAGCATAAGTGACTCGAGCTCACAGCGCTTGCAGAAACCATTTACTGAACCGAATATTGCCAAAATCCCATTGTAATCGCATCATGTAAACTCACTCACTATGAAACATTATTATTTAACACATTATAAACATATCTACGTTTGAGCAGATATCCACGAACACTGTATTTCACAGTAAACACTGGTCTAAATATTCTAATATTCATCATGTTAGTGTAAACACTCACTACTTTTATATTGTACTGTTTTATACTATAGATAGAGCATAAAAATAACTTTGTATATTTATTTAGCATCGAAATGTTGCCTACCTGTCTATATTTCATATTTCAACATGTTTCCATCGATTTCACACATTTTAGTATGGCAATAGTTCTGCTAATATACACTCACCTAAAGGATTATTAGGAACACCATACTAATACTGTGTTTGACTTCGTCTTCACAACTGCCTTAATTCTACGTGGCATTGATTCAACAAGGTGCTGAAAGCATTCTTTAGAAATGTTGGCCCATATTGATAGGATAGCATCTTGCAGTTGATGGAGATTTGTGGGATGCACATCCAGGGCACGAAGTTTCCGTTCCACCACATCCCAAAGATGCTCTATTGGGTTGAGATCTAGTGACTGTGGGGGCCATTTTAGTACAGTGAACTCATTGTCATGTTCAAGAAACCAATTTGAAATGATTCGAGCTTTGTGACATGGTGCATTATCCTGCTGGAGATAGCCATCAGAGGATGGGTACATGGTGGCCATAAAGGGATGGACATGGTAAGAAACAATGCTCAGGTAGGCCGTGCCATTTAAACGATGCCCAATTGGCACTAAGGGGCCTAAAGCGTGCCAAGAAAACATCCCCCACACCATTACACCACCAGCCTGCACAGTGGTAACAAGGCATAATGGATCCATGTTCTCATTCTGTTTACGCCAAATTCTGACTCTACCATCTGAATGTCTCAACAGAAATCGAGACTCATCAGACCAGGCAACATTTTTCCAGTCTTCAACTGTACAATTTTGGTGAGCTCTTGCAAAATGTAGCCTCTTTTTCCTATTTGTAGTGGAGATGAGTGGTACCCGGTGGGGTCATCTGCTGTTGTAGCCCATCCGCCTCAAGGTTGTGTGTGTTGTGGCTTCACAAATGCTTTGCTGCATACCTCGGTTGTAACGAGTGGTTATTTCAGTCAAAGTTGCTCTTTTATCAGCTTGAATCAGTCGGCCCATTCTCCTCTGACCTCTAGCATCAACAAGGCATTTTCGCCCACAGGACTGCCGCATACTGGATGTTTTTCCCTTTTCACACCATTTTTTGTAAACTCTAGAAATGGTTGTGCGTGAAAATCCCAGTAACTGAGCAGATTGTGAAATACTCAGACCGGCCCGTCTGGCACCAACAACCATGCCACGCTCAAAATTGCTTAAATCACCTTTCTTTCCCATTCTGACATTCAGTTTGGAGTTCAGGAGATTGTCTTGACCAGGACCACACCCCTAAATGCATTGAAGCAACTGCCATGTGATTGGTTGATTAGATAATTGCATTAATGAGAAATTGAACAGGTGTTCCTAATAATCCTTTAGGTGAGTGTAAGGCCCTGTCCACACGGACACGGGTATTTTTATAACCGTGACTTTTTTTACGCGGTTCGGCCGTTCGTCCACACGAAAACGCACTGAAACCGAACATTTTTGAAAACCCCTGCCAGGGTGAGGATTTTCAGAAACGCCGGTTACAGTGTTGTCGTGTAGACAGTGAAACCGGGTTTTTTGCCTTGCGACGTCAGAGTGTGCGCCGTTATCAGCTGTGTTTGACATCAGATTTGCGCTTCTGATTGGCCAACGTGGCTTTAGGGTTAAGGTTTATATCGCCGCCTGCTGGCGTGGCATGCTCTTGACCGCGCTTGATTGTGTGTTTTTACGTTTTCATGTAGACGGAGACCGAGCATGTGTGGACGGGATTTTTTTTAAAAACGCCGTAGGAAAAACTCCGGTTATAAAAATACCCGTGTCCGTGTGGACATGGCCTAGGTGAGAATGCATTTCTTACCTCCTCTGGATCTATCGCGTTCTTCTTCTTCTGAAGTAAATCCAAGGTTAACTCACAGCGTGTCTTCCAAACTCTATGAAAAGCAGAGGAAAAATTCAATTCACATTAATTTGTATAGCGCTTTTTACAATACACATCATTTCAAAGCAGCTTTACAGAAAATGCATGAGTCCACATTACAATTTAGAATGATCTGTTATCAGTGGTAACTGTCTAAGTTATGTATTTCAGAAATGTACATACAAAATCACAGTTAGCGAAAAAGGTATTAATTTAAACAATGTAATAATTTAATGTAGAAACAATGAGCTCATTGAAGTAATGAATACTTGTTTGTTAACAAATGATTATGACGTTTAGAAAAATGTTGCGTTGGTGCATGTTGATTCAGAGTTTGTGTCATCTGAATTCTTTGAGTTGGCGCCGTCTCTTCATAGGTGTCTTCATATCTGAAGTCTTCATAATAGGCTGGATCCAAACTGGAGCTGACAAACTCTCTAGTTACCTCAGGATGGGCATCCCAAGATAAAACAGAGAAGCAAATAGAAAATAATTAGCGTAGCTGCTGTTCATAACATTGAGCAAGAATGATCATGTGCATTTGATCTGATATAACTGTATAAGGTTAGAAAATGCATTATATGAATGCTCGGCTAAAGAGATGCGTCTTTAATCTAGATTTTAACTGGGAGAGTGAGTCTGAGTCCCGAACATTATCAGGAAGGCTATTCTAGAGTTTATGATCCAAATGTGAAAACGCTCTCCCTCCTTTAGAAGACTTAGATATTCTAGGTACTATCAAAAGCCCAGAGTTTTGCGACCTTAAAGAGCGTGATGGATTGTAAGGCGATAGAAGATTAGTTAAAGCTAGGGTATACGATTTCAAAGATTGTTCATTATTAATATCCTCGTTTAGATGCTGGTTATGGTTATATAGTACAATCCTAACAATAGGAGTAGAAAAAAGAATGAAAAAAATCCATTCACTCTATTGGCTGTACAGCCGCCGAGAAGTTGACGAATATAAGCTGTCCGGCCGGACAGCTTACATTGGTCAACTGCTCTCATCCAATCACCAGCTCCACTTGAAACTCCGCCTGGCGCTCGCGTCTCCACCGCACCCGCCCCCCTCCTGCGTCATGAAATTGCGCGCGTAAGCAGCTGACAGTCTATGGTAGCTAGCTAAGTAGCATATCAGCAATGGATAAAAAAAAAAAAGACAGCAGCAAGCGTCCCCTGCTTGTCCCTACAGTAAAGTTAGGACGAAAGAGAAAGTCATTAGAGGAACGAGCAGAGATTAAAAAAAAATTTGAAGAACGCCGAACTTTGAGTAGGATAAATATATGGACCCTCCACCATTGACCGTTGGAGGAAGCTTCAGGAAGATCTGGGACTGAAGACCGACGCTGACACGGCTGACTTTTTGTTGAGCAGGTAAACATTTATTTATACTTTTATGGTGTGACGTGTTACATAAATAGCTTTTTATCAGTTTGACAACTTGCTCATGCTGTCGGTCGGCATTGGAATGTTAGCCGTTTAGCATCGCCTATCACGGGTCAAAGTAATTATATTTCTTGAAGTCCTTGAATATATTTCAGTAGGCCTAGCGGGTTTCTGTTCGAGCCGATCGAAATTTGAACAAGATGCGCTGTGTGCTGCAATAACAATTACTGAAAACCTTAGCAATACTAGTAGGATTATACTAATGGTGGTGGGGAGTTTAGAACATTTCATGTGTTGCTAATCTTGCGTTGACGTGAACTCAAACGTGACATTGAATTGTTGATGAAGCAACTAAGTTCAAGTGTCTAAAGGCAATTTTACATATGATGTGTCATTAGCGAGGTCATTAGATTGAACATTACATGAACTGACATTACATCTCAGTTCCGATGTTTACTACCGGTGATCACAGCTTGACTGAGTGACGTAGTTCAAGTCGTTTCCCGGTGGGAGGGATCAGGTAGCACAGAGGGGAGGGGTGTGTGTGGGGAGGGGCGGGATGAGTTTTTTAAAAATTCAGGCTTTCTCGACCGATTTTCAAAATCGTATACCATAGCTTTAAATAAAATTTAGGGCCATATTGGTCAGTAGCAATACTTTGTAACTGATACGGAACTTAATAGGTAACCAGTGTAGAGATAATAAAATTGGTGTTATATTATCATATTTTCTTGACCTGGCAAGAACTGATTGTAGCTTGTTTATTGAGGATGCAGGACAACCAGCTTGTAATGCATTGCCGTAATCTAGTCTGGAGGTCATGAATGCATGAACTAAATTTTCTGCATCAGAAACAGATAGCATGTTCCGGAGCTTAGCAATGTTTCTGAGGTGGAAGAAGGCTGTTTTTGTAACATTTTTTTTCCTTTTTTTTTTCAAAAGACAAGTTGCTGTCTAATATAACACCCAGGTCTTTAACTGTAGAGGAAGAAGTTACTGTACATCCTTCCAAATGCAAATTGTATTCTAAGAGATTCTGTGTACAGGTTTTTGGTCCAATAAGTAATACCTCAGTCTTAGCTGAATTTAATAGAAGAAAATTAAAGATCATCCAATATTTTATATCTTTAACACACTCAATTAATAATAATTCAGAGAATTCATCTGGTCGTGATGAAATATATAATAATAAATAATAATAATAATAATTCATTACATTTATATAGCGCTTTTCTAGGCACTCAAAGCGCTTCACATGGAAGGGGGAATCTCCTCAACCACCACCAATGTGCAGCATCCACTTGGATGATGCGACGGCAGCCATAGTGCGCCAGATGGCTTACTGGTGGAGAGGAGACAGAGTGATGAAGCCAATCAGTGTATATATATATGGGGATGATTAGGAGGCCATGATGGACAGAGGCCACTGGGCACTGGGATTTTTAATGACTACAGAGAGTCAGGGCCTCGGTTTAACGTCTCATCCGAAGGATGAGTAATTTGAGTCTCGTTGGTTTCATATAACCGAGTATCATCGGCATAAGATCATCGGAAAGATCAAGTTTGATGCTTTGTTTTGAGGTGATGGGGGCGTTTACAGGTTTGCATGCCTCACACATGGACGATTTGCATGTCAAAGGCTGCGCAGTGCGTGGGTGTGGTCACGTTACTGATAATGAGCAAGACTTGAGAAACTGTACCTCTCGTTGGTTTCATACGGATTACATCTCTACTTTACTGAGATGGCAGAATGCGCAACATGTTTGTTTTCTTTATTTTGCGAACAGCACAACATTCTGTTTTTATTGTGTGTGCACAAATAAAAGTAGACACTTAACAGTTTCGAATGATGTATAACACTGGTATGACCAAAATTGACAGAGTAATTTGAGTCTCTTTCGCACTGGTAAGAAAAAAAGTGAGCGTAACCACTTACCACAGCGGGTTAACCTCAACCTGGCTCCGTACACAACACACACTCCTCCACAGGTCATCTTTCAGCGTAACCTACGCTCACTCTCACCCTCCCTTATATCCTCTTTGGTCTTGTCCACAGTTCCTCCCCCTAATCAGTTCTCATAAATACCTACTAACAGTGCTACTGATGCTCTTTTCTCCACTCTAACATCTTGTTTAGACAACCCCACCCAACTTGTCAGCATCGTTCTAAACTCAGGGCTGCAGAGGAAGTTGCTCAAATCAAAAGATTGCACTGACCTTGGTTTGTATCAATCACTCTCTTTTTTTCTCTGCAAATGTCTCCACTGCTAAAATGACATACCAGCACAACAAAATTAACAATTCTTCTGACTCTCTTCTTAGTTCTCCTCTTCCTCCTCCTTCATCAACCCTAACAGCTGACGACTTTGCCACATTCTTCATAAATTAAAGACGTAGTTCACTTTAAAATAAAAATTACCCCATGATTTACTCACCCTCAAGCCATCATAAGTGTATATGACCTTCTTCTTTCAGATGAATACAATCGGAGTTATATAAAAAAAATATCCTGGCTCTTCTAAGCTTGATAATGGCAGTGAATTGCAACCAACAGTTTGAAGCTAAAAATTAATTGAAGCCATTGATCATAAACGAACTCCACACGGCTCCGGGTGGTTAATAAAGGCCTTCTGAAGCAAAGCGGTGAGTTTGCGTAAGAAAATGTTTGCAGTTTTTCCCTGTGCAACATTAGGAAGATCAGGCCCTTTCTATCAGAGCATTCTACACAACTCCTTGTCCATGCTCTTGTTCTATCCAGACTGGTCTATTGTAATGCTCTCTTGCCAGTCCTTCCAGCATGCACTGTCAAACCTCTGCAACCAATTAAGAATGCTGCAGCAAGAGTGGACTTTAATGAGCCAAAGAGAGCACTCGTCCCATCTCTTGTGGGAGACTTGATTGGGAGCAGGGCATCCAAAAGGAGACAACTTAGGATTAATGCTGTACTGAAATATAGTTTAACATACAGGTAGATGGTGAAACCTGCTGGGCATTTCTGCCTGTCGCACCTCCACCGGTGCCTAAGAGATTAAGGTGTACCGAAGGTGTACATGTTGGGGAACACTACAGAGGGCATTTATGGGTCATCAGCTGGGGACCACCAGTCACGGATGTTTCGCTCCTTTAACCCCAGTACATCTCATGGTGGCGGAGCGATGGCAGGGATTTCTCCCTGCCACCCCCTGCTGATGCCCTAGGTGGATACTGGACCCCAACTCTTTGCCTTCCTTCTCAGCCACAGCCAGAAACTGCCTCTTTCAGCCTCTTCTGCCAGCTCTTTCATGGCTTTCCGGTGCCTTATGCCTGTTGCACCCATGTCGCGGAGCAGACGAGAGGTTGAGGAGCCCACAAACCCCCGGCACCCCACCTCCACAGGGTAAATGACTGCCCTCCAACCAGCCTACCTGCACTCTGCAGCCAGATCAGAATATTTGGCCCGCTTCCGCTCATGGGCAGCTTCAAGTCCTCCTTCCCATGGGACTGTGAGCTCCACCATCAGGACAACCTTGCAAGCAGCAGACCACATCACCAGATCTGGACGCAAAGACGTTTCCACTATCTCCCTGGGAAAATGGAGCTGCTTCCCAAGGTCGACTGCTAGCGTCCACCCCTTCCCTGGTGTGAGGAGTCTTCCTGTGTCCTTCTGGTGGTGGGTGTTACCTCTCTCCCCAGCCCTTGCGAACTGGATGGAATGTGCGGTTAGGGCCGGGGGCCTGCTATTCGCTTCCTGCCTGCATGTTTCCACTACCTCAGCAAGCTTCTTCAGCACCAGGTCATGCCTCCACCTGTAGCGCCCTTGTGCCAACGCTGTCTTGCAGCCAGACATGAGGTGTTGGAAGCTCGCATTAGCAGTGTTACACAGGTGGCAAGATTCCTCGTTGCCAAACCATCGGTGGAGGTTGCGGGGGCAAGGTAAGGTGTCATATGCTGCTCTGACGAGAAAACTTAGCCTGGCCTGTGGAATCTTCCATACGTCAGACCAAGCCAGCTGCCTGTCTAGAACGCCTTCCCACGACAGCCAGCCTCCCTGTTGGCCCTGGGACACCGCTTTGATGGTAAGTCTCTCGTTTTCAGCTCTCATCACCTCTGCTGCCACCATGGCCTTCCTCTCTTCTTTGGATGCATTCGACCAGAAGAGGGGGGCCTGTCCCCAACCGAGGCCTGCCCGGCCGTCCTGTACTCTACCAACCACCTCCCTGTGTCGCAGCCTACTTATTGCCAGGTCAACTTCCTCCTTGGCCTTCCATTTTCTCCCGGTTACAACTTGGGCATCCGCGGCTCTCACCAGATGGTCAGTGGACTCTCTTAGCTCCATGATCAACCGCGCCTTCTCCTGCTTATATCCCCCGCTGATGGAACGCAGGGGCAGCTGGAGCTTGGTCTTGCCAAAGAGACCTACATCAGAAAGGCATCTTGGTAGCCCGAGCCATTTCCTGATGTACGAGTTTGCCAAGCTATCCAACTTGTTTACTGTGGAGGAGGGAACTTCGCTCATCTTGAGTGGCCACATTATCCTCTGGTACAGCGTGAATTGGTAACACCACACCTTGTATTTGCCTGGGAGCTGACTGAGGTTGATCCTGGCAAGGCCACCTGCCAGCTGCTTCTTCACCACGTCATATAAATATATACTGTGGTGGATACCATCACTTCCGATAGAGCATCGTCCACGAGACATGCCTACGTGTTGAAGTGGAACCTCTTCATCAACTGGTGCTCTTCTCACCGAGAAGACCCCAGAAAATGCCCGATCAGTGTCGTGCTTTCCTTCCTGCAAGATGGGTTGGAGCGAAGGCTGTCTCCCTCCACCCTGAAAGTGTATGTTGCCGCTATCGCCGCACATCACGACGCAGTCGAGGGTAAGTCCTCCTGAATCCTCCTCGCCCTCCTCTCGTTCCCTCTTGGGACCTCTCAGTGGTTTTAACTGCCCTGCAGAGTGCTCCCTTTGAGCCTCTGCAATCAGTTGAGATTTAGTTCCTGGTTGGATTGGCCTCCATTAAGAGGGTATGGGACCTGCACGCATTTTCCATTGACGAAGCGTGCCTGGAATTCGGGCCGGCCTATTCTCACGTGATCCTGAGACCCCGGCCTGGATATGTGCCCAAGGTTCCCACCACTCCCCTTCGAGATCAGGTGGTGAACCTGCAAGCGCTGCCCCTGGAGGAGGCAGACTCAGCCTTGGCACTGCTCTGTCCAGTACGCACCCTCCGTGCTAACATAGACAGAACGTAGTGTTTCAGGACCTCTGACCAGCTCTTTGTCTGTTATGGTGGGAAGCTGAAGGGAAAGGCTCTCTCCAAGTAGAGGTTGTCTCACTGGTTAGTGGACACCATTGCTTGGCATACCAGCAGCAAGTTGACCGTGCCCCCTTGTGTGAAGTCCCACTCCTCCCGGAGTGTGGCTTTCTCTTGGGCTCTAGCGCATGGGCGCCTCGCTAACAGACATCTGCAGAGCTGCAGGCTGGGCGACACCCAACACATTCGCCAGATTCTACTATCTTCGAGTGGAGCCAGTGTCCTCTCATGTACTCGCTTCAACCAGCCGGTACAAGGATCTGCTCAGGTGTCTTTGCTTGCTCGCTATTCTTCTCCACGGACTGGATACGTGCGATATTTTCCTCAGGTGAGCTTCCCCGACAAGCCCTGAGTTCCCCCAGCACTGTTGATGTCAAATGCCAGAGTTATGCCACCGGCAGCCATCGCGTCGACCAGGTGCCGCCATGTGCATGGTTCCCCCTCTGGGCGACCCCCACATGTGTATTTACACTGTAAGCCTCTCTGATCATGTGTCTTTCCCTTGGCAATTCACCTTGCCACCCCTGGGGTTGAAACATTCCACCATGCAGGCTGGACACCCCAGAGTTTTCCATATAAAGCCCCCTTCCGGGTCATATGTGTATTCTGTAAGCACCCCCCCCCCCCTTCAGGCAGGCAATAATTGCATATTTCCACTGAGATATGCTCCCCAGTGTACCTTGGCATTCCTGTGTTAAGTAGGAGTCCTTCGTCCATGCTAGTGTCACGACAGGGAGCTAAGACTTACGCAGGGCACTGGTAGACAGCCGAGTGGCGTGATTAAACTGGGAACCCCATTCGTTGTCACGACGTAACTCGTAGTGACTACGAAAAGGGAACGTCTCGGTTACATCTCCCTGCCACTTCCGCTGTACCGCTGGAACAGTCTGAGTTCAGTCTCGGCTCCTCAGCAAGTAACATAACTGCATGTTGCCAGCATACTTCCTTATATATCCACGAGGTGGGGTGGAGTTACACTATGCAAATTCCGCAGAAGCATGGCATTCTTTGCCATTGGCTCGTTTTGTAATACTCAAAGTTGATGGGCTTTCTAAGCGAAACCCCATTCGTCGTCACGACGTAATGTCTCCGTTCCCTACTCAGGGAACAAGGGTTACATCCGTAACCGAGACGTTTCAGCACTTTGAGCTTGAACCCCTAAATGATAAAACGGCAGCCATCTACACAGATTTCATTCCTTCCCATTTATTTCACCAATGTATATCACACAAACCCACATCATAGTGGAGTTTAGTTTATATACTTCCAAACACATGTCTGGTGCAGGAAGATGATTAATTTTATAATATTATTAAGATGATTTTTTCATAATGAAGTGACAGTCACAACAGGCACAACAACTGTGTATAGGTAATATTTGGCAGGGGTATGAGTGCACTCCAGAGATACAATCTATAAAAAAACAGCACTATAGTGACCTGCAGTTATGAGTATAATAGTGAAAGTTTTTGATTTTCAGCCATAATCTTGTTTTAAAAACTTTTAAAAAGTATTCATGTGATAACCACATATACTTATAGGCTTTGGAATGCACTCCCTCCAAATATCAGAGATGCACAGACTCTAAGTATTTTTAGGTTAGCTTTTACTTGACTTTTTTTCTATCCTGTGTCTGTTATATTTTCATTTGTGTGTTCTATTATGTAAAGCGCCTTGAGAAGCTGCTTTAAAGGCGCTATATAAAAATAAAGTTATTATTATTATTATACCTAAAAATTAAAAAAAAAATGATTTTTTAATAATAGTTCAGTTAAAATGTTCTCATCTGCATGTTCATGGAGGTTTGCAGATGCTGTTACACATTTATAATTACTTGGGCTACAATGATACTTATTGATCAGTCAATAAAAACATCATCACTTCTGTACTCATATCATATCCATGTGCTTTTGCAATGCTTCTTGTTTGCCACTCAGTTGTCTTATGACATATAGCGTGAAACAGGAAGAGAACAGAGAAACAAAATCCTTGAATCATTTCTGCTTTTTATTTCATCACAGATAAATGTTGAAACAGTCAGTTGAGGAATCACACATCATCATACATAAAAGTAAGATATCCTGTTTTTTTAGATAGATCTGTCTGTGTAAGTCTGTGGCATTTTATTGCACATTTCCCACTTTAATGTTCAGCTGGTGAACATTTTTTATTCTGGTCACTTAAAATAATAGCACTATTCTCAACAAGCTGCATGACAATTAAAGGTAATTTAATTGTCAAAAGCTTTCTTGAACACCTTAAATCAGTTTCATTGCTGTTCTCTCAGGTTAATGTAATACAGATCAGTCTCCAGTGTCTGAACGTGGTCTGTAGTGTGAGCTCTTTGCTTTACATTGACAGAAGAGTATAAAGCTTGCACTGCAGCCGCAGTAGCAAAGAGAAACATCAGAGCTGCCAGTCCAACACCCCCAAACATCAACACTTGCTCCACCACATTCACATGGACAGCACCTGAAGAGGAAAAAAAACTATTTAAATGTAATTCTCACCATCGGACATATTCTGGCCTACAATAGCAACTCTACTTTTTAGCAACTCAACTCTCTTCACCATCAGTGAATGGTGTCCATCTTGAATCTTCAGTGAATCAAAATGGAATTGTATTTAAGAATGCTCCTTAGTGCATTTCTTGAAAAATTCTTAAGTTCTTAAAAGTAAAGTATGTGAGATGATTCGTTTAACAATATCATAGGAGAAATTTCTTTCTGGTAACAATTTAGCCTTGAGGGGAAAAGAAGTCAGGGAGGGTGAGGAGAACGGAAGATTTCTTCCTCTTAATAACCTTTAGTATTTCCATCAGAAACACAAATAAGCCTAAAAGTATGCTAGATTATAAAAGTAAAATATTACAGTACTAATGTCTTACCTGTAGCTAGCATTATAATGTTTAATGCTTAATATTTGAAACAACTCAATGAATCCAACATCTTACCTTACTTTTTTTAAAAAGTGCATTGTTCTTAGGTTTTTCTTTGGTTCTTTTCTTAAGAACAAAAGAGCATTCTTAAGAAGATCATTGATAAGCACAAAATACGGTAATACAATGTATTCATAACATTTTTAAATAATGAATAATATGTTGTGAATCCAGACCCAGGATAGCACAACTTTCCATTTATAAAGCAGGTTTTCTCTTTGTGTTTTTCACTTGAGACAACCCTTTCATAAATCCTCATTTATTTTATTACAGTGAAGACAGTCGTCATCTAACTGACGCTTTTGACCATGCGTCAACATCCGACGCACATGGCACCCTTTAGCGTCAATATGAGACGCGCCTCCTAGTGGTCTAACCCTAACCCTACCCCCTAAAGGGTGCCATGTGCGTCGTATTTAGACGCATGGTCAAAAGCGTCTGCTAGATGACGCCCGAGGATGAGCGTCATCTAACTGACGCTAAAGGGTGCCATGTGCGTCGGATGTTGACCCATGGTCAAAAGTGTAAGTTAGATGACGCCTTGGGATGAGAATGCGTTGAAAATATGAATTAACAAATGAATGATGATCTGGAGTCTCTTTATTACGCAAGAAGTTGGTTCTGAATTCCATCAAAACACCTAGAGAACCCTTAACAGCTGTGCAGTATTTGCTTTGATTTTGTGACCCCCCCCCCCCCCCCCCCCCCCCCCCGGAAATTAGTTAAGCAGCAGTAAAAATGCAGGAGTGATACTTAATTTCTTACTGACCTTTGAGACATTCAGTCAGATCTGTCCTGTTCTGTCCATCTGCTGTGTAAATCATAAACAGAACATAAGTATTAAATGCAACAAAGTAAAATTTTGCTCTCATAAATTAATTCATAAGAGAAAAATAATATTAAATTTGACTGAAACCGCTCCCAAGAGAATTGTTTATATAAAGGCTATGTCACAACTGATGTGGTAGTTTTCAAAATGAAGACGAGAAAGATAAAATGCTAATTTTCTTAAATAAACACAAACTTTAATAATGCAGAGAGAATGATCACACAAACTACTCAGATATAGACGAGAACCAACAATGAACTAAAATAAATGGGGTATAAATAAACAAGGAACTTAAGGACAGACAGCTGAAAGTAACACAAGGCACAACATTATCCTGACAGGCTATATATATAAAATAATACAACAATTTAAATATATATTTTAAATTAATTTTACTCTCTTTTATATCAGAAGAAACGTGTTTGTGTCCCTTGTTGTGAAATTATTTTATAAACAAATGAAACATTGTTTCAAAAATGTTTCTAAAATCTCTTGTTTTTCTTTTGACCTGGGGTGTGTTTCCATAAAGCACAAAGGATTCCGTAAATCCGTAGATTTTAGAGACCATTGTGATATTATTGATGTTTTACCATCTTGTTTGTCCCCCTTATACACATTATGCCATGTTAGGCAAAATTTCATTAGCAATTAATTCAATTCTAATAACTTCAAAATATATGTCAAATAGCTACAGCCTTTCAACACCCTGGAACATAGATTTAACTGAGAGGATTTCATATTTTGCTGTTTTTTTTTTTTTTTTAAATCAGTCATTACTTTGCAATCACAAAATATATTAGCAAAATAGCTACATTTAAAAAAGTTTGGTATAATTCCACCATGTTATTCCACAACATTTAATATATTACATATATGAAATGTTTACCATATAAAATATTCAAACATGTTTTTGGTTTGTTTGTTTGTTTGTTTCTTTTTCAGTGCATATCATGATGAGGTTCTGGTTTCTTACCTGTTTTCACTGTTAGACATGCCACAGGTGTCCCGTTGCAATAATACAAGCCTTCATCCCAAATTGAGACAAACCAGATAATCAGAGACAGGTCTGACAATAAGTTGTGATTGTTATTATTCATGTGTCTGATTATCTCTCCATTATCAGTGCTGAGGATGGACACTTGATGTCCTTTCATATCTCTGCTCCAGGTCACTTTCCCGACCTTCAGGTCACCACAGGGAAGAATAGCCATGCCATTGGGTCGGACTCGCTGGTGCTGGAGAGCTGACACAACACAGCATAACAATTCAACTCATTGAAGACAAGAGGATTATTAATGGTAAAACGCAGACATACCATGTGTTGTCAGAATGAACCCATTAAACGAAAGATGGAGTAAACCAATGACACTCATAGTCTCATAGATGTGATCTGGTTGATGTACTGTCTGTCTCTCTGAAACACTGTTCCTCTATCTCTTTTTTACTATTACGCCATGAAACATTTATATGGTGCTGTAGGTCATGTGGTCGTTCTGAACAGTCGTCGTCATTTTTTGTTGCTTTTTATTCATAATAACCTAGAAGTATCAATTTGGGATTTAGATAGAATTCTTTAAACATGTTGGTTACTTCTTTAAGCAGAGTTCCAGCATTAGTTCATAAAACATGATGATAATCTTAAAGATAATCTTCTTAGTCTTAAAGCATTTTTCTGAAGTACTAAACAGATTTTCCAAACAAACAAACTGATGCAGTGTGATCCAGGAAGATGAGCAATGATTATGTCAGAGATCAAAGTTTTGAATAAACAATAACAAATTGTATTAAATAAAACGTTAAATTACAAAGCCTACAAATGAATAGTAAAAGTAAAGTAAAAATCAAGTAAATATTAGATTTGTAATAGCAAATAAGTCTCAAGATAAATTTATAAAACAAATCTAGTCAATAGATTATAATAACATCCAAAGTATTGTATCTAACATGAAATTTGTGAGCATCAGAGTATAGAGAAGTAAGAAGTCTGAAGAAGGCAAGAAAAGGAAAAAGAGAAGAAGCCCAGAGTCTTCTGAAACTAAACATGCGGTGCAAACATCACAGGGAGGGACTAGGGGAAGTACCCATTAAAATTCTTAAAACTTCTCTTGGAACCATTTAGAGATGCACTCCAGACAAAATGTACCCTAGCATGTCTTGTTAGGTCACCATGATCTCGGAAGGTACGCAGAGTAATTTAACCTTATGCTCTCAGCTGTAGCATTCATAAATACAAAATAACATGCACACATTGAGTAAAACAAGTCTCACATTGGGTGTCTCTGCCGACCTCTTGTGGAAAAACAAATTAATATAACGATATTTCATGACTCTTGCCACTGGTTGGCCTTATAGCTCTATATGGAGCAAATTAACTGTTCCCCTAGGTCCTAAAGTCAGTTTTTCTTCAGTTTATTACTTAAGGTATATATTTAGATATTATAAAAATATTTTTTTTGGGTAGTTTTTTTGCATTTTTTTATGTTGTCATAAAATCACATTGTTAATGTGTGCAAATCTAACCACTTCATATCTTGTCTCCATTGTGACTGATTGATTTTTATTTGAAAAAAAATAAATAAAAATTGCCCATTATATGACCCACCCATTCATTTTAATACAAATTCCTAGGTGTGTGTGTGTGTGTGTGTGTGTGTGTGTGTGTGTGTGTGTGTGTGTGTGTGTGTGTGTTCTGCATTGGGGATGTTCTATAGTCTCATGCCTTCATTTGTGTGTGTTTGTTCTAGATTGTGCCAATTATGACGAAATTAAATGTCATTTCCCATTCATTCCTATGCGGGTCACCTATGTGTGTGTGTGTGTGTGTGTGTGTGTGTGTGTGTATTCCAAGTTCAAGTGTGACAAAAGTCCTAAGGTCTTGGACCACTCCGATGAACTCAATTTATAAAAGAAAATGAATTTCGGGTCATAATGACTCAAAGAGAGCATAAGCTCCTGTGGTTTTAACACCTTTAAGCAGATCTTGCATTATCTCATGTCTACAGATATGAAAACTACTTGGTTACTCACGTAACCTCAGTTCCCTGAGTTAGGGAACGAAGTATTGCGTAGCTATACGCAGTGGGAAAACTCCTTTTCTCGATTTTACTGAACCTTATGTAAAACGCATTTGCAGCTGCACAGCTAGCACATTGAGCGTGCAACTCGCTCATAGGCTGTGCTGCAGCAACTGCACATCCAATGGCGCGGGCGCCCATGACGTACAACCAATGAGATGACTCCACGTCATCACACGTCAGAGCCCGTCATAGGGGCGAGGCACAGCCTATATAAGCCCCCGAATTCGCCAAAATAGCAGGTTTATACGACTGAAGCGACAAACATTCCAGTTAAAACAGTGCGGCCGGCTACGCAATACTTCGTTCCCTAACTCAGGGAACTGAGGTTACATGAGTAACCAAGTAGTTCCCTTTCGAACGGTCACTTCGTATTGCGTAGCTATACGCAGTGGGAACGCAATGCAAAACGCCGCACTGAATAACTGGTTGCCACTGCGACTCAGGAACCCTGAGCATACAGAACAAGCCATAAACCATTAGATATGAATACACTAGAACCGACACCGTCAGGTCCAGGTGAACACATCAGACTTTCCCACAGGGAAAGAAAATAATATCGCCAGCCTTAGCGGGCTTATAACATATCTTACCGGCCAAAAGCGGGTTTATATTATATATAATGTGAATGTGGTTATGCACAGTAACAGATGATGAACGGACCAGACACTGTCAGGCCCTAATCATACTGAAAGCACCCCCGCCTGAAGGGAGGGTACCTCCAAATTATAGAATTTCATAAATGTGGAAGGTGAGGCCCAACCGGCCGCATCACAAATGTCCTGGATGGGAAAGCCAGACGACCATGCCCATGACGAGGCCATGCCCCTAGTCGAATGGGCCTTAATACCTAAAGGGCAAACCTGGCCCGCTGAGGTATAAGCCGTAGAAATAGCCTCCACTATCCAACTAGATAGTCTCTGCTTAGTGACAGGATCCCCTTTGGATCGACCACCAAAGCAAACAAAAAGCTGTTCTGATCGCCTGAACGATTCAGAACGCTCCAGATAAATTCTCAGAGCCCTGACAGGGCAGAGAAGATTAACCTCCCCATCCTCTGTGGAAGGGGGAAGGGCTAATAATGTCACCACCTGCGCTCTAAACGGCGTTGAGAGCACTTTGGGTACATAACCATGCCTGGGCTTGAGGATGACCCTGGAATCATCAGGCCCAAACTCCAAACATGCCGGGCTCACAGAGAGAGCCTGCAGATCACCTACTCGCTTGATAGATGCCAATGCCAACAGGAGGGCAGTCTTTAGCGAGAGAAATTTCAGGTCAACCGACTGAAGTGGTTCAAAAGGTGGACCCCTCAAAGCCCCTAGGACCGTAGACAGGTCCCAGGACGGCATAGAAGGAGGTCTGGAGGGGTTAACCCTCCTAGCACCCTTCAGAAATCTCACGACTAGGTCGTTTCTTCCCAGTGACTGGCCAGCTACCAGAACATGGTGAGCTGCAATAGCTGCTACATACACCTTGAGTGTGGACGGGGAACGACCCGCGTCCAACAACTCCTGTAGGAATGACAGAACTACTGATAAGTCACATGACACTGGACTCAGACGTTTTTCCGAGCACCAGCCGGAAAAAAAACGCCCATTTCGAAGCATAAAGGCGCCGAGTCGACGGGGCCCTAGCTTCAGATATAGTATTCAGCACCTTCACATGGAGGTTCCCGGATACTGGTTCAAGGGCCACACATGGAGGGCCCACAGGTCGGGTCGCGGATGCCACAACGACCCCTTTGCCTGTGTGAGGAGGTCTTTCCTCATCGGGACAGACCATGGAGCTGTGTTCGAGATCTGAACCAGCTCCGGAAACCACAGCTTGGACTTCCAAAGAGGGGCCACCAGAAGGACTGGGCACCCGCTCTCTCTGGCCCGTTTGATGACTTGTGGAATCATCGAGACAGGGGGAGGTTGGGCCAGGCGTGGGCCAACGCATCCCTGTCCTTCGAGAAGAACAGATTGCAATGAGTGTTGTCTTTCGAGGCGAACAGGTCGATTTCGGCCTTGCCAAACACTTCCCATATCAGATTGACCGTCTGCGGGTTCAGGGACCACTCGCCGAGGGGAGTGTTGCCCCGTGATAGCATATCCGCGCCCAAATTCTGGACGCCAGGGATATGTGCAGCCCTCGGAGAGCTTAGATTGTCTTGTGCCCACAAGAGGATATCTCTCGCCATAACGTGCAGGTCCCCTGACCTGACACCCCCCTGGCGATTTATATAGGCCACCACTGACATGTTGTCCGTGCGGACTAAAACGTGATGGCCCTTGAGGCTTGACAGAAAAGCATTCAGGGCCAGACCAACTGCTTTCATTTCCAGACAGTTGATGTGTAAGCTCTGCTCCGCACTCGACCAGAGGCCGGAAGCAGGCGTGCCCTCGTGAAATGCCCCCCAACCTCGGTTGGATGCATCTGTAAAGACCACTTTCCTTCTGGAAATCGTCTCCATTATCACACCCTCTTGGTTCCAGTCCTGAGCCCGCCAGGGAACCAGGGTCATTAAGCAACCTGATTCACCCTGATACGTAAGCTGCCTGACTGCCATGCATATGTTGGTACCCGGCGTTTCAGCCAATGCTGCAGTGGGCGCATGCGCAGTAGTCCCATGCGGAGCACTGGTGACGCTGCTGCAATGAGACCCAGTAATTTCTGAAATTTCTTCAGAGGCGCGCGCTCTCGTTCCCTGAAAGAGGATGCCAGCGCTCGCACTGAGAGCGCGCGCTCTGGTGTGAGATGCGCTCTCATTAACATTGAGTCTAAAACTATGCCCAGAAAGATTACATTCTGACAGGGTGATAGTTTGCTCTTTGCAACATTGATCGTGAGACCCAAGCATTTCAAATGGTCGAGAATCAGATTTCTGTGTGCTATCAGTTCGCCTCTCGACTGCGCTAGCACCAGCCAGTCGTCGAGGTAATTCAGCACGCGCACTCCCCTCTGTCTCAGAGGGGAGAGCGCTGCGTCCACACACTTTGTGAAAGTACGGGGTGCCAGGGACAGGCCGAACGGCAGAACCGTGTACTGATAAGCCTGACCCTCGAAGGCGAATCTCAAGAATGGCCTGTGACGAGGGTTTATTTGAATATGAAAGTAAGCATCTTTCAGATCCATTGTGACAAACCAATCCCCCGGGCGAATATGCGCGAGGATCTGTTTGATAGTTAACATTTTGAAGGGACGTCGCATGAGCGCCCTGTTCAAATGCCTCAAATCTAGTATGGGTCTGAGACTGCCGTCTTTCTTAGGAACTAGAAAATAACGGCTGTAAAAACCCGCTTGTATCAGCGCAAGGGGGACTAATTCTATCGCCCCTTTTGCTAATAATTTTTGCACTTCGGTGCGAAGCACGTGACCCACGTCGCTTCCCGTAGGGGGACCTGATACCCTTATATTGTGATTTGTGCACACATTGAGAATTGGACTGACTGTACAAGCATTTGCGTGTGGGGAAGTCAGTGTTACAACGGGGGAGGGGCCGCCTGATGAAGGGGGACCGTGAACCCATGTGTTGTGCTTGTGAAACTGATAGCTAACATTTTGAACGGCCGTCTCATGAGAGCTTTGTTCAAATGTCTCAGATCTAGAGTGGGTCTGAGGCCGCCGTCATTTTTCGGAATTAGAAAATAGCGGCTGTAAAAACCTGTATGTTTTAGCACAGGGGGGACTAATTCTATCGCCCCTTTTGCTAATGAATTATGTACATCGGTGCGAAGCATGTGACCCACGTTGCTTCTCACCTAAGTCTCGAGAACCGCATGAAACTTTGGGGGTCTGTGAGCGAATTGGAGCGAGTAGCCTCGCTTTATAGTGTTTATTATAACCCAACTCGACACATCGGGGGTAGCTTGCCAGGCTATAACCCGTGTGGCTAGGGTTTGACACACTGATTGGGACGGGCCACCTAACATGGGGGACCTGATACCCTTATGTTGTGATTTTTGCACACATTGAGTGTTGGACTGACTGTACAAGCGTTTGCGTGTGGGGAAGTCAGTGTTACAACAGGGGAGGGGCCGCCTAGTGAAGGGGGACCGTGAACCCATATATTGTGATTTGTGCACACATTGAATGTTGGACTGACTGCACAAGCATATGCGTGTGGGGAAGTCAATGTTACAACAGGGGAGGGGCCGCCTAGTGAAGGGGGACCGTGAACCCATATATTGTGATTTGTGCACACATTGAATGTTGGACTGACTGCACAAGCATATGCGTGTGGGGAAGTCAGTGTTACAACAGGGGAGGGGCCGCCTAGTGAAGGGGGACCGTGAACCCATATATTGTGATTTGTGCACACATTGGCCCTCATTTATCAAAAGTGCGTACACCAAATTTCCAGCGTACACCTGGCGTACACCCAAAACCACGGTGACTTTGAGATTTATCAATATGGATGTTGGCGTACGGCACGCACAAATCCTACGCCAGCTCAGGAGGTGGTGTACGCAGTTTTGAGTTAGTGCGGAAATGCGCAGAAAAACAATTCCTAACACCACAAAATGCACTGACAAACTACAAGATATGATATGACCAACAACAACAACATAGTAATTATAAACTTCAGTGTTTATTTTTGTGCAACATGGACTTCAATGTTTAATTTGTGTGACTTTACCAATTGCATTTGATTTGTAGCCATATGTAATCTTTCAGTTGCGAGCCTTTGCGCTTTACCCTGACGTTTCAGGGTTTGGCCCGGCAGGTGCGCACGGACTGGGTGCGGTAATGAAAGGCTTTCAATGACCAAAAAATAATTCAGACTGACAAAATAATAAAAAATACATTCTTCTTCTTTTAAATAATAATAATAATAATACAAATAATAATAACGACGTTCTTCTTCTAAATAACAATAAGCGTCATTAATAATAAAAATCATAATAATAAGAAGAATATTACAAATTGTCATGCAATTATTAATGTGAATAAATGGTACTCCACATCACATCATCATCATCACTATTGTACACCCCAATACATGTGACGTGATTCGAAATTGAATGCTAATTCAAAAGACGTGCTGTAAAATAATGCATTGTGATAGGTCATTTCGGCTCCACGTCAGAGAAGTTTCTCTTCTTTGCCGTCTTCCGTGTGTCCATGGCGTAAAATGAGGGCGTGGGGGAAGCGGAGACTTGAATATATAGGGGCGTGTTATTCTAATGACGATCGTTTTCAGCCGCGGGATTTATCAAGGGCAGGTATTGCGTACACCTGGATTTCAAAGGTACGCACAGCTTCATAAATCAGGCGGTGAGAGGAGTGTAAGCATAATCTAACGCCAACATATACGCCCGTTTCTACGCAAGAATGATAAATGAGGGTCATTGAATGTTGGACTGACTGCACAAGCATATGCGTGTGGGGAAGTCAGTGTTACAACAGGGGAGGGGCCGCCTAGTGAAGGGGGACAGTGAACCCATATATTGTGATTTGTGCACACATTGAATGTTAGACTGACTGCACAAGCATATGCGTGTGGGGAAGTCAGTGTTACAACAGGGGAGGGGCCGCCTAGTGAAGGGGGACCGTGAACCCATGTGTTGTGCTCGTGTGCTTTATTTGGGTCGCCGTGAAAGCGGTGTTTGTTTGCAAAGACGCGCTCACTGCTGCGGGCCTGTTTACAATAATAAAATCCCCAGCCGCCTGAACTGAACAGGGGGCTGTGGGAAGTTTTGCTGGCTTCTTTGAGGGTGGTCCGGCAAGCGCGGGACACGCGCCCTCTCTTTCCTTTGTGTGCTAGGACGAGTCCGGCGGGAAGCGCTCGGCTAGCGTTAGGCATCAGCCGCAGGGCGGGGCTAAGAGGCCTGTTTCGCCGGCTTTGCTGGTCGGCGCCAGCTAGCACCGTTAGTTCTACTCGAGCTCGAGGTCCGCGACGGCCTGTGTTAGGATCCGAAGCATTTCAGCGTCGGAGTTAGTCCTGCCTCGCTGGGTCCGCCGGAGGAGACGAGGCCCGCCACGTGGGGGGCGCTGATCTCCCTCGAACAGGACCGGAGATGATTGAGCTGGAGAGAGTGAAGCACGCGGGGACGTGGCCGGCGTGCGTTCACAAACGTCCGTGCTCTCTGGATGCCGTTGGCTGTAAGTAGGGCCAGAGAAGGAAGCGCGGGTGATGCGGAGCCGCCGTCTCGAAGATAGTTAGCCGAGTCCGCAGCACGGAGATAGGCATGCACCCGCAGGCCGCACATCCACCTACAGAGAGTGCAATCTCTGCGTGGTAGAGTCCCAGGCATGAAATGCAGCTCGCGTGTTCGTAGGCCTCGCAACACGAGGCATATGGAACAACGCTGGTACAGATATAAACACATAATAAACAGATATTGAAAAGGATATCGCCGGATAGCCACAGGAGAGACGGCGTCAGGAGAAACACGGATGAGATGTGTAGTCTGCTGAACTGTAGCTCGCTCTGGCTGAAGGGCTTGTTCGACGGCGAAGGCTCAATAAAAGGTCAGAGACGTGAAGTTTGTCGCTGAAGGAGTAAAATCTGCTATTTTGGCGAATTCGGGGGCTTATATAGGCTGTGCCTCGCCCCTATGACGGGCTCTGACGTGTGATGACGTGGAGTCATCTCATTGGTTGTACGTCATGGGCGCCCGCGCCATTGGATGTGCAGTTGCTGCAGCACAGCCTATGAGCGAGTTGCACGCTCAATGTGCTAGCTGTGCAGCTTCAAATGCGTTTTACATAAGGTTCAGTAAAATCGAGAAAAGGAGTTTTCCCACTGCGTATAGCTACGCAATACGAAGTGACCGTTCGAAAGGGAACAGATGCATTCTGATACCAAGGTACATCACGTAATCAATTCTGAAGGAAAATACTCCCAGAGAAATAGATAACATGTACAGGAAAAATCTGTAACACTTTATTTTGATGCTCCTTTTGAACATTCTGTTGACCATAAGTAACTTTGCAAATACACATCAACTAACTCTCATTAAAGTATTAGTAGACTGTCTGATTAATATCAGATAACTCTTTATTTTGATGGTCCCCCAACAGACGTTATACTGACAATACATTTACATTTATTTTCATTTATTCATTTAGCAGACGCTTTTATCCAAAGCGTCTTACAAATGAGAACAATAGAATCAGTTAAACTAACAGTAGGACAACAATATACAATTGCTATGACCCTTCCCAGTTTAATCTAACGCAGTACATGTACTTTTTTATTATTTTTTTTATAAATAGATATAGAATAGAAGAGAAAGTGTTAGTATTAATGGATCAAGTGTTGTCGAAAAATATGTGTCTTCAGCCGTTTCTTGAAAATGTCTATGGACTATGCAGCTCTGGTTGAGTTAGGCAGATCATTCCACCAGCAGGGAACAGTCATGGTAAAGGTCAGAGAAAGTGATTTTGTGCCTCTTTGAGATGGCACTACAAGATGACATTCACTTGCAGAGCGCATGTTTCTGGATGGCACGTAAGTCTGAAGTAATGAGTTTAGGTAAAAGGGAGCAGAGCCAGTGGTTATTCTGTAGGCAAACGTCAGTGACTTGAATTTGATGCGAGCGGCAACATGGCAACCAGTGCAATTTTGTAAGGAGAGGAGTGACGTGTGCTCTCTTCGGGTCGTCTAGCTGCAGCATTTTGGATCAGTTGCAGAGGTTTAACAGTGTAAGCTGGAAGACCAGTCAGGAGAGCATTACAATAGTCCAGTCTGGATAGAACAACCGCTTGGACAAGGAGTCCAAGACTCTGAGAGCATGCTCTCATAGGAAGGGCCTGACCCTCCTAATGTTGTATAAGGCAAATCTGCAGGAACAGACAGTTCTAGCAATGTGGTCTGTGAAGTTCAATTGATCATCAATCACAACTCCAAGGTTCCTGGCTGTCCTTGAGTTATGGATGACGAGCCTAGCTGAATGGTGAAGTTGTGATGAAGTGTTGGGTTGGCCAGAACCACAAGCAGCTCTGTCTTCGCAAGGTTAAGTTGAAGGTGGTGGTCCTTCATCCAGCCAGAAATGTCTGTCAGGCAGGCTGAGATGCGAGCAGCTACCGTCGGATCATCAGGCTGGAATGAGAGTTAGAGTTGTGTGTCATCAGCGTAGCAGTGATAGGAAAAGCCACAATGTAAAAAAAAATCGTATTTTGAATTACGCGTTGCATTGTGGGAACAAGAACCTGGCCGCGCGAAAAATTTAAGAGGCAACCGCCATTACACACGCAGATGACCACGGCCAAAGTTGCTTTTTAAAGTCGGATTTCGGGTGTGTGGAAGCCATTCTGACACTTCTGTGGTAAAATGCGAAAAGTATGTTTTGCTAAATGTCAAATAAGCTGTTAACGTAATGTTATTTAGTTGCCATCTGGCATGTTAGGCAAATGAATGTCAGAGCCGTCGCGTTTATCATTTTATGCATATCGTCACACATTAAAAGATTTAGTTCACACTCGTGGAGGTTCCCTGATATACGTGTTATAGTGTCCTCGTTGTAATTGATTTATTTACTTTTATTTGTCGGTGATGCGGTTTATTTCTTGCCAAGCGCATCCGTTAACCAGTTGTGATAAAGTGCAGTAATGTTACTAACGTTAGTGTTTTTGGAGCAATTTAATGCCTTCAAACAAAAGCTACCAGAGGAATCGTCAAGAAAAGTAAAGGTCATTTAAGACTTGCTTGATTTAAAAGGCATGAAGATACAACGTGAAGAGACTGTGTGTGAAGATGCAGTAACAGTTACAGCTGGATCAAGGAAAACACCACCACCTTTTCTGGCACTTATCTTATATAAAGGTAAGCAACACATTTTTAATTAAATTATTTATAGATTATGTTATTGTGTTTCTGTTTATTTAGTTGAAAATAATTAAACATATTATAATGTATAGTTGAGCAGACAAGCTAACATGACATGCAATTGGAGTCCACTGGAAACAAAAGTCTTAGCATTGTATATTGTTTGAATTTGAAAGAATTATGGATGGCTATTTATTTATAGTTGGTAATTTAACGAACGTAAAATACTGTACAATTGTTTTTCAACCTCAACCTGGTCTGCATGATACTTTGTAGTTCATTTTCCTTCACTTAATTTCTTGTGTAGCTAAAATTATATCTATTTTTTTTCTTCATATCCAACTTTCCTGTGCAGAAATCCTGAACGAAGGTCGAAAAGGCTGAGATGAAGGAAACCAAACGTCTACACATTCTTCCAAGACTGCTGAAGTTCCTGTATGAACAACTTCGAAAAACCATGTAAAGTTTTAGCTTTTGTCAAATCTCAAAATGGAACTTTAACTGAACATACCGATCACTCCTTCATAGGTGATAGACAGGGATCGGCACTTCCTCATCAAACAGATCCAGGATAATCTACCTGATGAAGATTTACGCCCAGCCCTGAACCATCTACTTGTGTCGGCACGGAGAGAACAACGACAACCTGGAGGGACAGCTGGGCCGTGATGCAGGCCTCTCGCCGCGAGACAGACAGGTACGGTAAACCGCAGACAGAACCATTACAGTACACGGTAACTAAGTTTGAAACATCATGATGGATAGGCCACATACTGTTCCCTCCCCTCTGTAGTTTTTGGTGGCTAAACCCGAGTCTGCAGTCCTACCTGGACCTGGTCCAATCAGTCCGGTGGTTCTGAAGAATTTACTACACATTTCTTAGTGAGTGATGAGTTTTCCCCACCTAGAATATTTGTTTTCTTTGTTTTGACACATTCTGTATGTCAGTAATACTGTTTTGTATTTCTTTTACAGCCTTCATCTTACCTGAAGACAAGAAGAGTATATTTGCTGTAGGTATATTGCCTAAATTCATCTGTTTTATTTTTACTGTAGGAAAACCATAAATTAACAGAAATTTTTCATCTTTTAATTACGGAACAAAGTCCGGGTAATGAGCTGCCAGTACATTTTCTGTTATTTTACGGATTTATTTAATATTTGCGTTTTTTTACTGTAGGTATATCATTAAATAACAGAAAGTGTCCTATTTTTTTTTTTACTATAAATACATCATTAGATGACAGAAAGAGTCCGTTTTTTTACTATAGATACACCATTAAATAACAGAAAATGTCTGTTTTATTTACTGTGGGCACACTGTGAATTAACAGAAAATTTCCGTTTTTTAATTACGGGACAAAGTCCGGGTAATGAGCTGCCAGTACTTTTTCTGTTATTTTACGGATTTATTTCTTAGAGTGCATGTTTATGAATCACAGATCCTAGTAATGTCATGTAGATGGACAAGAGAAGTAGTCCAAGCACTGAGCCTTGAGGCACCCCAGTAGCTAGATGTTGGGTCTTATACACCTCACCCCTCCACAACACCCTAAAGGACCTACTTGAGAGGTAAGACTTGAACCATTGGAGTGCAGTTTCAGAGAGAAGGAGGGTAGAATGTGTGTGTTAGCTGGTAAGATGTGTGTGTCAGTTTGTGGTTTGGTAAATTGGCCGCTGATGGTGGTTGTTTTATTTATGAAGAATGTGACAAAATCGTCAGCTGTCAGGGTTGATGAAGGAGGAGGAGGAGGAGGGTTGAGAAGAGAGGAGAAGGTTTTGAAAAGCATGCGAGAGTCAGAAGAATTGTTAATTTTGTTGTGATAAGTCACTATTATGTGCAAAGCACATATAGGAAATGTGGAAAAAATAACTGAAACTACTCAAGAACTCTGTGAGATAAGAGAATGACAAAAACGAGCAACTAAGAGAAGAGTTTGGGACTGTGATGGACAAGGGAGGTGTTATGATGGCCGCAGCCAGGTTATGGCAATAAAAAAAGCAGACTTGAACAAAGGACGTTTCCGGTATTAGCAAACTTGCGCAGAAGCTGCACACTTAAATAAAGCTAATACATTTATTCATCCAAGTGCAGTGTGTTGTAGGCTATTCATGCTTTCTTGATGTAATAAAATCAATTAATTTGATTCTTTAGGGTCTAAATGAAAAGTTTGTAATATACTTTAATTTAAACTTCTCATTAGTATTGTAAGAAAACACTAATTTTACCTGGTCAAAAACAGCTCTGTTTTCAGCACACCGTTTCAGTGCATATGCCTTTAATGATAATGAGCTTCGCTCACTCTGCCCCTCCGTTCTGCGGGCGTTTTGACAACGCACGTGGAGTGTTGCCTTGACAACAGTTGAGGGTATATTTTGGAGAAAGAATGGCAGCGGGAGTCTCTGAGGACAAATCTGTGCAACCGCATCAATTTGAACCGGAGTCGGACCCGGAACAAGATGACGGCCGCAAAGAAGTTCGACAATTAAACCTCGAACAGGACGTTTCTGAATGGTTGGTCAACATAATGTCACTTTGATCTATCTTTGTATGTACTGGCAGGGTAGAGTAACTTGTAACTATGTAACTATGTGTTTACTGATGTATACGTACTCAGTTTGTAATAACACAATCAGGGTGCGATTTGCGGGGGGGGTGCGTGGGATTTCCCCCTTTCTGGTCAAAGTATCCCTGCCTCTGCTTAATTATTTTTTTATAAAAAAATATAAATTAATCCCGGTGGGGATAAATTTATCCCCCCCTCAAAGTGATCAATGCTACTACACTAGTGGGGAGACGGATCACAAAACTTATCACGGGTCCGTGGTTTGATTAAAGTCAATTTTATTTTAAAATGCGCTCCTTCGGCTGGCTCTGACTTGCTCAATGTCCCGCCCACGGCGCTATCTGATTGGTTACTCCTCACGAGTAATAGCCTATCAACACTTGCGAGACTGGTCAGTGGAGCTGTGTGTCGGAGGCGTTTAGCGCGGCGCGGTAGACGTGAATTGACACAGATAATGCATCTGTCTTTTCTATCATTTCACTGTAGCTCAGCATCGTGATGTAACGTTAACGTTGTTACTTTAACAGCAGTACAACTGTTTCTACTGTGATGGTTTAACTTTGCAATCAATCCATGGTTCAGCAGACTGATAGAAGTAGCCTAGCCTAAACTAAGTAAAGCACTGTAATGTGAACTGTCAGTGCGATAGAACAATAAAATCCGAAATGGACCACCCACTGGAAAGCTGCGGATTTTCCCACAGGAAAGCAGAAAAGACTGTTTTCCTAGTATGATGCAAAGGCCTACACTATAGCCTATTTATGTTTAAGTTGACACTATTTGTGCCATTTAATTTTGCCATTCATAAATAAGTCTTTTGACATGTCAAGCCTAGTGGCACTATCCATGGTACTGGGAGGGGGATTTAATTCTTGCGTGTTTTTTCGTTGTGCGTGATCACAGTTCATATAGCCTAAGCTATTAGAGTAAAAATATTGCGTTAGGCTACTTCATGAGTTAATAAGAAAAAATATTTTACAATTCCTGCAAATGCAGTAATGAAGTTCATGTTCTCATTATTTATTTTTATGAATAAAACTTTTTCAAAACATCCCCCCCTCTGTTTTTTTCACAAATCGCACCCTGAACACAATAACCATAACGCGTTGTTCATTATAAAGTGGGATTATGAATTATATTGAGAACGTCGTACATAGAAAACATGCCATAATGTACTCTGAGTGTAAACCTTAGCCGCATTCATCGTGAAGCGTGCAAGCGATTTGCAAAGATTAATATAAAATATACAATTTTACACTCACTTCTTCTGGAGGTGCAGCAGGGACATGAATAGTTGGTACCGATTCTTTTTTCAGGAGCAGCTTCTTAGAAAAACCAGCTTTATACTGAGTCTGACCCTCGTTTATAAAGCAGTCTGGTGAAAAATGATTCGTGCAAACATGAAAGCATTGACGTTGCTCGTGGGGAATATTCCCTTCGAAAACAAAACTCAGCCACTGCGTCTTCAGTGTTTCGGATTTAGGAACATCAAAATGACTGTGTTCGTTATTACACCCAAGAACAGAACACCACAATCGCTTAGACGCCATTCTGCTCCAGCGTATCAACAATGACGGACTATGATGACAGCTCGCTCAGGGCGGGGATGTGTTGAAATGCTGCTGTCAATCAACAATCGTGGGAGGGGCGTCCGTTTTATTGACGTCACAAAAACGAACGGCTCAATTTGAGGCAGGGGAAAACATATAAGGAGATTAAAACAAAAACACTGGATAGATTTTTTATCATTTATATGATGGTTGTGTACAGGCACTGCCAACACACATTTCAGTACAATCAACTTGAAAAAGTGCATGTACCATTATATGACCCCTTTAACTCTGACAGGGATTTTGACCACGTAATCATTCGGTTGATTGTGGTGCGCACCGATAATAAAAAAAAGTGACAGTACCCGGCAGGCTGTAGACAGTAATTTTCTTATTCCCAGCGAAATAACAATTCAACCTGTCTTTAAAAACGTCTTTATTGACTAGGATACAACAACTCTCCTGGCCTCCCTCTCCTTCTTTTCATGGCGTTTTTGGTACCCTGATTTATGTTTTCTTTTCCCCGACATCAGTCAGTCTCCTGCTCTTCCACCAATTAATCGTTAACTTCAGGCAGCTGCCGCCTCAACTCTGATTGGTTCTGTTCATGAGCTGGGGTGGGTCTTACAATTTTATTGGGTGCATCTGATGTTTGTCACTGACTGAATAATTAATAAATACTTTAGATCGGACTAAACCATTTTTAGGGAGGTAAGAGAAGCAGATATTTGGAAAAAATATTTAACCAAATTGTTTAACCACAGTGTTGTTGTGGTTTTCATTTAAACCTCAGGCATACAACTAATATAAATTAATTATTCATACAACAGGGGCCTATATAGTATAAATCCTGGATTTTGTGGGGCCCCCTGGGCGGATTCTTTTGTGGGGGCTCCTATAATTGTCACCACCTTTCACCCCACTAGCATTGGCCCTGCCCCTGCTAATAAACACACAACTTTGACAATATGGTTTATCTGAGTTCAAGTCTTCTTGGGTATTTTCATGATGATAAAGTATATTTATAATGCAATGCTAATTGACATAGCCTTTATCACTGAATAGAATATTATGAAATATGTGGTGTGCCTTATTCCGTGTAAGAAAGCCACATCATCTCACAGAAGGATGTTATTTATTCGGGAAATGTGCTACAACTGGTCTACAACTTCCTAGTACCAAGCAAGCGGCAACCTCCCTGTCTCTCTCTTGAAACCAACACGGAAGTGAATTAAAAATGCAATTCATTGACTGGCCGCTTGAGGCTGGGTGCAAAAGTGAGTCAAATCTGTATCTCCCCCATGTTAAAATGCCCAACTTTACAGCAGAAAAAAATACGTTTACAGCCTGGAGCAAAAAGTGGTATTGGTCTATATAGTTAATTTTGCCCTTCATGACAACTGTGAGGGGGGTGAATTTTTTTTACAATTCATCCATTTAAATTATATTAAGCCTTTAAGTTCTGCATAATTAAGGGCATGGCCACTTGAGTGACAGGTGGATTGCGGCTGCTGTCACTCCTAGCCGTTTGTCTGCTCTCTGTTAACGTCACCCTCAGCTAATTCCAGCAGCTGCTGTACTTGCCATCTCTGCCGTGTTTGTGTTTTTTTCGGGATTATTTCATTAAATTTAATACACACATTATACCCTCGCCCACGCCGTTGGATTCCGTCGTTGTCGAGTATGGAGAGAACAACCAGCGCTGTATTTCCAGTTGTTTTCCTCGCATGCCCTAATCGATGTCTGACAATTTCGTTGCTTTTTGGAGTTTAGATTTAAAAACGTCTATAGATATAGAGACTACACTCGTTATGCGGTACTGTTGCTCTCACGGAACAGATATACTTATTTAACTTTTTAGTGTTAAGTAAAAAGTACCGTCAGATGAAATCCTGCAAGTGACAGTGCTTTCTCTCCACCCATGCAATAGAGGCACACCCTTGAATGATTGTGGATTTCTAGTGCATTTACTTGAACTTCTGAGGTAATATCTTTGGTTTAACCCAGGGGTCCCCAATTCCCGGACCACGGACCGGTACCAGTCCGTGGGTCATTTGGTACCGGGCCGCACAGAAAGAATAAATAACTTACATTATTTCCGTTTTATTTATTATCTGAGTCTGAACAATGTTTTATTTTGAAAAAATAAATTCTCTCCGTTACATCCGGATTCTCTCCGTTATATCCGTCTATGACTCTCTCTTTGCGCATAGCAAGACGCTTGTCTTGGTCACGTGATACGGTACCGCTAAAAATAAACCCACAAGTTAGCAAAATGAGTAAAAAACAAACATCTCTGGAAAGTTTCTTTGCGTAGGGGAAACGGCCCAGTGAGGAGACAGAAGAAGAGCCTACGACTTCCAAGAAAAAGAAAGCTGCATTTAACAGACAATACCAGGAGTCCTACTTTATGGATTTATCGCAACAGGTGATTTACACGCACCAAGCCCTCTCTGAATAATATGTGGCAACAAGCTCTTTAATGAAGCAATGAAGCCTTCAAAACTGCTTCGCCACTTGGAGACCAAGCATCCCACATAAAAAGACAAGCCTTTTGAGTATTTTGAAAGAAAAAAGTGTGAACAAGAAGGCCAGAAGCAATTACTGAAGGGCCACCACATCAATAAATGCGAGTGCACTGAGAGCATCATACTTGGTGGCTAACCGTATTGGTAAGGCTAAGAAGCCATTCACTATTGGTGAAGAATTGATCCTTCCCGCCACAAAAGACATTTGCCGTGAACTTCTAGGAGACGCTGTGGTTAAAAATATAGCACAGGTGCCTCTTTCGGCTAGCACCGTCACTCGGCGCATCGACGAAATAGCAGAGGACATTGAAACACAATTGTTGGAGAGGATAAATACATCACCGTGGTACGCACTCCAGGTCGATGAGTCTACAGATATTGACAACAAGGCAATACTACTTGTTTATGTGCGATATCTCTATCAGGAGGATGTGCATGAGGATATGTTATGTGCTCTATCGTTGCCAACCAAAACCACAGCCGCAGAACTTTTCAAGTCGCTGGATGACTATATATCAGGAAAGCTGAAATGGTCCTTTTGTGTTGGCATATGCACAGACGGAGCTGCTGCCATGACTGCACGGCTGTCTGGTTTAACTGCTCAGATTAAAGAGGTTGCACTTGAATGTGAGTCTACGCATTGTGTCATTCACAGGGAAATGCTGGCTAGCCGAAAAATGCCACCGGAACTTAACAGTGTATTGAATGATGTTGTTAAAGTTATTAACCAAATCAAAGCACACACCCTTAACTCACGTCTGTTCGAGCAGCTTTGTGAGGAGATGGATGCGGAGCACAGACGCCTTCTCTTATACACAGAAAGAAGATGGTTATCCCGAGGGAGATCGCTGGCCAGAGTGTTTGAATTACGAGAGCCGCTGCTGAGATTTCTCTCAGAAAAAAAGTCACCGCTGGCAGCACATTTCACTGACGAGGAATGGGTCGCAAAACTCGCTTACTTATGCAACATATTCAACCTGCTCAATGAACTCAATCTGTCACTTCAGGGGAAAATGACAACAGTCTTCAAGTTGGCAGATAAAGTAGCTGCATTTAAAGCCAACCTGGATTTTTGGGGACGGCGCGTGAACAGAGGTATATTTGACATGTTTCCAACATTGGCGGGATTTTGGAAGAGACTGAGCCCGAGCCTTCATTCTCCCAGCTGGTGCATGATCACCTGTCTTCACTTTAAAAAGAGTTCGAGGGCTACTTCCCAACCACAAAAGACCCACAAACTGCCAAGGAATGGATTCACGACCCATTTGTCATCAAACGAGGTGAATCCAGGATGTCTGTGCAAGAATAAGATCAACTGCTGGAGATCGCAAATGACGGCGGCCTTAAAAGTATGTTCGAGACAACAACTCTGCCGGTGTTCTGGATAAAAGTCATGGCAGAATACCCTGAGATCGCCACAACAGCACTGAAAACCCTGTTGCCATTTCTGACATCCTATCTGTGTGAAGCAGGGTTTTCAGCAGTGACAGCAACCAAAACAAAACTACGGAGTAGACTGGACATAAGCAACACACTTCGGGTGTCCTCGTCTCCCATTAGCCCTAGATGGGACCGTCTCGTTACAGAGAGGCTCAGGGCTCCCACTGATTCAGCGTTATGCTGAGTTGTATTTTTCATGCCCTTTATATTTGTTTTTGTGGTGTATCTTATTTTGAAGGCATGTTTAAACGTTACCATAGCGACCAGAGAGCGTTAGGGGGCAGAGAGGATGTTACTCATGTTATGTTGTTGTCGCGATGTTACAAGGACGCTGCTAATAAAGTTGCGAGTAGGCCTACACATTGGATTCATGTTTATTATTATATTTAAAAAATACCCCAGTTTTTATGCCGGTCGTATCATTTTATTTTGTTGTATTTATCCGCCACACCTTAAAGGCCGGTCCGTGAAAATATTGTCTGATATTAAACCGGTCCGTAGCGCAAAAAAGGTTGGGAACCGCTGGTTTAACCCATTTGAGAAATTGAGAGGCGGGCCAAAATCAGATTTTGAAATGGACTGAATAAAGCTCTTTACGAACTTGACGTGCGATGCCATGCTGACTGACATGTATGCACATGAATCACTGTCACACTCACAAGCTCAGAGTAATATTGTAAGTTACTGCATGAAAATACATTTTTAACTAGCAGAATAATAATGCATCACGATACACATAGTCTCACTTTTAGTTACGTCTTTTAACTATTATAGTATTTCGAAGGGCAAAAACGTGAACTTTTACTATTGGCTTTACTTCTTCAATCAGCTGTCACTTCAGCGCGAGGCCAGTAGCATATAGCATTAGCACCTCAGCTCCACCCACGTTCCATTCCATTTTCTTTTATCCGGGAGTGACGAGAGGTGACGCGCTGCCAAGATGGCGACGGCCGGCCCCGCCCACTTTAGGCTTCAAAAAACGCTCTTCGTCACCTACGGGTGACGTCACAGACACTACGTCCAAATTTTTTTACAGTCTATGGTACCAAGCCACTTTTGAACCAGAGACAACGTCAGAAGCATCTTACCTGGGCTAATGAGAAAAAGAACTGGGGGCGTATTACAGAAACTTTCTATCTTAAGTCTTTAGTTAAGATCTGACAAGTTAATTTAGGATTTTGAACAAATTTGTATTACAGAAGCAAATCTTTTGTTGATTTAGGATTCTTATACTATAAACAATCTCATCTTATTTGTAGTTAGGAAATCTTAAACCCCTCCATCGAATTCGGTAATCAACTCTCGGGTCTGTTACCAAGAAACCAACTACGTGCAAACACTTGCTGTGAACGTCTCTGGTCACGTATGTAACACTAGTTCCCTGAAGGGAACGAGACGCTGCGTGACAACGCTTTGGGAACGCCCCTGCGTGAGTGCGTCATGAAGCACGTATGAAATCAGTCCAATGGCGAGACGAAACGTCATAGGCGGGTGACATCATCGACCAGGAAACTATATAAGCACCCCAAAACACAAGCGCGTCAGCTTCTGATAAGACTGAAGCAAGTGCTCACGGGCATGCTGGAAGTATGGCATAGACACGCAGCGTCTCGTTCCCTTCAGGGAACTAGGGTTACATACGTAACCAGAGACGTTCCCTATCAGGGAACTCGAGCTGCGTGACAACGCTTTGGGAACGCTAATACCAACGTCGCCAACGAGCAAGTGTACGTCGTGTGAAGTCAAAGCGCACATTCGGGCAAAAGCACCAGCGCCCCTGGAGTGGAGCTGAAATCGAGATGATAAAACTTCATGAATGTGTGCGGTGAGGACCAGCCTGCCGCATCACAAACATCCTGGATTGATACTCCTGACAGGATAGCCTTAGAGGCAGCCATACTCCTGGTTGAATGAGCCCGGACAGCCAAAGGAGAAGGCTGACTGGCAGACTCGTAGGCAAGTGAGATGGCCTCGACCACCCACTTGCTCAACCTCTGCTTAGATACTGGACAGCCCTTCTTAGGGGGTCCAAAGCAAATGAATAGCTGTTCACTCTTTCTCCACAGGGCAGCTCTGTGGACGTACGCATCTAGGGCCCTAACAGGGCAGAGCAGATTTAGTTTCTCTTGGTCCGACGTCAGAAATGGAGGAGGACAGAAAGCCTGCAGTACAATAGGCCTGACCACTGTAAGGACTGGGCAAAAAGGGTGAATCTGAATAACTAAATACATCCTGCTAAAGACCCAAAAAGACTGAATGCAACACAAACACACACACACACACTCTCTCTCTCAGGAATGGCCAGAGTCATAAAAAACATTCCATTCCCTCCCCCCCTCTCTGCAAGAGAGATAACAGAACTCTGACACACACACACATAATGGACCTTTTAGCCATTACCAATTGTATACGATATATTCCTGTATGTCTGTGTGCTTCCCAGTCCATGGTAGTTTAGAAATGATCTCCTAGCGTATCAGTGAAACTCTTGAGAGTTTAAAAGTTATGTATTAAATGTATCTTCATGTTCCAATTATGTGTAAATGTTGTGTTTGGTACCGTTTTAATTATCTCGTTCCAACTGATTTGGTCAGATACAGAAGATTACAGTAAAATGTATGTTTTCTATATTTTTATCATCTTGTGGAATGATTCTGACAAATTCTGACTGGTCATAAAAGAGGCGGACACGGCCATAGTTTAACTTTGACAAGACAAAGAGAATTTGGCCGCCAAAAGTTTCGTTGAATGTCATTGGCCAGTTCGCACCTCAGAGGTGTGGACTCCAGTTCCTCTAAAGAGGACTGAACCTCCCTCTGGACGCTCTCTTGCTCCCGTGTCCTCGTGTCATGATGTAACGTCTCGCCTCCGGGCGAGTTCTTCGCCTTTCTTTTATTTGTTTCTAGTTTAGTTTGTGTTTTTCAGTTGTAGATAAGTCTCTGTGTTTAATTCCAATCGACGATTGAAAAGAAAACCCCGTGACATATCTCTTCAGTAAATCCATCTACAAGGGACCTTTAAACGAGCGCGCGCTCGCTTTGAAGGAGAAACACGCGCACGTGACCGCGTGACGCGCCGGACCGAGCGAAGCACACGCTTCTTCGCCAGCCATGCACAGATGGAACATTAACTCCTCGTGATTCCTCCGTTCTACGAAGTGAAACGAACTCAGCCGAACTATTTTCCTTTGTTACCCCAAAGACTGTGAACCTCCGTTCAACACGCGCGCCAAGCAGCCCACGTGATGCTTCCTCACACACAAAGGAATCCTCTCACGCACGCGGCCGACCGGACCGCGCAAGGAGCCCGCGACACACACACAGACCTCACGTTTGCAAGTATCATTCCCGTTATAGCTTCTAAGAAGTTTTAAGATGATGTTTCGTGTTGTTATCAGAGAGGTGAATGTCTTCCTGCCAATGAAATTCTCCCAATTTCTCTGTTCTCTCTCTCCCCATCCCCTTTCCTCTCTCTCTTACTCGCTCACGCGTGTAAGTTATCCATTGTCCAAACTTTATGCATTTCTCGTTCATTGATGTCTTATTGTATTGTTCATTGATGTCTATGTGTTTGTAAATACATATATCCCATGTAACCGTAGTAAATACATAAGTAGTCATGCCTCTATTAAATTAATTATATATTCATTAGATTGATGTGCTGTCTCTTTGCTCAATTTCAAGTCACTTAAGTGCCAAAGGTCTAAATGCTACAAGCTTTACGAATTAAAGATACTTTAAAGAGTAACGTTAACGTTATGTGTTGATAGGGCGGGAAACCCAATTCTTCTGGCCAGAGAATTGCGTTTCCTGAAATCCTATAAAGTAAGATGATATTGTGGATCCCACAAATATTATCCTGACAATTGAGCTAATTCATTTTACCTGTTTGTGAAACATGGTCCGTGTAATTAACTGCAATCAACTTGTGGTTAATTTCCGGGATTCACATGCACGCATGCAGGTAGAATGACAGATCCTCCCTTATCGGGAGATTTATTAACATGTAAGACTGATCTAATCCAAACATGTATGAATAATTATTAATTACCAATTATTAATTATGATATGCAAATTCCCCACGGATTAGATCCGCCCTGAATCCTTACATATAATTGGTGGAGAAAATGCTAAGCACACTTTAAACTTGTTTCTGAGCAAAGAGTCAGTTTTCAATCTATGTCTATATTGTGATTTAATATTGTACGTGCGCCTCGAGTGAGCGAACGCAATGCGAACTCACCGCTGCAAAATAATGTCTGACATTCCGTTTGCCATTGTTAATAACTAAAAGTAAACTGCAGTTCATAGTATTAAATTTGTCCCACAAAAGACGAAGAAACCTCTTTTGAACGACGACATTTTTAATGTTAAACTCCCCTGTCCGAACGATGTTCTTCTGTCAGGGTGAAGACAAGATTTAGTGAATCGATGCTCTTTCACTATTCTTAAAAAGGCCTTATTTTATAATCGTTAGATTAACGATAAACTCCTGGTTAAAACATTGACGTAGCTACTCAATTGTAAAAACCTAAAGCATATTTAATCATAGGTGCTATTTGATATATGTTATGGGAGTCGAAAAACAGATGAATAATTCCTGTTTTCTCTCGCACAACGCAGCGACGAATCCTGCTAGATGTGCTTGTAAAACATAGCACCGAAAAAAAAAATCCAACACTGAAAACATTTTTAAATCATAAAATACTATTTGATAAATGTTATTTGGATCCGAAAAACAGATGCCTAATTCCTGTTGTCCACAATTTACGTGTAGTGCAGCGAAGAAATCCTGCCACACACTTGTGTGAAATATAGCATATAAAAATCCAAAACTGAAAACATTTTTAATCAATGCCAATTGATAAATGTTATTTGGAGTTGAAAACAGAGGAATAATTCCTGTTTTCTTTTGCACGACGCAGCGAAGAAAACCTGCTAACGTGTTAAATAAATATAGCACCGATAAAAATCCAAAACTGAAAACATTTTTAATCAATGCCATTTGATAAATGTTATTTGGAGTTGAAAAACAGATGAATAATTCCTGTTTCCTTGCACAACGCAGCGAAGAAAACCTGCCAATGTGTTTAAAATAAGTATAGCACCGGAAAGAAATCCGTCGAGATTTAAAATGAGACAGTGCATGTCCCCCGAGACAATCGAAAGCCGGCTGGTTGCAATACTACTGCCAAACGCTAGGGTGCGCCCTTGAGTGTTTTCCAGTATCAGATTGCCTCCACGCCCTCCATGAGCGCAATAGCGCCATTGTGTGGACACTAGCGGTAAAGCGTCTTTTCTTCAATTTTCTCTTCCCACAACTTCAAAGTTTACCAGTGAGATTTTGAACTCATGTTTCTAACTTTCAATGCATGGCAATTTACAGCCTCGTTTACTAACATGATTTTCCCTGCCTTGACTGTGTGCACTTGTTTTGGATTTTGGTTCAAACCACATTTGAACTTAAAAATTCAAAATTATGTCTTAGCAGTTTCTGATGACCGCTCTGTTTTGAAATGGCTTTCTCCCAGTTGATCTTATGTTGGTTACTACCACTGACACCTCACTGTGGTCGTGATCATCAAATATAAGGCCAACCCTTAATTTCCTACACTTATTCAAATTTGGTTTGAAACAAACAGATTTCAAGGTTAATTTGAATTAAGTCTCATTGCCCGTTGGGAATTGTTTTATGGCTTTTTCTATATTTCCCTTTTCAAATTATTTTTAATAATTTTGATTTGATTTTATTACAACTGTCTCCTTGCTGTTCTAGAAGTTACTTAACATCTATGAATACGCTTGATTTGAATCGTATTTAAACCAGTTTGAATGCAATTTAAATCAAGTTCTCTGTCAGCCAGCTTGACCACTAAGAGGAAGTGGCCCAAAACCCTTTGTGGCCCAAACGCGCCACTACAGCCTGCTTCCTCCTGTGCTCTTCCTGCGGCTCTAAAACTCTCCTCCGAAGGGAGACTAGGTTATTCTGATAAGTAACATTGTCATAATTCCCTTTGTTTTTACCATAATTTTAGTAAAGCCGTTGCCTTTGATTTTTCTAAAAAAAAAAGACACTCAATTTGATTTAGATAAAAGAGCTTTAATTCACGTTGAGGTTCAATTGTTCTTCATCCTGTTTTGTGTTTGTAGGTAGAAATCTCTATCGGGCTGTGGCGATTTGACAGTCAGCTCTGCTCGAGGTCCGGCGGGTGGTTCGTCTGATCTGCGTCACCGGCACTGACTGAGCACGGGTCTCGGTTTTTCCTGTATCTTTCCCTTCGTGCGGCCCGCAACACGACATTACCAATTCGGCACCGCCGGTTGTGTTCCAGGTCAAGTTGCTTGAGAGGGCGCACCTAGGTACAGATGCACCGAAAGGCCCTGGACACTGCTGTCAAGTGTTTGGGGCGACGGAAGGACCAACCACCATGCTGACTTCGAGCGGAATGACCTCATTTCACCCCAGGCAAACTAGGAAAAGGTATTAAACCCATCCACTTAATATTGGCCACAGAATCTAGAGATTCCCCGGTCATGGGAGTGTTTGGCTCCCTCTCAAAGCCACAAACTGCAGGCTTAGGCCTCCTTTTCCCCTTTTAACACTTCTCGTGTACTATTAATGCCATTTCATTACAGACCTTTCAATTTTTGATGGGTGCATGTTACTTCAAACTTTGCTATCTTGCCACTGCTCTTTTCTGTTGTGCTCTGTTCCTTTCAGTTCACCTAGAAGACAGAGCCTATCTGAGACAACAAGGAACGCTGAATAATAGTTTGACAAACCAAGCCGTTAGCATCAACAGGTGACCACTAAGCTACCGCCCTGTCAAATTTTATTCAGGCCCATATTGACCTACCTAAATTGTCCCACCGAATGATTTAACTGTCTGCATCAGTTAACCAAAATTTTCATACACGGCATAGCCCGTATTATAGCTCGTTAAACGTAGAACGAAATTGCACTGGTCTCTCTGCGTGTGTTGTGTTCCTCTCGCCCACAGTGAAGCCAGTATGTTCCGGTCCTACAGTCCCACAACCCGCTGGGACAACATGGAGACATGGCTGAGATTCATGACACCTCCATTCCTGCCAAAGGTCGCCAGTGACAGAGCCCGAGCCAAGAGCAGCTGGACGCAGACGTGGACACGCTAATGTCGCACCAACCCAGCCAAAGCTCCCACGACAAAGACTGGGCCAAACACGTCAAAACCTCGCTTTCCAGCTCACCGCGCAAGCACGCCTCCACAAAGGAGCCGCATCGCCCTGGAGCACAAGGTTGCAACGCCGAGGATGACAACGACCCCGAGCTACAAAAGGAAGTGGAAAGACTTCAAACTGCCCTGGCTAACCTTCATCGACACAGACCGAAGTGAATAGTCAGAGAAAAGAACCAGAGAGGAACTCGACGAGAAACTCCGACAAAGTGAAGCCTCTTGCAAAGAGCAGAGACCGAACTGAAAGAGACTCGAAAGCGCACGGCCTGCGAAAAACTCAAAAGAGGCCCGTGCGACCATCCACAAGCCCGTTCAACAGAGACAAGATCTCGAACACTAACTTGGCACCGATCACACAGAGTTGCCACACTCTTATAGACTGCAGCATGACCTGAAAAGGGGAAACACACACCACAAGTTTCCCCTGACCGGTCCGCACATTTCAGCCAACGCACAAGAGCTGAAAAGGGGGGTGAAAAAGCCCGCCTTCCACACATCTCTGACAATCTACAGGACATTGATTTTTCACCTGCAGTCTCCAACCGGTGAACACACGTCACAGACACCCAGCAGCACAGACCTAGAAGAACCTGTGCTACCACCACCGGCTCCGAACGAGTTTGCTGTGGAACTTACAACGAACCTGTGACTGAGGACACAAGTTTCAAGAAACTTTCCCTCCAAAACCCGTCAGCCACCATAGTTCTTCTGCCCCCACGCAATGCCCACTCAACGATGCGTGAAGGTCCCCTCAGTAAGAATTCCTAAAACCCCAAATTCCTGAACTGCAAAACCAGAAGACACACTGCACGAACACCGTGCAAGACTCAGCTAAAAGGTCCTTGATCAACATCGGACATAAAACTTTTAAAAGTAGATGAAAGTGTGCTCAAAGAGTTGCAAGACTCTGCGTCTGTAAAATTAGAATTTTACTGATTTAAA
Organism: Rhinichthys osculus; assembly: GCA_029959095.1. Lineage (NCBI taxonomy): Eukaryota > Metazoa > Chordata > Actinopteri > Cypriniformes > Leuciscidae > Rhinichthys > Rhinichthys osculus. Next base: position 27,848,400 of record JARWKJ010000015.1, read on the forward strand.
GGAATCTTAGACGGACATGTAAGCCTCAACGGCCGACAGACTATGCACGACTTTTTTGAAACAAACGGTTTCTAGATGTTGAGTAAATCGGCACCGCTAAACATTAGGTTCCGTGACAGTGAAGAGTTACATAGAACACCAGATCCAAATAGGGTATACGTTACCTTGACGCCAGAGTGTAGTAAAATCACCTGAGTTCTAAACCACCGTTAACCCACGGGCGTGCACTTGATCATCGCGATCCAACTAAAACAAAACGTGCAATACGTGTTTCGATCGCTGGCTTGTCTAAATGCCGATAAAACAATAGCTGGAATTGACATCTCTACTTCAAGTAAAAGAGCCTTAGATTCTCAACTGGTATCAGTAACTTCAGCATTAAAGCGTAAGTCTGTGTGAAAAAGGTATCATCTCAGCAGCTTGTAATCTGTACCGATATCCGTTCCGCTTTGGTTAAAAAGAAATCCAAATCGCGGTATGACTAAAACCTGTTTCTGACAAAGAAAACTCAGAACAGTGTTATCTATGTAGACCCGGGTGATGCTCCCCTTTCTACGATGTAAAGGCCCTCAGAAAAAAAAAAGAAAAATAAATTTGTTGCTAGATTGATGTAATTCACCTAAATTTTGGCTGCATCTACAAGCAGAAAGCTACTAAGCGATCAAACCAAGTCACGTGCTGAAAAATCAGCATTTATGCACGAGAAGAAACGTAACTACATACGCTTAGACAAGCGTTGACTTGCAGCAATTCTATTTCCTTACTTTGTAAACAAATAGAATAAGTCATGTAAAGTAAAGAGCAAAGTTCCATTAGTACAATTAGCAAATGCCAAAACACATCTGCAGTTTACTAAATGGAACATCAAGTTCTTGAAAAACAAAGTATAGGCGCCTCCTGCTAACCCGTTAAAACGTGTGTGATTCATGTAAAATGTACAGACATTCTTCAAGTACTGTTGAATTGTTCTGACATGCTCTGGTTCCCATGACAACAACTTGCCACAGGAAGTGTTAACTCGTAATGTCACTTTTGTAAACAAACCAGCCTGGGTGGCTAAGCTAAATCTAGCCTAGCATCCCGCTAACTTAGGCTAAGCTAACCTAGCTTAGCATCAAGCTAACTTAGGCTAAGCTAACCTAACCTAGCTCCCGTACAGCATAGGCTAAGCTAAATAACTTCCACAGTTAGCAGCTAGCATCATTTACTTGAACCCTTAATCACCGCCTGTGTTCCACAGGGCAAAGTATTCTAGAATACTTTCATCAACACCAGTTAGGGTTTCTAATTATCCACTTTCCGTGTTTGCAATTCTTATTAGCTAAAGTTCACCTTCACTGGTTTAGGAATACTCCTTGCTAACCGTTGAAGACTAACTTCGCAGATCCCCTGTTAATTAAACTTAAGTTTAACTACATGTAAACTGCGTAACTAACTACAGAAGAATTTGTATAACCATAGGAATTTTCATCTGCATGTGGACTAAACCTTTGGAGGGACACACACGAGGTGGTTTTGAACATGCAACCGCTACAACCCACTATAAAGTGTTGATCAAAGCAAATCCAAAGTTTAGTCACTAATGCCACTGATTATTCTCGCCTTAAGATCATTCCCGTAGTTTTGATCACTTTTATTTCTTTTCGCTTTTAATTTTTTTTTTTGCTCTTTGTTAATTCTTTAATTTCTTTGACTTTAAAAATAATAGCACTCAGCTATTCCCTTGGCTATTCGATCATCTATATGATTTACTTTCATTTCCTCTCTTATTCAAATGTGGTTCCAGTCCCCATAGGGCCCAGAAAGGAAACAGAGACACCTATACTTGTGATTGTGTTTATTTTCAACAAGCGCACTCATTTTTGTGACCCTGAAACACAAGTATTTCAGCACTTCGCTAGGGCACAACTATAGTCCAGAGAATTGATAATAAGCATTATTCGAATAGGACAGCTGTCCTTTTTCCCCCTATCATTCACTTCGTCAAGCCGTAGTGACCCACTAGTTAAGTCCAGAGAAATAATTTCATCTTAAGACAATTATTTCATCTCGGCTATCCCCTTCACAGGACACACTCTCGGAACCACATAAAGTCTTGGCCTCCTAACATCCACAGCTAAGATAAGGATACAAGACACACTTCACTAGCTAGCCACACGTGAAACACCTAGCTTTATGCTACATACCTAGTGAACCCGTTAAACCGTGGTTCTGAACTTTTAGGGTCATGCATTAGTCTCTCCCTACAAGTGTGACAATAGTCACAGAGCCCCTGCTTCACCAAACCTTAACCTTTCAGCTCACCAAAGACTATGACAAAACAATGGACACTATGAGAAACCACCTCTCATTACCCCTCCAACCACCCACGGACGCCGTCTGCACAAACCGACAACCGGTGCTCCAGACAACCTGCGTCAACAAGCACATGCTGCGTGCACTAAACAACATTCAGCGTTCTGCACCTGATGCCATCACCGCGCCACGGCTTGTGATGCCACAGTGCAAAAGGGGGGTAATGCCAATGTATGCCGCTGCACGCCGCAGCACCAGAGACACTTGCAAGACACCGAAGCAAGTGGCATACCGGCGTTCTCAAAGCGGAAAGACTGTCCTAGCCAAAAGGACGAGACTCGCTGAAATTTTTCCTCCCTTTCTCTCTTTCTCTCTCCCTTTCACTTTTACCAGGATGCTGCTGTGCCTCCAGCCAACCAGAGGGCAACCGTAATCGGACATCTCACCAGGTCTGGCACCAGGACTCCTTTTCTGCCGGACCCGCACTCAGAAAGTGAATGTGCCACCTGATCCTCACAACGCCTACAGAACACACTACCCCAGCGTAACAACACAATACAGCTGGGTAGGTGCCGATGGACAAAGGACTCCCGCACTCACGCTGAGACCTTGGTTGAACACATACTCAAGCAACTTGAGAAAATGACTGTCACGCTAGCGGAGCCAGGTGGCCACAACCACCGCCGCACTGCCGTCAGAACTCTGTTTAACACTTGTATGTCCAGCATGAATGCAGCAAACCTCGCCAACGTGGGACGGCATGTAGCCGAAATTCAGACTGAGATTCCACAGATAAAAGAGCACTCACAACAGAGTGCATCCCTGCAGACCATCGACAAGACACTAAAGGGAACTGTGGTAACTTTCAACACTCACAGCGTTGAACCCCATGCACTCCAACACTCACTCCATGAAACAGCTGTTTACTGTCTTCCAGAATGACTTTGCTCAAACTCAGCTGGTAACAGCCCTGATGACAAACCTGCTGCAGGGGGTGAACTCCTCCATCGACAGCCTCGCCAGGGGTAGAATTCCACCGCACCTGATACCCTTAAGCCTCGTGAAAACCGTGCTGGCGTCCGCCATCACCACGCCACGAGTACAAATACACCTTTCCTACTCTCTGGGTAGTGCCATCCCTCTCTGCGCCGACTACAAGCAGAGAAGTTGGGGGGTTTTCTCTTGAACTTGCCCATCATAGTCAAGCCGAATCTACCGGCTCAAGAACATTGTCAAGGTCAGATTTTGAAAAGTAACATTCACATCAAGATCCACACGCCGGACGGGGTTGACTGCAACGACGGCAACACAAAGCCGTCCTAAGCTCCGAACCCGTACGTGTGCACATTGACCAAAGAAATTCACTATCTCTGCCCTAACAAGCCTCTCCTCAGAGACAACACTGACGGAATCTTCGGGCTGCAGATCAGCGACACCCGCTGCCCTGCCGAAGCCAAGCTACGCACTCAAGGCATCAAGACCCAAGCAGAGAGTGTAAGTGACAGGCGGCTCGCTAACACTCCTGTGCGCACAGCTGCACTCACTTACGACCAGAATGACACCGACACCTGTGTCACCTCGCTCCACTAGAGCCTGTGAATCCAAGCACCGGAAAGTGCCATCCTTCACCTTGACGACCTGGCATGGTACCATCTTCCATGCAAAGAGTACAAATTAAAACTGGAAATCCCATCCTTCTCCAGGTACCACACTTTCACCCTAACTCCAGAACGGGAGTTGTGGTTTGCGAAAGGGGGGTGATCCCAGCTAATTGACATTGCTCCTATCGACACAGCTCTCCAAGCTTTGTCTCGATTACCCATTCTGACTACCTCACCTGTTGTCCAAGCCTGGACCGCAGCCGACACTGCACGGTGTACCTCTATGGTAGTCAGACACACCCTGACACTGGGCTTGACCTTCATCCTATACATGAGACTCAACGAGATACAAAACATCTTCAGCCAAGCTCACGAAAGGTTTCGGACGAAACCCGCAAAAAGGGGGTGCCAAGTCAGAGACCAGGCCAGAGGCAGCTTCGAACCTCATAGAGCTGAATCCTCAGCCCTAATAACCACCAGGTGCATGAGTCATGATTCACCTGCCATCCGTCCATTGTGATGATTGTTGTCCGATTAAGTCCACACAGGGACTTCATCAGACAAAAAGGGGGACTGTAAGGACTGGGCAAAAAGGGTGAATCTGAATAACTAAATACATCCTGCTAAAGACCCAAAAAGACTGAATGCAACACACACACACACACACACTCTCTCTCTCAGGAATGGCCAGAGTCATAAAAAACATTCCATTCCCTCCCCCCCTCTCTGCAAGAGAGATAACAGAACTCTGACACACACACACATAATGGACCTTTTAGCCATTACCAATTGTATACGATATATTCCTGTATGTCTGTGTGCTTCCCAGTCCATGGTAGTTTAGAAATGATCTCCTAGCGTATCAGTGATACTCTTGAGAGTTTAAAAGTTATGTATTAAATGTATCTTCATGTTCCAATTATGTGTAAATGTTGTGTTTGGTACCGTTTTAATTATCTCGTTCCAACTGATTTGGTCAGATACAGAAGATTACAGTAAAATGTATGTTTTCTATGTTTTTATCATCTTGTGGAATGATTCTGACAAATTCTGACTGGTCATAAAAGAGGCGGACACGGCCATAGTTTAACTTTGACAAGACAAAGAGAATTTGGCCGCCAAAAGTTTCGTTGAATGTCATTGGCCAGTTCGCACCTCAGAGGTGTGGACTCCAGTTCCTCTAAAGAGGACTGAACCTCCCTCTGGACGCTCTCTTGCTCCCGTGTCCTCGTGTCATGATGTAACGTCTCGCCTCCGGGCGAGTTCTTCGCCTTTCTTTTATTTGTTTCTAGTTTAGTTTGTGTTTTTCAGTTGTAGATAAGTCTCTGTGTTTAATTCCAATCGACGATTGAAAAGAAAACCCCGTGACATATCTCTTCAGTAAATCCATCTACAAGGGACCTTTAAACGAGCGCGCGCTCGCTTTGAAGGAGAAACACGCGCACGTGACCGCGTGACGCGCCGGACCGAGCGAAGCACGCGCTTCTTCGCCAGCCATGCACAGATGGAACATTAACTCCTCGTGATTCCTCCGTTCTACGAAGTGAAACGAACTCAGCCGAACTATTTTCCTTTGTTACCCCAAAGACTGTGAACCTCCGTTCAACACGCGCGCCAAGCAGCCCACGTGATGCTTCCTCACACACAAAGGAATCCTCTCACGCACGCGGCCGACCGGACCGCGCAAGGAGCCCGCGACACACACACAGACCTCACGTTTGCAAGTATCATTCCCGTTATAGCTTCTAAGAAGTTTTAAGATGATGTTTCGTGTTGTTATCAGAGAGGTGAATGTCTTCCTGCCAATGAAATTCTCCCAATTTCTCTGTTCTCTCTCTCCCCATCCCCTTTCCTCTCTCTCTTACTCGCTCACGCGTGTAAGTTATCCATTGTCCAAACTTTATGCATTTCTCGTTCATTGATGTCTTATTGTATTGTTCATTGATGTCTATGTGTTTGTATATACATATATCCCATGTAACCGTAGTAAATACATAAGTAGTCATGCCTCTATTAAATTAATTATATATTCATTAGATTGATGTGCTGTCTCTTTGCTCAATTTCAAGTCACTTAAGTGCCAAAGGTCTAAATGCTACAAGCTTTACGAATTAAAGATACTTTAAAGAGTAACGTTAACGTTATGTGTTGATAGGGCGGGAAACCCAATTCTTCTGGCCAGAGAATTGCGTTTCCTGAAATCCTATAAAGTAAGATGATATTGTGGATCCCACAAATATTATCCTGACAATTGAGCTAATTCATTTTACCTGTTTGTGAAACATGGTCCGTGTAATTAACTGCAATCAACTTGTGGTTAATTTCCGGGATTCACATGCACGCATGCAGGTAGAATGACAGATCCTCCCTTATCGGGAGATTTATTAACATGTAAGACTGATCTAATCCAAACATGTATGAATAATTATTAATTACCAATTATTAATTATGATATGCAAATTCCCCTCGGATTAGATCCGCCCTGAATCCTTACACCACATTGGTTGGTACCTTGGGAACGTATCCCGGCCTAGGGAGGAGGCAAGCCTTCACCATGCCTGGTGCAAATTCCAAGCACGAGGGAGAGACCGACAGAGCTTGGATATCTCCTATTCTTTTTAATGAAGATATAGCCAGAAGAAAGATAGTTTTAAGAGTGAGGAATTTCTCCGAAACTTCTTCAATGGGCTCGAACGGTGCTAGAGAGACCTTCTAGAACAACCGCCAGGTCCCAGGTCGGCACCCTTGTGCGAACTGCTGGCCTCAGCCTCAGAGTGCCACGAAGGAAACGGGTTACAAGTGGGTGTCTCCCGAGAGAAGCTCCACTCAAAGGGACGTGGTAAGCAGATAAGGCCGCCACATACACCTTCAGTGTGGAGTGGGATAACCCTGTGGAGAAACGCTCCTGAAGGAATTCCAGCACTGCACCCACCGGGGAGTTAACTGGGTCCAGCTGGTGTTCTCCACACCAAGAGGTGAGCATTTTCCACCTCAAGGCATATAATTTCCTAGTGGCCGGAGCTCTGGAGTGGAGGATGGTCTCCACGACCTCAGTCGAGAGACCAGATTCTATGAGCTGGGCCCCCTCAGAGGCCAAGCCCACAACCTCCATAGATCTGGGCGGGGGTGAAGTATCGACCCACTCGCCTGAGAGAGAAGGTCCCTCCTCATCGGAATCTCCAGAGGAGAGCCGTCGAGGAGAGAAATTAGGTCCGCAAACCAAACTCGGGCCGGCCAGTACGGGGCTACCAAAAGTAGACTGACCCCGTCCCGGCGAACCCTCTCCAGAACTCCTGGGAGCAGAGCAATCGGGGGAAATGCGTACAGGCGTGACCTCGGCCACTCCTGTATCATCGCGTCCAACCCCAGAGGGGCTGGAGGACTTAGGGAAAACCACAGTTGGCAGGGTGATGTTTCCCTGGATGCAAATAGGTCTACCTCGGCACGACCGAAATGTTTCCATAGGAGCTCCACCACCTCGGGGTGGAGTCTCCACTCCCCGGGCCTCGGCCCCTGCCTCGACAGGATGTCTGCCCCCTGATTCAAATATCCCGGGATATAAATCGCCCTCAATGAAAGAAGCTTCCCCTGGGACCATAGAAGGATCTGGCGAGCCAGCTTGTATAACGGGCGCGAACGCAGACCCCCCTGATGGTTTATATAAGAGACCACGATGTGTTGTCTGACCGGACAAGAACATGGTGACCTCTCAGGTCTGGGAGGAAGTGTTTCAGAGCCTGAAACACTCCGCCATCATTTCTAGACAATTTATGTGCCAATGAAGATGATGGTCCTGCCACAGATCCTGGGCCGAGCAACCACTCATGATCGCCCCCCAGCCTGTGAGAGAGGCGTCCGTCGTTAGTGTTACACGACGACACGGAGCCCCCAACACAGGACCTAGGGACAGGAACCAAGGTTCTTTCCACATAGCCAGAGCACGGAGACACCGTCGCGTGACCCTGATCTTGCGGAGCGGGTTTCCCCTCGGGGAGAACCCCTTGGTCCTGAGCCACCACTGCAGTGGTCTCATGTAGAGCAGGCCGCAAGGTATAACGTTGGACGCTGCTGCCATCAGACCCAGAATCCTCTGATATTCTTTTACAGTGAGTGACTGGCCTAGCTTTGCCTGTTTGACGGCTAAGAAAATCGAAGCTATACGAGCAGGAGACAGACGTGCCTGCATCGTCGTCGAATCCCAAACCACGCCCAGAAAAGTGGTCCTCTGTACTAGAGAAAGCACACTCTTTTTGGCGTTGAGCCGAATCGCCTGATGCTCCGATTGAGCCAGAATCAACCAATCGTCGATATAGTTTAAAATGCGGATGCCCTGGAGTCGCAGCGGAGCCAGAGCTGCATCCATACATTTCGTGAAAGTTCGGGGAGACAGTGCTAGGCCGAACGGAAGAACCCGATACTGGTACGCTTCGCCCCCGAAAGCGAACCTCAGGAGCTTCCTGTGTTGTGGAAGGATGGGAATGTGGAAGTACGCGTCCTTTAGATCTATTGTGACAAACCAGTCCTCGGACCTGATCTGTGACACGATCTGCTTGAGAGTAAGCATTTTGAATTTGAGCTTCCCTACTGAGCGATTTAACAGGCGCAGATCTAAAATTGGACGCAACCCCCCATCCTTCTTTGGAACGATGAAATATCGGCTGTAATAACCCAACTCTCTGCTGGGAGGAAGAACTTATTCTATAGCCTCCTTCAGCAGGAGAGTTTTCACCTCCTGTTCCATAACCAGAGCCTGCTCGGGGCCCACCACTGTGGGCAGAACCCCTCTGAAGCGAGGCAGGCGTGATCTGAACTGAATCGCATACCCCTTCTCGATAGTCTGCAGGACCCAATGAGATACATTTGGAAGGCTTTTCCACTCTGCCAAAAATTCTACTAAGGGTACCAGTCTCTCGAGACTCTCCTCTGGAATATTTTGAATGGCAGACACAGTGCCCTGTAACGGCGCACCAGCAGGGAACAACTGGTCTGACCACTCTAAAACGCTCCTCAGAGCGGGCGAGCGTCCCTCGGGAAAGCGCTCGCTGGGACCGTCTACGCCCCGGCACGCAGGCGGGGTTGGCAGAACGGGCCCCTGAGGGCACCGAGAGAGAACAGGCGCCGTGTACTGCGGCGAACACCTTCCCCTCTCGGTGGGGACCACCCTCATCATCATCATCACTTCTTCTTTGACGAGGCCTTCCTGGCAACAATAACTGTCCTCAGATCAGCCTTGCCCCTGGAAGACCTCGCCTGAGAGTCCCAGTTTTGCTGAGGAGGAGCACGAGACGCGACGCTCCGTTTTTGTTGCGCCCTGTGTGAGGAGCTACTCGACGGCCGGGGCTGCTCCCGCCCAGCAGCCCCGGAGACATGGACACGGAGGGGGAGAAATTTCTGAGGTTACGTGAGTAACCAAGTAGTTTTTTTTCTTTTCTCACAGACCAGCACATGCGACGCGTAGATCAGAGGCCCATTGGTTATTTTCTTGATTGACGCTGGGCTGGTCCAATCACATCTTTAAACACCTCCCCCTTTGAGCTCTGAGTGAGCGAGCAGTGTCAGTGTGTATCTGTCAAAATAGTCAGAGCGATGGAGAAGAAACGCAAGGAATGTGCAGAGAAATAGCGTGAAAAAAAAAGAAACTTCAAAGGCCCTTCAAGTGGCTGATGAGGATAGTGAGTAGGATAAGGAGAAAAATAAGTGAGTGCAGAGAACTGTGGTAAGCAGAACTAGGCTACTTTCAGAACACTTAGGCTAGTATGTAGGAACCCATTGCCCAGTTACACATTATTTCCACATCTGCATATTTGACGATTATGCATTTTATTAGAATTGTAATGAGATGAGTTTGAAAACCATGTTTTTCTCTAAAATAAAAGATCGATGCCGTTTCCGTCAAAATAAAAGATCATGTGCTTTTCTCTTTCAAGTATAGAAATAAGTACGAAACTAATTATGAAAGTTGCTTTTATTTTGTCAGTGCATTTGTTTTACAACATATGGCTATTACTATGTAGTAGTGTAATGTAGACAGACACTATATCACAACTAAAAGAGTTTTGAGTTTTTCTTTGTTCAATTTGCACACTGAATATGGGTTGGAGCTCTCAAAAAAAGCGCACAATTTTCTTACGGGGGACCATGCCCCCAAACCCCCCTAGAGGGACAGAGGTGCACTAACCACAGATTTCCCAAAATCCTGTGGGAAAAATCGGTATTGCTATCCCAATGCAGCTTATAGCTTGTTTTAGGATTACTGTGGAGTATAGTTCAACTTAGTAGTTATTTCATCTGTTAACTCTTACTCACTCCTATTCACTTATTACATAGCATTAGGGGTTTTAATAGGAGTTGGTATACATATTCAAGGGCGTGCAAATTTCGGTTGTGTTTATGTAGTTGGCCAGTCTGGGCCAAAATGCCCGGGCCGATTTTTTCTGTCCCAGTCCAGCCCTGTGTACATCCCTCCAGATGCATCTTTGAGTGCGGCGCTGCAACAGCTTGCTGAACAAATAACTAAAATAGGAGCAAAGGTAGGTACCCAGTTTTAATAATTCTTGGGGATTTTAACAAAGCAAATCTCTCCTGTGAACTGCCAAAATCCAGACTGCACATTACACCTCAATAAAGAATGCATATCACTCTGTCCCAAGTGCAGCTTTGTGGCTCTCTGATCACTGACTAGTTCATCGTATACACAGCAAATTTCTAAGTGATAAAAAACCTAGTGTTGGGCAGCTAGTGATAAAATCTGGTGTTAATTTACAAATATTATATGCTTTATCACTTGTTTAGTAGATTTGCAGAGTGTTTCCTTTGGGTGTTCACACATAATCAACATCTATGCATGTGCAGAGCATCTCCCAGCCCATCATGCTCTTCGGTCTCCATGACTCCATCGTCTTTAAGGATTTGCCTGCAAACAGCAGTTCCAAGCAAGGTATAGTTGTCACGGTGTGGGTTTGTCTTGTCATGTTTAGTGGTTCCCTGTCTGTCTATTAGTCATCCCAGGTGTTTCCCGTTAACCACGCCCCCTTGTTATCCTATCTAGATCGTTTGCCCCTGTATTTAAGCCCTGTGTTTCAGTCCAGTCTTGGTGAGTTCTTGTGTTGTTGTTACGTCGGTGTAGGTTGTTCTGTTCCCGAGTCTTGTTCCCTTGCCTGAGTCTTTGTATGGGTTAAGTGTATTTAAATAAACCTGCTGCATTTGGATCCTGCTTCCTCCTTGCTTCAACCTCACCTTCATAACAGAAGAACTCACCATCACTGAATCCAGCAGTATGGAGTGTTTCGGGTTTTCCTCAACCACTTGGGACAGAGAGCCTTTTAGGGGAACCCGTCTGGTCAAGTTTAGGGGAACTCGTGGAGGACGTAGGGGAGGAAATACTAGAGTTCCGGTGGTCCCAGTTCCGGTGGTCCCGAGTCCGGTGGTCCCAGTTCCGGTTGTCCCAGTTCCGGTGGTCCCGAGTCCGGTGGTCCCAAGTCCGGTAGTACGGAGACGGAGGAGGAGAAAGGCCTCCTCAACGACTTGTCCGGTGGCTCCTAATCCAGAGATCATCCCGGAGATGACTGCCATCCCTGACGCGCCGCCCAGGCGCCCTGCTCTGCTTGCGCCGCCCAGTCGACCTGCTCTGCCAGCGCCGCCCAGGTGCCTTGCTCTGCCCGCGCCGCCCAGTCGCCCTGCTCTGCCCGCGCCGCCCAGTCGCCCTGCTCTGCCCGCGCCGCCCAGTCGTTCTGCTCTGCCCGCGCCGCCCAGGCACCCTGCTCTGCTGGCCCCGCCTGAGCTGCTCGCCCTGCCGGCGCCACCCAGGCACCCTGCTCTGCCGGCCCTGCCTGAGCTGCTCGCCCTGTCGGCGCCACCCCAGCGACACGTCATGTCTGCCGATCCAGAGACTGTTCACGTCATGGCTATGTCACGGTGTGGGTTTGTCTTGTCATGCTTAGTGGTTCCCTGTCTGTCTATTAGTCATCCCAGGTGTTTCCCGTTAACAACGCCCCTTTGTTATCCTATCTAGATCGTTTGCCCCTGTATTTAAGCCCTGTGTTTCAGTCCAGTCTTGAGTTCTTGTGTTGTTGTTACGTCGGTGTAGGTTGTTCTGTTCCCGAGTCTTGTTCCCTTGCCTGAGTCTTTGTATAGTTTAAGTGTATTTAAATAAACGTGCTGCATTTGGATCCTGCTTCCTCCTTGCTTCAACCTCACCTTCATAACAATAGTATTATTAACTTATCAACTTGTGATTTTATTTAAGAACTTGGATCACTAAAGCAAATTGAATTAATTTTATATTATACTGTTTGTGTCATTATTTGCCTCATTTTACCCAAACATTGACACTGTCAAAGTAGGCCTATGATTAGGCCTATTTCTAATTTATCACAAGATTAATACACAAAGTCAACACTGCGTTATCTTCTTTAATTAAGTATTAAAATAAGTATTGAAATATCATAATATTGATAATTAGTAACGTATGTGGTTGACTTAACCTTGTCAGCATTTTTTGCCTCAGTTTAATTTCGCACGCTTTTGATCTGCCGTTCATCTGAGAAGGGTATTCCTGCACAACCGTAGGCTGCAGTTTCAGGACCCCAGTTCTAGGACCGCAGTTTCAGGACCCTAGTTTTCTGTTTCAGCGCCACCTACCGAACTGGATCACCAAAAACACTCATTTAACCCCTTTCGCAGCGAGAAGGGTATTCCTGCACAACCGGAGGCTGCAGTTTCAGGACCCTAGTTTTCTGTTTCAGCGCCACCTACCGAACTGGATCACCAAAAACACTCATTTAACCCCTTTCGCAGCAAAGATCACAGACGGGCCCAGATTATTGTTGTTCAACATTCATTATTCGTTAAAACATCACACTCTTACTTATTTGATCTGGACAAACTGAGCATATCATTTGAAAGATTTAAGACTCAGCTTCGATAGTTCACCACTGTTTCTAAAACTGGTTTGCAGTGACATTAATTTCTTGATTTATGACAGGAGAGCAAAATTATTCATCTGTAAAGTTCGTCATTTTGAATAGAAATCATCACTCATAAAGCAGTCATTCACGTCTTCTCCGGGTTATGATCTCAGCGCTCTCTTATTCGCTATACAGCTGTCAATCATCTCACGTGGTTCAACGTGACAATAAATCCTGCCCTTCTGCATGACGCGCTCCTGTGTATGCTGTGTACACTTCCTCATTCTGACCTCCGTGATAACAAAGCTAAGACGCATCTCTTCACCTGAAACAAGAAGCTAATAAATGCACGATTTCGAGTATATGTGGTTTGTGTGTGATTTTCGTGTGATTTGGGATATTTTCATATGAATAAAGAATGTTTCCAGTATTGCTAAGCAAGGTGTAGCCATTAGCTGCATATAAAATGCTAAATATAACATATTTCAACATCTTTTTTTGACTTAAAACCATTTTAAACCACAACAGGAATATGATACAAATACTCAATGGTTTAAAGTGAGCTTTAAGTAAAAGTGTAATATTAATCTTTTAAAATGTGTCATGTAGGTTGATGCTACTTGCTCTAATTCACCTGCTGCAGGAGCTTTTCTATTCCATAATCTTATTTGTTGATATATATATATTCTAACAAGACTTAAGATAATAGGTGGATCTTGATACTATGTACAAACTAAACCATCAGGGCCCGGTTCCCCGATAACGCTCACTCTTAGCGCTAAGAAAACTCGAAAGATATATCTTACCAAAGTTGTTTAAGTTCCTAAGTGTCCCTTAGGAAGCTTCTTAAGACGCTGCCTCTTACATTCGACGTTACAAAGGCGCTGTCCCAAGTGAAGGTGCTGAATTAGCTGGCATCGATTGCTCAGGAATCGATTTTGCACTTCACGCGAAGGTGCATTACAGCGTTAAGAAAGACAACACGTTCTATGCAAATGAAACATTCCTCAAATTATTCCAGTAACATTTATTTTAACATAGTTTAAGTTATCAGTCAAATATAGACTATTAATTAAATGATCAAATTGTGATATGTCAAAATGTTTGAGGTGACCGATCAAAGCAGGATTTATGTTCACAGAAGCGCGAGCCGCGCGCGAATCCCAGCGCGACGCTTCAGGAGATAAGATGTACGTGGCAAAACTAAACAGCTGTTTTACGATCGAAGTTTTAAACGACGACATAAATAATCAGTTTGCAAAGACTGTATCAATCAAAGCTCAGCTTCGGGAAGGGGATATTTACAGGTAAAGATAAAGAGACTGAGAGAAGAAGAACAAGAGAAGGAGAGGGAGATAAGAGAGGAGAGCAATAGCCTATTGCATACTTTGGCCAGAATGAGAATAACTTTATTGCAATGGATTCCTATTTAACACAGATATACATAGCTTAAGTTCTTTGACAATGACAGTGGAAAAATAATATGCCCCCGAACCCCCAGCAAGATCACTTTTGGGACCTCTGTATTTATAAAACCCTGTGTACGGCTTTTGCACTGAATAGAAAATTATATTTTGAAAAATACAATGAATTACAAGGCTGTACGGAAGAGTGCACAATTGCAGACTTATATACTGAGGTTTTAATTACATTATTTTAATATAGACAGTCGGTAACTAAAGTGGGCCGGTCTAAGGCATGAAACTCCAGGGCTGAAAATGAGTCCCACTCCGGCCATGAAACCTCTCACTCAAAGTGCAAACCTACACACCAAATCTACAAAACCATAAGCTATTTCTCAGCCTTTGACTCAGTTTTCAATTGCATAAAACACTTTTTCAAAACACTATGTCACGAGTGACAAGGGAAGCGGAACCAATGTTCACTGGAAGTGTGTTCCCCCCGGAACAATAATAGTGAAAAGTTGTTGGTTTCCATGACAGCGGCAGCTGACGAGACAAACGGTATCAGGTGCGGGCGATTGGTGTGAGGTTCAGCGATAGGGCTCCGGGGCTGGATGAAACAGTTAAAAGGGAAAGGAAGAGGGAATTGAGTGTGGTACTCCCCCGGGAGAAATCGTTTTCTTTGGCAGTGGCTTGAACTCGCTGGGATCTTTGGAGAGGGCTGTGAGGATTTGACTGGCTTAAGGGTGCAACGGTGATTTGTGTGAATACACGCTGGAAACGTGAACTGGATGGGAAGTGAGAGAAGTGTGGAGATACAGTCAAGATTGGAGAATGCCATCATTCCTGAGAGGAAGTTTAGTAATAAACCATTGGATCTGTGTGAATGCATGCCTTGCACTGAGTTGAGGGAAGAATTGAGAAGTGTACTGATCACGAGTGTAATTATCACTTAAGAGTGTGAACTGAGTCATCCTTGAAATCCTGATATCTTCGGCTGAGTGTGAGAGAGTATTGAAGACGCTGTTTTCCACGCTGTGAGAAGTCATCTGCAACTCTTCATCTTCTGAGTGCTGATTCAATATAACAGTGGAAGGATTGATTATTGGATGAGTGCTGGCCATATTGCACTGAGAGTGAATATGCAGTGCCCGAATTGAAGTGTCACACAGTATTGGATTTGATGTGAGGTTGCAGTGTGTGGGTACATATGTATACTTAACTGCCAGTATTCCCCAGTTCATATTTTCGCCCAGTGTTTGCTGAGTAAGCCTCAGTGTTGAACGTGCATGTCCCGCTCGGGCTATAAACCCTCGTTCTGATATTGAAGAGAAGTGTGCTTGTCTGTATAAATTGCTCTGTCTGTTCAACTAGATGATTCTTCTGCCGCTCTCTTCGTGTGTGCTGCTTGCCTGAGGGAAGGACCCCTCCTGGCCTCGGCGCTGTCCGTTTAGAGCCACCCCACCCAGCCACGATTCTTCTGCCACTGCCTTCCTCTGGGATTGCCTGTCTGAAGGAGGGACACACCCTATCCTCAGCACTGTCTGCCAGGGCTACACCGTCCAGCCGTAAGCCCGAGTCTTCGTCCTACAGAGGAGTGTGCTCGCACCTGTATAAATTGCTCTGTCTGTTCTACTAGATGACCCTTCTGCTGCTATCTTCGTGTGTGCTGCTTACCTGAGGGAAGGACTCATCCTGGCTTACAGCCTCCGTGCTGACCATATTCGGAACGACCAACGGCCCAAGAGCATCCGACCTATTCACCCACCTGTCCTCCAGTGAGGCCCCTCTGCCTGCTGGCCTTCTTGAGAGGAATACGTACCCGCCACCTACTTGTCCGGTGGAAGAGTCCCCTTCTAGTCCTTGGTCCCGGTCCCGTCCTGTCCGGGCATCTGTCCGCCTGCATCGCACCCAAGAAGGTTGACTTACCCAGATACTTACCTGCTGCTGGGACGGCAGTCGAACCCTTGCTCTCCAGGGTCCAAAGGCAGGTCCCCCTTCCTGGAAAAAGACACAAGCTCACGTCAAGACTTTTAATCTTTTTATTATTCAATAAAGATTGTTTATTTTAATCCCACTTGTCTGTCTGGTCTCTGGTACGCTCAAGGTGGTCCTGGGTTTGAGGGGTGGGTGCAGTCTGGCTTGGCCCCCCCGACCTGTGACAACTACATACAATTCTCTACCTAAAACACAAAAATCTAGCAGGAATTTACTTGCTTTCCTTTTCCAAACACAACCAATCGAAATGCTACACTTATTCACCAGGTCACACACTCCTCATATGTGCAAACACTGGGTGCTTCTCAATATCCCTCCTCATCTCCTCGCTCCTCCGTCCTCCATCCTATGACCCGGAAACCAATCGAGCTCAGCCATCTTGAAGGACATCTCAATTCTCTAATTGCACCGCGAGGAGGCGAGGACCGAGGAGTGAGGAGGCTTCCAGAGGAGCTATGAGCGAGGATACACAGGTGTACCCTTTGCGGAAGAGTTTTATCGACTAAACATGACGCACGTATCAATTCTCCTCCCCCTTCACATCTGTCACAATCATTCGAATTTATACTTTACTTTTGTAGTTTACATAAACCACACAACTCACATATTTCAACAAGGTATCTTGCTTTATTATTATTTATTATGAATTTCTTAAATAAACAAACCTTAACAACATAAGGGCAGATCCTTTGAGCGCTGGTGATGACGCAGTGAAGTGACGCTCGAGTGATCAAGTATTCCAATGTATAAAAAAGCTTTCATTCAATTCCTCCGTCCTCGTTTTTTTTTCCTTGCAGCCTTCCCTCGCGTCCTACAGGGGGTGGAGCTGAGACACGAGGAAAGGAAGCGAGGAAAGGAAACGAGGATGCACAAATAAGAAATGAGAAGCACCCACACATTCCTTTACTGATCACTAACCAATCACTGCTTTACTGTAGTATAAGCCTATAATAGGTCAAAGGTCAGATTACCAATGGATGCCTACACAGAGACCCCCCCCCCCCCCCCACACTCAATTGTGTTCTTTACTGAATTCTAAAGAATATACTTTTGGTTTACATATTTTTATGGTTTTGTTGTATGCTACTGTATACAACAGTAATGTTTGGCCTAATAAATATTTTCTGTTTCTACATTGCATTGGTGATTACAGTGTACTTGTTACCCCTCTCAGAAGATTACTTTCACTGTAGAACATTGTATTGAAATGTAGATATAAGTGTAAGAATGACCAAAGAGCTTTAGATTTAGAAAAACAATGTTTACAAGGTATATCCAAAAATGTACTATTATGAAATAAATGTTTGCCATTTGATACAAATGTTTCATTCTTACATGTGTTTATGACATTTTTGACAAGGAGATGTGAGGCATTTTGCATTTTGTGTGTGAAGTTTTGGGAATTGTGTGTAGAGTTTTGAAAAAATGTGACATAGTTGGTCAGTTACTAGACACCACCATGCTTATGTGACCGGATGCTCTCCTCCTAGGTGTTTTGAATAGAAATAATTAAATTAATTAGAGCTTGCCGCTGACAAATTGCCTTTCAACCTGTGGTGCGTCATTTCCGATCGGCTATAAATAGCCTATTTTCATTGCGTTGAGATACGTTACTTCCGATTGACCCGGGGGTTCCCATTCGCTTCCAACATGCGGGTGTTTTGACTGCAGCTGTACGTCGGCTTTTTTTGTATGTTCCCGGAACGGCTAGTTATTTCGGTAAGCTATCACGGCAGTAAGTTCTGGGAACCGTTTGGGCGTTAATCTGACGAGTGGGTTTGATCTTTAGCTTGTTTCAGGCATATGTAGACCAGTTTATGCAACGCTGCAGGATCGAAACGAGACTGCGATCAAAGTGTTACGGTTCAGAGCGTCGGACTGATTCTATCGTCGGGTAAGTCTCTATAGGAAGTTACGGGTACTGGGTGTTTGGGCATTGATCGAGGAAGTGGGTATGATGTTAAGCTTGTTTCAGGCATACACAGACCAGTTAATGTGGCGTTGCCGGATCAAAACCAATCAAGCGATCTAAAGTGGTTTGTTTTGAGCGATCGACGTGATTTCTATCTTCGGGTAAGTCTTTTCCTGATTGGGTCGAGAGCATTGGGCATTTGTGGGGGCGTTTAATCATGTGTTTTCCTTTTAGGGTGTTCCAGCTTCCCCCCCCCCCCCCTCTGCCTCTTTGTCAGGATTTAATGCAAGGAATCGCCGTTGTCCTACTACCTAAGTTTGTTGGTTTTTGTTGTTTTAGTTAGTCTGATTTGTAAGTATGGTTCGTTATGTGTGAGCTAACGGACGGTGCTATTAATTTGTTTTGTGTTGAGATTATTTGTTAAAGGGAGTTATAGTTTTCAGTTAAGTGATTGTTTTTGGATCATTATTGTTATTATTATCGTCTTTTGCTTGCTGTGTTCATTTTGATTTAATTTAGTTGGTATTGATCCTCCACAGTGTGTGTATGTGTATGTGTGTGCAATTGCATTTTTATTTCGCTAGATGCTGAGGGCTTCAGCCAGGAATCCTCCCTTGTTTCCTCTGCGTGCTGGTGGTGGTTTGAACACTGGGTGGTGTGTGCAGTGAGACGCACGGATTTGCTGTGCGAGTGATAAGTGTATACCCTAAGGTGTGTGTTTGTATTCCTTGTCCTTTAGCCCTCAGCCAAAAGCTTGTGAATGTAATGCTTTACTGTTACGTGTGTAGTGACTGACTTTGAGGACTGTATTTCTTCTCTGATATCCAACATCTTATGGTCAGATGTTGTGGCGTGTCTTGTCTGGTACGCTTCGTTTGTTTTAATGTGATTTTTAGAAATAAAGAACTATTTTTGTACGACATTCATGTCTCTGTTCCTTACTAGTGCAACCAACTTGTGTGTCTTAAAATAAAGTCTATCAATCATTCTCTGAGTGATGTCAGAGTGGCGTAGTCGGTTTTCTTAAAGCTGCATTTAGTCGATTCTAAGTAATTAGGCCTTGGGGCCGTTAAGTGCGGCTTCTTTCTGCCACATAGTGGCGCAGTCGGCAGGATATTGCACTGGTGTAGGACAGAGATGTGAATTGTATATTGTTTGCCTTGTTATATATATATATATATATATATATATATTTTTTTTGTGTGTCTTTGGCTGTTTCTCTTCTTTTTTTTCTTGATCTTATTTTGAGTAGGAATAGGACAACGGCGACCCTGTGCGGCTAGTAGTGCTTGGGCGGTGTAGCCACTCTCTTCGCTTTGGCCAGGTAACACAAAAAAAAAAAAAAAAAAAAGTGGTATGGAGGATGAATTGCAGGAGCTGCGGGCATTGGTGGCACAGCTGCGGACTGATAATGAGCAGTTGCGTCAGGGGCCACCAGCTGTGCTACCTGCTCCTAGCGCTGATCCACCTATTGCTGCGGTGACTCCAGCAGTTAGTCCCTTACTCCCTGACACCGGCCCATCTGAGCGATTCGTGTTCATTCCGAGGGATCGTAAGTGCCCAAAATTTAATGGCAGGACTGGCATTGATGTTAATGAATGGGTAGAGGAGGCACGTGCTTGTATGAGGGCACGCCATATGTCTATCGTTGACCAAGCCTTCTTTTTAATTGATCATTTAGAGGGCGAGGCGCGTGAAGAGCTTCGTTATCGCTCGGGGGTAGAGCGGCGCGACCCAGACCAAATTATTGTAGCATTGCGCGAATTGTACGGTTGTACGCGGTCATATGTGGCGTTGCAAGAACTGTTCTTCTCTAGGCGGCAGCAGGACGGGGAGACCCTTGTGGAATTCTCTCTGGCCCTGATGAGCCTATGGGAGAAAGTTAAAGAACAGGCACCACATGAAATGTCCAATGCTGGTGCCCTATTACGAGATCAGTTCATTGAAAATGTGAGTGATAATACACTTAGACGCGAGTTAAAACAGTTGGTTCGGCGTAGCCCCAATAGTACGTTGCTTGAAGTGCGTAGTGAGGCAATTCGTTGGGAGCGAGAGGGGACCCCTGGGGGTGCAAGGGGACGTAGTCATTCCGTTCCAACGGCACACTGTATACAATATGGTGTGCATGGACAGTCGCAGCCTGGCAGTAACACTCCAGGAGGCTCATCTGAGTTGCGTGAATTAAAAGAGATGATGAAAATGCAACAGCAACAATTAAATAAACTTACTCAAAGTTTAGCCCATATTCAGAGAACCCAACTGGGGGGCGGAGCACATCGATTTAGTCACATTATTTGTAGGCGGTGTAGACAACCAGGACACTTCGCAAGAGAATGCAAGGGGCAGCGTAGAGCTACCCGGTTTCAACCTACCATGCCGGCGGGTCCTCCTCGGGGAGGCGAACTGGCTCCATCAGACCAGCCGTCGGAAAACTAGTTCCCACCGAGCAGTTGAGTCACTGCTCGGTTGGGGAAGGGAGGGACTCAAGTCATTTGATTAGCCCAGACTCACTTGCTCGCCTGGTGTCATCTTGTCCACAGCTCGTCGTTCATATGGGAGGCGTTCCTGTGTCTTGCTTAGTGGACACTGGCTCTATGGTGACAACTGTCACAGAAAGTTGTTTTACTACTTATTTTAAGCCGTGGGGACCAGAACGTCTCATTTCATGCCAGTGGTTGCAATTGCGAGCAGCAAACGGTTTGTCAATTCCGTATATCGGGTACCTGGAGTTAGATATTGAACTTTACGGTCGGTTGCTCTCGGGGTGTGGGGTCCTGGTGGTGCGGGATCCTCCTGGTGGTTTGGCTGGCCGGGTCCCTGGAGTCTTGGGGATGAATGTTTTGGGCCGTTGCTACCAGGAGCTTTTTGGCCAACATGGCTTGGCCCTCTTCGAGCTGCCGGCTGTATCACAGGCTCCCTTATTCATTACTCAGGCACTGCAACACTGTCATCAGGGAGGTATTAAGCCTGTTGTAACTGCTAGGGGTCATGTCAGGGTGAGGGGTCACCATGTGAACCGTATTCCCGGGGGGACGTTAAAGCTAGTAGCTGCTACTTGCTCAACCCAGTATTCCAGTGGGGCAGTTTTATTTGAACCACCAGAGGAAGGTCTCCCAGCAGGCTTATTGGCATCCTCTGCCTTGGTGAGAGTTGTCCGGGGAACAGTATATATACCGGTAGTAAACGTCGGCACAACTGATATTGTTCTTTATCCGCGAGTTATTATTGGCTCTTTAAGATGCGTGGATGTGTTAAGTTTGCCTTCTGAGGTTAGCGAGGTTCAGCCGGTGGCAGTGTCAGCGGGCGTACAGGCGGCTCGAGTTACTCCGGTGCGGGATCAGATTGACTCTCTTGATCTGTCGGCACTGCCAATGACCGATCAATTGAAAGTTCGGGCCTTGCTGTTGAGTTACGAGTCCATGTTTTCCACAGGTGAGGGGGACCTTGGGTGCACAGGCCTTATCTCTCACGATATACCCCTCATAGACCATACTCCCATTAGGCAGCGTCATCGGCGGATACCTCCGTCTGAGTACGAGGTGGTGAAGGCGCATATAAATCAGCTTCTTGAGACACAAATAGTTAGGGAGAGCAGTAGTCCCTATGCTTCACCTATTGTGCTCGTGAGGAAGAAGGACGGTAGTCTGCGCTTGTGTGTAGACTACCGCCGTCTGAATGCGAACACAAGGAAAGATGCTTTTCCATTACCTCGTATCGAGGAGACCTTGGACTCACTGACGGGTGCCCAATGGTTTTCTACCATGGACCTCGCCAGTGGGTATAACCAGGTACCTGTTACAGAGGGGGATAGATATAAAACAGCCTTCTGTACTCCATTTGGCCTGTTCGAATGGAATAGGATGCCCTTTGGGCTGTGTAACGCTCCTAGTACCTTCCAGCGGTTGATGCAGAGGCTATTTGGTGATCAATAGGGACAGTCCCTCCTTTTGTACCTCGATGATATAGTTGTGTTTTCGGCCTCAGTTGATCAACATCTCTCTCGGATGGAGGTGGTCCTGAATCGTCTGCAGAGGGAGGGATTAAAAGCTAAATTGGGGAAATGTTCATTTTTCCAGAGGAAGGTAAGGTATTTGGGTCATGTGGTTTCGTCTGAAGGGGTCGCTACAGACCCAAGTAAGATTGAGGCAGTGACCCAATGGCGTTGTCCCACTACTGTAGGTGAGGTGCGTTCCTTTCTAGGATTTGGCAGCTATTACCGTCGGTTTGTGGAGGGGTTTGCTAAAGTAGCAGCCCCGTTGCATGGGCTGGTAGCAAGGCTGACAAATCCAAAACGTAGGAGGTGTTCAGAAGAGCAGGACTTTGCTGACGCCTGGTCTATACAATGTCAACAGAGCTTTGAGGAGTTGAAGCGGCGACTGTCTGTGGCCCCGGTGCTGGCCTATGCTGATTTCTCATTGCCTTTTGTCCCGGATTTGCTGTGCAAGTGATAAGTGTATACCCTAAGGTGTGTGTTTGTATTCCTTGTCCTTTAGCCCTCAGCCAAAAGCTTGTGAATGTAATGCTTTACTGTTACGTGTGTAGTGACTGACTTTGAGGACTGTATTTCTTCTCTGATATCCAACATCTTATGGTCAGATGTTGTGGCGTGTCTTGTCTGGTACGCTTCGTTTGTTTTAATGTGATTTTTAGAAATAAAGAACTATTTTTGTACGACATTCATGTCTCTGTTCCTTACTAGTGCAACCAACTTGTGTGTCTTAAAATAAAGTCTATCAATCATTCTCTGAGTGATGTCAGAGTGGCGTAGTCAGTTTTCTTAAAGCTGCATTTAGTCGATTCTAAGTAATTAGGCCTTGGGGCCGTTAAGTGCGGTTACCCATTTATAGATCTTAGCCATTTAGAGCCAAATTGTTTGCCAGATTTTAATTAGCCTATCAAAAGTGATTGCCAATTTAAACTCTTTAATGACATCACAAAATAGCCTCGGCTAATTACCACCATATTAGTTCTTATACCAAATAAAGTCAACTTCATAAATAGGCCTGTATCCAT
Organism: Rhinichthys osculus; assembly: GCA_029959095.1. Taxonomy (NCBI): domain Eukaryota; kingdom Metazoa; phylum Chordata; class Actinopteri; order Cypriniformes; family Leuciscidae; genus Rhinichthys; species Rhinichthys osculus. The sequence goes on from JARWKJ010000015.1 coordinate 27,871,528, forward strand.
TGCGAACCTATTTTATGATTAGTCTTAAAATGTCCATAAAATATAAAATCATTGTTGAGACACAACATTGTCAACATACCATAGTTTGACTTGTACTGATTTCTAAAGACTGCTGCACAGTGGCGGCGACTAGCGTCTTGAGCTCAAACAACGCTAAGAGAGAGCTTACGAATGGTCCAGACCAACCTAACGAAAGTGTGACATACAGAAGATCTACTTAGCGTACGAACGTGTCGGGAATCGAGCCATAAGGTTAAGAGAGAGGTTAAGGAATAGGTTAAGAACTACTTAGCGATAAGAACGTTTTGGGGAACCGGGCCCTGGATCCTAGAACTGCGGTCCTGAAACCGCAGCCGCCGCTATATCATCCAATTCGGTAGGTGGCGCTGTCATAAAAAACTAGGGTCCTGGAACTGCGGTCCTAGAACTGGGGTCCTGAAACTGCAGCCTCCGGTTGTGCAGGAACATACTATTAGTTTAGGCCTAAACTAATACTATTATTAGTTTAGGCCTAAACTAAGATGCAAAAAATTGTAGGTCCATTTTAAAGGATTGTTTTAACTTATAGTAAATGATAAGACTGTCATTTTATCCTTTGTAGGACAGCACCATGACAGCACCATGACTGAAAGCGGTCAGACTACTAAATTTGTTAATGGACGACGGTGGAGATAGATAGACGTAAGTGACTTTATTTTTGTTTGTTACAATTTTAATGGTTTTGTTAAATAATTCTGCAGTTTTAGCATTTTCTGTGTGATACCGACATTATGCGTTATTTTGGAACTGACAGGATTTGGATAGTTAAACTTATTTTTTTTTTTTGTCATTTTGCAAAAGTATCTTTAATAGGGTTCCCGACCTTTATAAGACTTTCATCAAGTAACTATGGGTTAGTTCTGGTGTTTTGAAATGTCATGGAAACGAGAAAGCGGACGTTAATCGAATTGATTGCTCTTGAAATAATATTTTCTTGTGTGGCGCCCCGGGGCTCGAGCACTAACGAATTTGACCGAGCACCGACGGAAATGGCGGTGCTGCGCATATACTGTGAGGCCTATGACATCTTGAGAGCGAAACTCTCAAGACTAACTCTCGTGGTAATTTGATAACATCTACGCGTATGTACAGTGCTCCAAAAACGTCTCTTCGTGAGACACGCAAAAACGTGCTCGAGCAATAAGTACGAGAGTGAAGCACTGCACTGATTTTATACTTGCCTGAAGTATAAAATCATTGGTTACCCGTAAGCCAATCACATAACATTTGGTTATGACATGTGTTATTCGCCAGCTCAGCCACATCGAACTTCCACTGTAAACACATGTATGATGCGAAAACGAAACCATCGAGCGAAATACCAGAGTGAACATGGCTGACCGAGTTTTGCTTCCTCCTTAACCTGATCCTCCATGAGTGCAACCAAGGGGGACACAATCACAACTATCGCCTTGTCGGCCTTTGGCCTGCCCAGTTTCAAGCTGACGATCGGTAATAGTTGATAAATTAAACTTTTCCCAAAACCTGTCAGGAGTAGGGCCACAACATCACCTCAATTCAAAATGTTTAACAAACACTCTTCTTGTTCGGGCTTCAGTTTGCAAATGCCGGGAATATTCTCCACAACAGAGCGAATTGCATCCCGTGTCTCCATATCCGCGGTCGTTTTCGATTTCCCTAACCTAAAATACAATCTTAAACTCGCGCTTAGCGTCTACGTCACGGCTCTCAGCCCGCCCTCTGTTCGTTGATTGGCCGGCTGTTTTCAGGCCGGAGGAAAACTGAGAGAGAGGTCGATGTCTCAGACTGAGTACAGAAGCGAACTGAAATAGAGCGGAAGTACGAAGTCTGACGCAGTCAGGCTATGGGCAAGTGGTAGTTCTTGCTGTTATATGTGTGTGGGTATAAAACAGAATCTGTAGTCAAGTCAAGTCATCTTCATTTATATAGCGCTTTTAACAATGTAGATTGTTCCAAAGCTGCTTTACAGTGATAATAGGAAATTAAAGTAACAGAGATTGTTTTGGTTTTATGACAGCTCTAGAATAAAGTTATTTTCCAGCTAAAGTTACTTTTAATTGATTCACTTCCGTCGCAACGATCTAAGTTAGTTATTAACTTAGGGGCCGCTAACACGACACCGTTTTAACAGAAAACTCTTAAGTTTTCTCTACACAAACTTTAAAAACGCGAACCTGTGAGAACGCTGATGGCGTGCACATGCGTTATTAACCCTCTGGGGTCTGAGGTGTTTTTGGGGCCCTTGAGATGTTTTGACATGCCCTGACATTTGTGCTTATTTCAGCTACTTAAAACATACCATTTGCCAACATATAAATTTGCTGTATTCAGCACAAACTCTGCTACAATAATATGTGAGCAAAATGGATGTACATGTTTGCATTTTATAGAAAAAAAATATTATGCGTGGTTAGTACGTTTTGGGGAAAAAAATGTCACCGCAATAAGGCCATTTAACACATACTGAATAATTGTCCACAAGACTTTTGAGTTACTATTCTTGTAGGCTAGAATTTTTACTTCAAAATGAAGTGAAAATTCTTCTGACCACTCTTTCACAAACAACAATATAATGATTTAAATTTCTTACATCAGTTTTTGGTCAGCACTGCTGTATGCGTGGGAGTGTGAATGGCCATGAATATTAATGTGATTTACACCTGGGTGGGAAGACTAAAGACACCCCAATGGCCCATCAAGGTGCTGTGAGGCAGCCTGAACTAAGAATGATTCACTGATGAATAAAAAGTTAAAAAGAACAGCATTTATTCAAAATAGAAATCTTTCCTAAGAACGTAAAGACTTAAAGTCATTACTATCACTTAACACATCCTTTCAAAAAAACAAACATAAAAAGACCAAACTTGTTTTTTTTTATATATATATAAAAAAGTGGACTGCCTGTTGATTGCCTGCTTGTTTCCCTTGGCTCTCTTCGGAACTGGTGGATGGACGTGTTCATTGTCACATCTGTTATAAAAAAGAAAAAAGCATCAGCATGCTGATAACACAATCAAATAAACTGTATTATTATCATTATCAATCACTAATTGCCATGGATAATTTTTTTTTTTGTAATTTCACACAAGAATAGGTAGCCTACTTTTACATTATGACGATGTAAACACAATTAGGCTAAATTTCATCTGTAAAATATTACGTCTGTGCAGCGCCGCCGCTCCCACCACGCGCAACACGCGCTGTGTGTAGGGCACCAAGTGCTGAGGGGGCACCAAAAATAGCCTAATGAAAAACCGATTGTAGCAGTTGTTAGTAATTGCCGTTGGCATAACGATGGGGCGGGTCTATTTCGCATGATTTAGTGGACTATAAAAGCAGCGCGGTAGTGCCTTTGGGATGTGCGTCCCATCGTCACGAGTGACGTGATCCATTTCCGGCGTGTCACGGAATTGTCTGTCTGGTAAGGAGCTGCAGTTGTGGCTGTACATCTACGTGCTGATCTTGAGTAAAGTTTGTATTTACTTATCTGGCTCCTTTCCCTATAGTGTGGACTGAGGACTCCGGTGATACATTATAGCGACGTGCGTTGCAATAGGATGTTTTAGTGCCGCAAGTTCAAACCGGTAGGTTGTTTTATTATTAGTCGTGTTGTTGTGGGGTGGGTTACTTAATCTTTTCCTTATCTTTCCGTGATATGACAGAGTGCGGGACGTTGCAGTGGGCTTTCTGTTGGCTGCTCTCTTTTGCCAGCGTGTTTTCCCTGTTGCTATTCGTATGGTTGGGATTTGGGCGGATAAATCCTCACATGACGACTCTCCCTCAGCGGGGTGCTGCAGTATAGACCGGCAGATCGATTGCACCTTGCCAGCGATCAGTGCTCACGTGCTGTTGCTGGGCGTTTTGCCGATATTCTGTGTGAGTTCCGAAGCTGGACACTTTAACGTCTGCTGGAGTGGCCGCCTGGTGTGTCGCAGATTCGGCAACGTATCTCGCCTTCTCTTCCTCCACAACCCCTCGAAACGGTTTGACCATTCACTAGCCAATGTCGAGATGGAAAGCGCTTTTGTGTTTTAATGTTTCTCTTTAGTTGGTTTATTTCTTTATTTTGTTCTTTATGATGGTTGTGAATAAGATCTGGTATAATTTAAATGATTGGTTCCTTCTTGTGATTTATTTTTCTTTATTTGTACCAGCCGAGTTTTTGTGAATTATTTTCGTTTTCTTTGCTCAACATGTTTGTGTATTTATCTTCTTTTTGATTATTATTATTTTCTTGTGGGATTGTGAGTTTTCTGTGATCTGGTTGATTGCTTACCCAGTATTCTAAATCAGCTATTAAGCAATCTCTCTTCGACCAGTTTGTGAATTTACTTAATTGTGCATTTATTTAATTTTGTTTGTTAAGGTTTTGTGTAGGTTGTTTATATTGCATTTTCTTTTTTTTGAGTACCAAGTTTTTCGGCTTAGGTTTGAACCATGGGGCCAGGATCGTTTACAGTCGTGCCATTGGCTGCAGCTCAAAGCGGCGAATGGACTGGAGATTCCCTATATTGGCTACTGGGAAGTGGATATTGAACTCTGCGGTAATCTTGTCCAGGGATGTGGCGTACTAGTGGTCGAGATCCCCCCGGGGGTAGCTCCGATACCCCGGGTATTCTAGGAATGAATGTGCTCAGTCGTTGTTATCAGGGCCTTTTTGGACACCACGGGTCGATGTTATATACCCTCCCGTCAGTAAAGCAGGATGCTAAGATTATCCAGGCCTTCCAAGAATGCCAACGGGTCATTCGCACTGCTGTACAGGGCAGTAAGGTGAGAGTACGAGGATGTAGTACATGCCGTGTTACAGCTGGCACTATCAAATTTGTAGCAGCTACGTGTTCTACCCAGTATATGGGTGGTACAGTACTTTTTGAGCCCCCGGAGATAGGCTTGCCTGCAGGTTTATTGGCCTTTTCTTCACTGGTGCGAGTAACTGGGGGTACCGTTTATGTACCGGTGGTGAATGTGGGGACTGTTGATGTAGTGCTTTACCCCACTACGATAGTAGGTACACTGCGAGAGGTGTATTTGGTGGACCTACCCGACGGGTTAACGGAGGTTCCTATAGCGAGCACCCAGGCAGCATCGTGCAGTGTCTCAGCCACAGGTATACCAGAACAGATTGGATCTGTTGAGTTGGGTGCATTAACTGCAGAGGAACGAGAGCAGGTCAGAGCGTTACTCCGGGAGTTTAAAGATGTGTTTTCTACCCATGAAGGAGATGTAGGTTGCACTAATCTCTTGTCACATGAGATCCCTCTTAGCGATGATATTCCGGTCCGACAGCGGTACAGGCGTATTCCACCATCAGAATATGAGCTGGTAAAAACTCATATTAGTCAGTTGCTCGACGCACAGATTATTCGAGAGAGTTGCAGCCCCTACGCCTCTCCCATAGTACTAGTGAGGAAAAAGGACGGCAGCCTCCGTATGTGTGTTGACTACCGCCAACTTAATGCCAAGACCCGCAAAGATGCTTTCCCGTTACCGCGAATCGAAGAAACGTTGGACTCCTTAGCCGGTGCCCGTTGGTTTTCCACGTTAGACCTGACCAGCGGTTACAACCAGGTTCCAGTGTCCGAGGTTGACCGTCCTAAAACTGCCTTTTGTACGCCATTCGGGCTCTTTGAATGGAATCGAATGCCGTTTGGCCTATGCAATGCGCCCAGTACGTTCCAGCGCTTGATGGAACGACTTTTTGGGGACCAAAGACATCAGTCGGTTTTGTTATATCTCGACGACATTATCGTATTCTCATCATCCGTGCAGCAACATCTGCAGCGACTCAGGATAGTGTTGGGTCGGTTAAAAGCAGAGGGACTTAAGGTAAAGTTGGAGAAATGTGCGTTCTTTCAAGAGGAAATGAGTTACTTAGGCCATGTGATTTCTTCTCGTGGGGTGGCAATGGACCCAAAGAAGATTGAAGCTGTAGCCCAGTGGCCTCATCCTACGACCGTGTTAGAGCTACGAACGTTTTTGGGTTTTGTCAGCTATTACAGGCGTTTCGTAGAGGGGTTTGCCAAGTTGGCAGCCCCGTTACACAAAGTGGTGGCTATGTTAACGGGAGGTAAGTCCAGTAAGCGAGGTCAGGAAATAACTACAGCGTGGTCAGAGCAGTGCGAGGAAGCGTTCCAAGCATTGAAACAGGTTCTCACTACAGCGCCAGTGTTGGCTTATGCGGATTTTACCCGGCCCTTTATCTTAGAGGTCGATGCCAGTCACGTGGGACTGGGAGCAGTACTCTCACAGGAATTTGATGGTAAAGTTAGACCCGTCGCTTATGCGAGCCGAAGCCTCAGGCCAGCTGAGCGTAATTCCGCTACTTACAGTTCCATGCGTTTGGAGTTTCTGGCCCTTAAGTGGGCTATGGGTGAGAAATTCAGGGAGTATTTGCTCGGCCATAAGTGCCTGGTACGTACTGATAACAACCCGCTTAGTCACCTGGCCACAGCTAAGCTTGGGGCCACCGAGCAAAGGTGGGCCGCTGAGTTAGCAGCATTCGATTTTGAGATTCACTACCGCTCAGGTAAGACCAACCAGAATGCCGATGCTCTTTCTCGGTTACGTGGGGTTGGATCGGAAGGAAACGGTGGCTGCTCATTGGGGTCTGACGTTCCAGAGCTGTTAAGGCGAGTGGCGGTCTTAGAGTCAGGAGGGACCGCAACCCAGGGGGCTATACAGGCGTGGCCTAGCCGTTCCCTATCCGATCTTATTGCTCTGCAAGTGGCAGACCCAGTTATAGGAGAAGTGAGGAGGTTCTGGCAGCGAGGGCAATGTCCAGAGCCTAGAGAGTGGCGACAGTTGGCTAAACCTGTAATGATGCTGCTTCGACAATGGGACCGACTGAGTGAGCAGGAGGGTCTATTACATCGTAAAATCTTCCGGCCAGATGGAGGAGAGGTAATATTCCAACTGGTGTTGCCGGTGGCACTGCAATCAGAAGTGCTGGTTCAGTTGGACCAACACCATGGTCATCAGGGGATGGAACGCACCCTCGAGTTGGTGCGGCAGCGGTGCTATTGGCGCGGTATGTCGGCCGATGTAGCTCGTTGGGTGCAAGAGTGTGAGCGGTGTCAACTGGCCAAAGATGTGGCACCGATTGCAAGGAGTTACATGGGACATCTGTTGGCTTCTCGCCCGAACGAGATTGTGGCTATTGATTTTACCATCTTAGAGCCGTCTCGTTCAGGACAAGAGAACGTGATGGTGATGACTGACGTGTTCAGTAAATTCACTGTGGCTGTGCCCACTAAGGACCAGCAGGCTGAGACCGTGGCCCGTGTTCTGGTAAATGAGTGGTTTTTCAGATTTGGGGTCCCTGGCCGGATTCATTCCGACCAGGGCCGCAACTTTGAATCTCAGTTAATACAGCAGTTGTGTAGTCTCTATCAGGTGGGTAAGTCTCGCAGCACTCCCTATCATCCGGCCGGCAACGGTCAATGTGAGAGGTTCAATCGAACATTACACAACTTGCTGCGAACTTTGTCCCCTGAGAGAAAGAGAGATTGGGCCTCCTGTTTACTGCAAGTTCTGTTTTGTTATAATACTACCCCGCATCAGACCACAGGAGAGTCCCCATATTTTCTCATGTTTGGGCAGGAGCCCAGGTTGCCCATTGACTTTCTGCTCGGTAGAGTACAAGAGCCAGTTGCAGGTAGAGTGCATCAGTGGGTTGAGGAGCACCAGGCACGTTTAAGGGTTGCTTTTGAGGGTGCACGAGATAGGCTGCAGGTGGCCGCAAACCGGCGTAAGGTTAAACATGATCAACGGGTCAAGGAACTGCCGTTGTATGAAGGTCAGTTGGTTTACCTGCGTGATCACGGGGTCCGGGGTCGTCATAAGATACATGATCTGTGGAGTTCAACTTTATATCGGGTTGTTAAGGCCCCACCGGTGGGTGGATCTGTGTATACGATAGCTCCAGAGCAGGATCGGGAGAAGGTACGGCACGTCCATCGTTCATCGTTGAAACCCAGAGCCCAGGGAGAGGTGGCACTTGACCTCCCTGAGGTTCGGGTTGAATCGCCAGTTGCGGTTGCAATTGAGGCGGAGGAACCAATAGAAGGCGACCTGGTTTATGTGGTATCAAGAGTTCCCACAGTAGATCAGAGGGTTACTTTGAGTAGGTCTCCTTTGAGGCAGGTCCATGTTCCCGTTTCCAGTACAGTTGATTCCGCAGAGGTTGAGGTTAGTGATGGTGGCACGAGTCCTTTACCGGTACCTGGACCTACCGAAGGTGGTCCAGATGTCCAGCCTGAGGTAACCCTGCGTAGAACAAGACGAATTGGGGCAGGACAACATTCTAATGTGCACCACTTGCCACAAGCGGTAGGAGGGGAGGTAAGACCTAGTAATCCTCTTGCATCAGCATCCAACTCCATCAGAGCCGTATTTAGACCTTGGTGTTAGATTTGTCATCAGATGGTACACTTGGAAGGATGGATCCTCGTCGGGACGACGACGACAAAAGGGGGGGTAGATTGTAGCAGTTGTTAGTAATTGCCGTTGGCATAACGACGGGGCGGGTCTATTTCGCATGATTTAGTGGACTATAAAAGCAGCGCGGTAGTGCCTTTGGGATGTGCGTCCCATCGTCACGAGTGACGTGATCCATTTCCGGCGTGTCACGGAATTGTCTGTCTGGTAAGGAGCTGCAGTTGTGGCTGTACTTCTACGTGCTGATCTTGAGTAAAGTTTGTATTTACTTATCTGGCTCCTTTCCCTATAGTGTGGACTGAGGACTCCGGTGATACATTATAGCGACGTGCGTTGCAATAGGATGTTTTAGTGCCGCAAGTTCAAACCGGTAGGTTGTTTTATTATTAGTCGTGTTGTTGTGGGGTGGGTTACTTAATCTTTTCCTTATCTTTCCGTGATATGACAGAGTGCGGGACGTTGCAGTGGGCTTTCTGTTGGCTGCTCTCTTTTGCCAGCGTGTTTTCCTTGTTGCTATTCGTATGGTTGGGATTTGGGCGGATAAATCCTCACATGACGACTCTTGAAGTTTGCTGAATCTCCCTCAGCGGGGTGCTGCAGTATAGACCGGCAGATCGATTGCACCTTGCCAGCGATCAGTGCTCACGTGCTGTTGCTGGGCGTTTTGCCGATATTCTGTGTGAGTTCCGAAGCTGGACACTTTAACGTCTGCTGGAGTGGCCGCCTGGTGTGTCGGCAACGTAACTCGCCTTCTCTTCCTCCACAACCCCTCGAAACGGTTTGACCATTCACTAGCCATTCACTAGCCAATGTCGAGATGGAAAGCGCTTTTGTGTTTTAATGTTTCTCTTTAGTTGGTTTATTTCTTTATTTTGTTCTTTATGATGGTTGTGAATAAGATCTGGTATAATTTAAATGATTGGTTCCTTCTTGTGATTTATTTTTCTTTATTTGTACCAGCCGAGTTTTTGTGAATTATTTTCGTTTTCTTTGGTCAACATGTTTGTGTTTTTATCTTCTTTTTGATTATTATTATTTTCTTGTGGGATTGTGAGTTTTCTGTGATCTGGTTGATTGCTTACCCAGTATTCTAAATCAGCTATTAAGCAATCTCTCTTCGACCAGTTTGTGAATTTACTTAATTGTGCATTTATTTAATTTTGTTTGTTAAGGTTTTGTGTAGGTTGTTTATATTGCATTTTCTTTTTTTTGAGTACCAAGTTTTAGGAAAATAAGTGTGTATGTGTAATTGGAACTTTTGTTCTCTCTCCAGGGGGGTCGGGGACCCAGACCCGTGTGTGTGGACGAGCCTTCCTCTCTGTTTGGTGGTGGGTTCCTCTTCCGTGTGCGGTGGTTCACATTTGAGGTGCAGTGTGAGTGCACGTGTGGTTGCCGTGGTTCCTTGAGGATAGGCGAGTGGTTCTCAGCCCTGGAGCAGGTGTAGCAGTGTGTGTGTGTGTGTGTGTGTGCGATATTTTCTTTTACTCGACTATTGGTACATGCTGTTTAATGGTTGTTAAATAAAATTATATTTTTGTACTACACCTCTGTTTCTGATCTTGACTCAGCCGTAACCGAACTTGGGTGCTTTAAATCATTCTGAAAGGCGATTCCCTGGTAATGTTGCCTCTGGGGTGGCGTAGTCGAGCATTTTAGAGGTGTAAATTTGTTTTTTTCAGTTTACACTCCCCCTATCAAATCATAGAGACGCCACACAATCATCAAACTTCTTGTTATAATCAGATTCAGCGCGTTCTTCCTCTTCATTCCGCAGCGGCGCCGCCGCCGAGCAGAGACAGAGAGCACGTCAGAAACACAGGACAGGGTGTGTGTGTGTGTGTGTCATGTGTGTGTTCATCTGAGCCTCATTGGTCTGTCACTGCTCGTCAATGTCAGAATATTTGAGATGACCAATCAAATCAAAGTAGGCGGGCTTTATGTTCACAGACGCTGAGCGCGAATTTTAACAGTGCAACTCGACGCTTCAGTGTACGGTCAAGTGCGAGATAAGATGCAAGTAGCTAAACTTTATTTGACAGTTTTTTTTAGGTCATAAATGTTAAACGAATGACAAAAAATAATTAGGCAAACTAATATAGTTTTGTCTAATTTCGCCATTTTGAACTGAAAATAGGCCTATGTAACATGTAGCCTAGTGTAATAGTTTAGGCTAATGTCATTGTGAGGGGACAAGAAACATGAACAAAGCCGTTTTCATCATGTTAGGCACAGGATTTATAATGAATGTGTACATATTGAGAATAAAATACAAATTGTAACCTTTAGTAAAAAAAAAAAAAGCCAACTTTAGGAGGGGAAGAGACAGGGCAAGATAAAAACAAAGAGAAAAAGAGTGTGATGCTGATGAGGAGAGAAAAATAATCAGCTGCCCACTGACATGGTTTTAAAGCTGTTGTTATCGATTTTTTTTTTTTTTTGGCCTTCACAACATCTTTAAAATGCACATCTGCCTCAAATTCGGGATCCCAGTGATTATAAAACCATGGGGGGGGGGGGGGGGGCATCATAAAGGAATTATGCTTAGGGCACCAAAATGGCTAGCAGCGGCACTGCGTCTGTGCACTTACTCAGTATGATTCTCGATCGCACTGAGAACTGAACGACACCTGCGTGTCCCTCTGAGGTGCTGGCGAAGGAGAGCATGATGCAGACACATTCCTAAAAAAAAACTGTTAGCATACATTATCCAAAGTAAACTGATGGACAATTAATGGGTATGGATGCACAATGTATGTATATATCTGTTGATGGGCCATGGGACGGAGACATATCTCGCCGATACCGCCGACCCCAGAGGGTTAAGAGTTCATTTTATAGGTATGCGCCTTTGAATATATGTGCGCAGGCATGTAGTCCTTCCCTAAAAAAAACAACCCTCAACAAACTACTTGGCTGGCCTTAAAATTTATAATACAGAATGTTATCGCTTCTGCGTAGCCACGTGAACCTGAATTATCCCGACAACGATTATCTGTACAGAGGTAAAGGGAAGGAGGCCTTCACAGGGAGGGACTAGTGACACTTCAGGACTGCTTTGTCGTCGCGTCCAGACACAGGTCCTTCATCAGATCTGGATACGGCCTGGATCCGGCGGACTGCGGTAAACCTCGGGATAAACAGAGACTAATATTAGCGTAGATGCCATTCTTCTTATGGGATTTATGGGAAGTGTTCCCGGTTCCGGCTGACCTAATCTATGCAGCCTAACATTGAATTATAGAAGTCTATAGTGTGTTATGTGTATGCAAGGTCAAAGAGATGTGTTTTTAGTCTAACTTTGAACTGACAGAGTGTGCCTGCTTCCCGGATAATGTTAGGAAGACTGTTCCAAAGTTTTGGTGCTACAGAGGAAAAGGATCTACCGCCTGCAGTCGATTTTGATATTCTAGGTATTATCAACTGGCCGGAATTTTGAGATCGCAATAGACGTGAAGGACTATAATGCGCTAAGAGCTCGCTCAAGTACTCGGGAGCTAAACCATTTAGTGCTTTGTAAGTAATCAGCAATATTTTAAAATTTATACGATGTTTAATAGGGAGCCAATGCAGTGTTGACAGAACCGGGCTAATATGGTCATACTTCCTGGTTCTAGTAAGAATTTGAGCTGCTGCGTTTTGGACTAGCTGTAATTTGTTTATTAAGCATGCAGGGCAACCACCCAGTAGAGCATTGCAATAATCTAGCCTTGATGTCATGAACGCATTAACTAATTGTTCCGCATTCGTCAATGGGAGCATATGATGTAATGTAGATATATTTTTAAGATGGAAAAATGCGGTTTTACAGATACTATTCACGTGACTTTCAAATAAAAGATTGCTATCAAAGAGCACACCCAGGTTCTTAACCGACGACGAAGACTTGACAGAACAGCCATCAAGTGTTAGACAGTATTCTAGGTTATTACGTGAGGACGTTTTTTGTCCAATAATTAGAATCTCTGTTTTTTTTTCAGAATTAAGTAGTAGGAAATTACTAGTCATCCAATTTTTTATATCAGCTAGATGCATTCCGTTAATTTTGTGAATTGGTAAGTTTCGTCAGGGCGTGAAGAAATATAGAGCTGAGTATCATCAGCATAATAGTGAAAACTAATGCCATGCTTCCTAATGATTTCTCCTAAGGGTAACATGTACAGAGTGAACAGCAACGGTCCTAGAACTGAGCTTTGTGGTACACCATACTGAACTTGTGATCGATAAGACATCTCTTCATTTACTGCTACAAACTGATAATGGTCAGATAAGTATGATTTAAACCATGCTAATGCAATTCCACTAATACCAACATAATTTTCGAGTCTATTTAAAAGAATGTTGTGGTTAATAGTATCAAATGCAGCACTAAGATCGAGTAACACCAATTGCGAGATACAACCACGATCGGATGATAATCTGATGAGAGCTGTCTCAGTACTATGGTACGGTCTAAATCCTGACTGAGAATCCTCGCAGATATCATTTATTTCTAAAAAGGAACATAGTTGTGAGGATACTGCCTTTTCTAGTATCTTTAACAGAAAAAGTAGATTCGAGATCGGGCTGTAATTGACCAATTCTGTATGATCAAGTTGCTTTTTTTTTAACAAGTGGTTTAATCATAGCCAGCTTAAAAGTTTTTGTTACGTATCCTAAGTGACAAAGATGAATTAATGATATTGAGAAGAGGATCTATGACCTCTGGAAGCATCTCTTTCAATAGCTTAGTCGGTAAAGGGTCTAACATACATGTTGTCGATTTAGATGATTTAACGAGTTTAGAAAATTCTTCCTCTTCTATAGCAATGAATGAATCAAATTTTTCCTTGGGGAGACTACAATGCAATCCCTGATGCGATGCTATAGTAGACGGTTGCGTAGTTATAATTTTCTCCCTGATATTATCAATCTTATAAGTAGGTATGCACCGATCCACATTTTTTCACTTCCGATCCCGATACCTGAATTTGGATATCGGCCGATACTGATTCTATTCCGATACCAGAGCTGTGTTTGCTTTAATATTATTATTATTATCATTATTGTTGATTTTATATGCTGCTGAAATAAACTCCTCTCAACAGGCAAGTACGATATGTACATATGTATGCATGTATGTCCCAAAAGGCAACTTTAGGTTAGTATGAGTTCAGAAAAGGAAGTAAGAAAAACAAGAAATCCTGTTAACAGGAAAAATCCCATTCTGAAACGTTTCAACTGTAAGGTTTCAAATTGATTGTCATGTCAATATTTATTACATTCCCAAAATGTCAAATACTGTCTTGAAATATAAGAAAAGTGCAAGTGTAAACATCTTACACACACACTATCAATAAAACAGTGTGCATCTGAACAGCACAAATCAAGTACACTGGCTCTTGTAGCATCAACAAATCAAGGTTTTAAAATGTCAAATATTAGAAATATAAGAAAAGTGCAATAACTGTAAACATCTTAAGGCCCTTGCACACTGAGTCCGAAATTTTCATAAGCGTTTTTTCGTATTCGTGATTCGGTGGCTCTGAATTGTCAAAACACCATTCAAACTGCTTGCTCTGCGGTGTTTCCAGTGTGAAGTATTTCCACACAGAGGACATAATGCTGCTCAATGCTTTCCTGCTAGCTGGCTGCAAACTGCGGAAGGGATTTCCTTAGCGGAGGCGTGTCTATAACTCTGTGTCTCATTGAGCCGCGCCTCCGTTCAGGAAATCCATTCCACAGTTTGCAGCCAGCTAGCAGACTAGCCGTCGGGAATCACTTTTGGAGTCATTTCAGCAGACACCATTAAAGCGCATACATGGCTCATGGATATCGGATATCTCCGCAGTTTGGATCGGGAAAATCCGATACGTGAATTACGCTGGTATCGGTCCCGATACCGATACTGGATCGGATCGGCCCCATCCCTACATATAAGTGAAGAAGGTCATAAAGTCATTACTGTTGTGCTGCTTGGAAACTTCAGGGTTTGAAGCTTTATTTTTCGTTAGTTTAGAAACTGTTTAAAATAAATACCTAGGGTTTTGATTATTTTCTTCTAATAGGGTTGAAAAATAAGCAGATCTAGCGACTTTTAAGGCCTCTCTGTATGCAATCGAGCTCTCCTTCCATGAATTGCGAAATACCTCTAGTTTAGTTTTCTTCCAATTTGACTCCATTTTTCTCGCTGCTCTCTTAAGGGCCTGAGTGTGCTCGTTGTACCATGGCGTTGGACTATTTTCTTTAATCTTCTTTAAGCGCAACGGAGCAACTGTGTCTAAAGTGCTGAAAAAGAGAGAGTTTCTGTCGCAATATCGAGTTCTTCAACGCTATCTAGGATGCTGAGATGATGAAACTGATCAGAAAGATTATTAATAAAGCACTCTTTAGTGGCAGAATTGATAGGTCTAACATGTTTGTAACACAGAGTCGGATTTGCAGCGTTGGCTAAATGAGGTTTACACGAAACTAGATAATGATCTAAGATGTCATCGCTCTGCTGCAGAATTTCAATAGCATCAACATTGATTCCATGTGATAATATTAGATCTAGAGTATGATTACGACAATGAGTAGGTCCTGACACACGTTGTCTAACTCCAATAGAGTTAAGAACATATTTAAATGCCAACCCCAATGCATCTTTTTCATTATCTACATGTATATTAAAATCACCAACAATTAGGACTTTATCTGAAGCCAGTACTAACTCTGATAGAAATCAGAAAATTCTTTGATAAAGTCTGTATGGTGCCCTGGTGGCCTGTATACAGTAGCCAGCACAAATCTCAAACGTGATTCATCATTTACACTATATATTGTTACATTAAGCACCAACACTTCAAAAGAATTATATTCAATTAAATTCGAATTTATTTGTATAGCGCTTTTCACAATACATATTGTTTCAAAGCAGCTTTACAGAAAGTGCATTTCAGAAATGTACATAGAAAAAATACAGTTAGTTAATCATGTATTAATTTAGGGCATAACATATAGCCGGCGTTGAGTCGTCTCTTCACAGGCGTTTAGTCATCTCATCGCAGGTGTTGGGGCTTCTGAAGTCTCCGTGAGAGGCTGGATACAAACTGACGAACTGAGAGCTGAGGCTGACGAACGCTATTTACCTTGGGACTAGCGTCCCGAGATAACAGCAGAAAAGCAGATGGGAAATAATTCTCCTTTGGCTAAGCCACACCCTAGAATGTAGATTGACCAATCACAATCCGACACTTTTTCACAGCGCTCCATTGACTTTAACACAGGCGTCTCATATTTTTCTAGTCTCGGCAGGCTATTACCGTCGTAGTTTTATCAAAAATATGGTTAAACGTTGTGCCTGGGGCATTTGTAACACAGATACGCGTTTCCCAGAGAGGTTGGAGGGGGGTGTCCGTTTTTTTCCCTTCCCAAAACCGAAGTCAAATCCTGACAAGTGTCGTCTTTGGATTAAACTGTGTGGACGTCCTTACAGTCATCTAAACCCCTCAAGGATCAACAAGCACACTTTTTGCTAACCAAAACATCACCTTGTCAGCTAACGTTACCTAGCATACCGATTGTTGATATGCTAGCACACGCTGCTAATAAATACAACGTTATACTCGCGTAACGTTAGTCCGTTTGCTTTGTAATAACGATTATAGAAGTGAATAGAGACCTATACCCAGCTTTGCATGAACAGTGTTGCTCCTTGATATTGTTAGTCCCAGCCTCTGTCTCGATTAGTAGGATATGCGGTGGTTATTTTTTTTTACTGTGACCGGTATGCTTTTGCCTCTATTTGGATGCCTTGTTGTTCCTTGCGTTTCACCTGTATGTCATGAATATAGCCTTCGAACTTATATTGCAGCCCCCGGCCTTTTGCCTATCGGACACTTTATTTGCTGCTTTATAAAAGTTTGATAAAATTTCCGCAGGAAGAGCTGTCACAGCATAAGCCATGTTGATACCAAACCAGAGCCCAGATGAAGTTTGTCGGATGTAGCAACAGTAACTAAGGGGGGTGGGGCTTAGCCAAAGGTGAATTAGCATAGCTGCCGTTCATAATATTAATGCATTCGATCTGATTCAACAGTAGTATAAAAGCATAGACTGTAACGGACGTGGACGTAGTGTCCGTGACGTCACCCATAGGTTTCTGAAGAGTGTTTTTGAAGCCTAAAGTGGGCGGGGCCGGCCGTCGCCATCTTGGCAGCGCGTCACCTCTCGTCACTCCTGGATAAAATAAAATGGGCAAAGAGGCGTGACGTGAGTGGAGCTGAGGTGCTAATGCTATATGCTACTGGCCTTGCGCTAAAGTGACAGCTGATTGAAGAAGTAAAGCCAATAGTTAGGGTTCATGTTTTTGCCCTTCGAAATATTATAATAATTAAAAGAAGTAACTTAAAGTAAGACTGTGTATCGTGATGTATTATAATTGTGCTATAAAAATTTATTATCATGCAGTAACTTACAATATTGCTCTGAGCTTGTGCGTGTGACAGTGATTCATGCGCATACATGTCAGTCAGAATGGCATCGCACGTCAAGTTCGTAAAGAGCTTTATTCAGTCCATTTTAAAATCTGATTTTGGCCGCCTCTCAATTTCTCAAATGGGTTAAACCAAAGATGTTACCTCAGAGGTTCAAGTAAATGCACTAGAAATCCGCGCTCATTCAAGGGTGTGCATCTACTGCATGGACGGAGAGAAAGCACCGACACCTGCAGGATTTCATCTGACGGTACTTTTTATTTAACACTAAAAAGTTAAATAAGCATAGCTGTTCTGTGAGAGCAACAGTAGCGCATAACGAGTGTGGTCTCTATATCTATAGACGTTTTTAGCAACGAAATTGTCAGACATCCATTAACGTTAGTGCATGCGAGGAAAACAACTGGAAATACAGCGCTGGTTGTTTCCCTCCATACTCGACAACGACGGAATCCAACGGCGTGGGCGAAGGTATAATATATTAAATTGTATGAAATAATCCTGAAAAAAGCACAAACACGGCAGAGATGGCAAGTACAGCAGCTGCTGGAATTAGCTGAGAGTGACGTTAACAGACAGCAGACAAACGGCCGCAATCCACCTGTCACTCAAGTGGCCACGCCCTTAATTATGCAGGCTTAATATAATTTAAACGGATGAGTTGTAAAAAAATTCACCCCCCTCACAGTTGTCATGAAGGGCAAAATAAGCTATAAAGACCAAAACCACTTTTTGCTCCAGGCTGTAAAAATGTTTTTTTTTTTCTGCTGTAAAGTTGGGCATTTTAACATGGGGGAGATGCAGATTTAACTCACTTTTGCAGCCTACCTCAAGTGGTCAGTAGATGAATTGCAGTTTAATTCACTTCCGTGTTGGTTTCAAGAGAGAGACAGGGAGGTTGCCGCTTGTATGAAAGGTAAGCATTATGTGAATGCTTGGCTAAAGAGATGCGTCGTTAATCTAGTTTTAAACTGGGACAGCGAGTCTGAGCCTCGAACAATATCAGGAAGGCTATTCCAGAGTTTAGGAGCTAAATGTGAGAACGCCCTCCCTCCTTTAGTGGACTTAGATATCCTAGGCAGTGTTGTAGTCGAGTCACCAACTGTCGAGTCTCGAGTCCCAGTGTCCGAGTCCAAGTCCGAGTCACCAAAGAAGAGTCCGAGTCGAGTCCGAGTCGAGTCACCATTACCTGAGTTCAAGTCCGAGTCGAGTCTCGAGTCCCGTGTTCGAGTCCGAGTCGAAATTATATACACTTAAGCCAAATCAAGCAATATTTTTCAGGCACTTTCTTGCAGCTAGAAATGTGTATGATATCACTAGAATTGCCTTTGACCTTAGTTCAAATCATTGTCAACTAGCTGTGGCACAATTATTTATTTAATTGTTTAAATACATTTTTGGATGATCAGTCAACTGGAATGGATAAAGAAAACAAAAAAGAAAGCCTAATTGTACAGAGGAGGAGAAATGCATTCTTCTTGACGAATATGGTAAAAGAAAAACAATTTAAAAATTTTGAAAAGCAAACTAAATCCCAATGTAACTGTGGCAAAAAAAAAAAAAACAGAAAATGCAGTGCTATAAGCAGTTGTAACTCCGCAGGAAAAGAGTGGTTGCGATGTGTGACATAGTCAAGGTCGCCGTCTAGTTTGTTAGCTAAAATAAACATAATTGTGTTGTGTTATTGTATGATAAGCGGAATTAAGCGCTGAGCGCGTCTGATTTTGGCTCAGCGCCAGCCATAGCACGAAAGCACAGTTTAAATCTGGTACCTTTAAATGTCACGTCACTGTACATTCGCTCCTTAGTGGTCAGCTCAGCTGCTGCAAAGCGTGCCAAAATCGAAATTGCTGATTAGATGTAGAGGAACTTATCTAGTGTTAAATGAGTGTTACGTTAACTCTCTCACGAGAACGCGGCGTAAAGTGAGTGACGTCAGTGAGTGTGTTGTCAAGCAAGGAGAGCGAGCGGTAGCACTAGCAGTGTCTGTGAGGGAAAAAATAGATCACGGCCGGTCTTGGACCCCGAAACAGGAAAAGTGTAACATCTTATATCAATTTTTTATAACCTATTTAGTCAGAAACAATGTCATTAATTTGATGAATGCTCAAGTCCGATTTTATATATTCTCGAGTGACGTCGAGTCCGAGTCCAAGTATAGTCATCAGTCCGCGAGTCCGAGTCGAGTCACGAGTCCAGAGAATGGAGTCTCGAGTCGGACTCGAGTCCAGAGAATAAGGACTCGAGTCGGACTCGAGTCCGAGTCCAGGCCTCGAGTACTCCATCACTGATCCTAGGAATGACCAGAAGCCTCGAATTTAGTGATCTTAAAGAACGCGATGGATTGTAGGGCGATAGAAGGTCCATTAAATACACAGGAGCTAAACCATTTAGGGCTTTCTAGGTCAGTAGTAATAGTTTGTAATTGATACGGAACTTAATAGGTAACCAGTGTAGAGATGATAAAATTGGTGTTATATGATCATATTTTCTTGACCTAGTAAGAACTCTAGCAGCTGCATTTTGCACTAACTGTAGCTTGTTTATTGAGGATGCAGGACAACCAGCTAATAAAGCATTACAGTAATCTAGTCTCGAGGTCATGAATGCATGAACTAACTTTTCTGCATCAGAATCAGATAGCATGTTACGTAGCTTAGCAATGCTTCTAAGGTGGAAAAAGGCTGTTCTTGTAACATGAAATATGATTTTCGAAAGACAAGTTGCGGTCTAGTATAACACCCAGGTCTTTTACTGTAGTGGATAAAGTAACAGGACATCCTTCTAAATTAAAGTTGTATTGTAAGAGGTTTTGTGGGTAGTTTTTTGGACCAATAAGTGATACCTCCGTTTTATCTAAATTTAATAGCAGGAAATTACACGTCATCCAGCATTTCATATCTTTAAGACACTCTGTCAATTTAGATAAGATAGTGTTTTCATCTGGTCGTGATGAAATATATAATTGAGTGTCATCAGCATAACAGTGGAAATTAATTCCATGTTTTCTTATAATATTACCAAATGGCAGCATATATTGAGAATAGCAGAGGGCCTAACACCGATCCTTGCGGCACTCCATAGTCTACTGACGTTATCTTAGATTTTTCCCCATTTAAACAGACAAAATGGTAACGGTCTGATAAGTACGATCTAAACCAGCTTAATGCCTGTCCCTGAACACCAGTGTAGTTTTGTAGTCGATCCAAGAGTATTTTATGATCTATAGTGTTGAACGCAGCGCTAAGATCGAGTAGAACTAGTATTGAGATACAGCCTTGGTCAGAAGCTAAAAGTAAATCATTTGTAATTTTAACTAGCGCAGTTTCTGTGGTATGATTCGGTCTGAATCCTGACTGAAATTTTTCATAGATATAATTTTCTTGCAAGAAAGAGCACAATTGAGCGGACAAAACTTTTTCTAGTATTTTAGACATAAATGGAAAATTTGAAATGGGTCTGTAATTTGCTAGGTTATTTGGATCTAATTGTGGTTTCTTATTGAGAGGTTTTATTACTGCCAGCTTGAATATTCTTGGAACATGACCTAAAAATAAAGACGAGTTAATAATATTGAGAAGAGGCTCTTCCACTACAGGTAACACTTCTTTCAGTAGTTTAGTGGGTATTGGATCTAATAAACATGTTGTTGGTTTGGATGCAATGATGAGTTTATTTAGCTCTTCCTGTCTCATAGTTGTAAAGCGGTGTAGTTGTTCTTGAGGGGCAATAATTGAGGCTGAATCATAAGACACCATAAAAGATTTTACATTTACAATTGTGTTTCTGATGCTTTCTATTTTCTCAGTGAAGAAATTCATAAAATCATTACTACTACACTGTAACGGAATATTTTGCTCAGGTGATGTATGTTTATTTGTTAGTCTAGCCACGGTGTTAAATAAAAACCTTGGATTATTTTGGTTATTTTCTATTAGTTTGCGGACACGCTCAGTCCTGGCTGCTTTTAGCAGTCCTTCCAGAAAAACGCAGAGTTTTTTTGTGATTGTTGAGGGCAAAAATCCTTGATTACGCGGCAGAGATGCTCACAAGTCTCTGAGCTAGAGTCCAAGTCAAGTCTCAAGTCTCAAGTCTCTGAGCTAGAGTCCAAGTCAAGTCTCAAGTCTCTGCGCTAGAGTCCAAGTCAAGTCTCAAGTTGTTTTATTATAATAAGTCTCTGGTTATAATAAGTGTTGCATCACATACAACGACCCATCCAGGCTGCTTAGAACACTGTATAGCTAGCTATATATAAGGAATTCAAAGCATGTAATATGTTATTGTGACTACTTTATCTATTAGCATACAGTATCTGTCATGATTCTGCCCTCTTGTCATTTCATTTCTCTAGTCTTGAGGCAGGATCATGACAGACCCATGTTTTGTGTGCAAGCACATGGTCTTGTGTTTTGAGCCATGTGCTTGTGTTGTCTCGTTATGTTACCCCGCCCCCTTGTTATCCTCGTCTCGTCATTATTGTCTAGTCAGTTTCACCTGTCCTTGTCTAGTCAGCTTCACCTGTCTTTGTCATTAGTGTCTCCCTTTTTAATCCCCTTGTGTTTGCTGTCCTGTGTCGGTACATTGTCAAACATTGTGAGTTATTCTCTGAGTATTTTGTCTGAAACCTGTTTATTGAGAATTGTGAGTTTGTTTCCTGTCAAGTCAGAGTCTTCGTTTGTCATCGTGTCTTAGTCTACCTCCAGTCCTGTTTTGCCCCATCGTGGGTTTTGTTTTCTGTTTTGTCATCATTAAACCCCTTTTGAGTTATTTGCTGTCTGCGCATGGGTTCGTTCCTCCATCCTCATAACAGAATGTACCGACCAGAGAAGAACCCAGCAGACCGTTTGTCCTTCTCTGCCAAGCATCGTCCGGACCCCCTTGAAGAAGTCTGGTTGTCTTCCCCCCTCAACAAGAGAATGTCAGGACGTTCGTTTGAGGGAACCCGTCTGGTCAGGTTTCGTGGGACCCGTGGAGGCCGCAGTAGAGGCGGTGGTCGTGAGGAGTCATCGTCTTCACCTTCTGCTCGACTGCCGGTTATCCCTGAGGGTCTCCGGATAGGGGTCGCGATGTTTGGAAGCCCGGTTGACTCTTCCATGACTCCTAGAGCTCCGTCCACCCCTTTTGATCTTCGTGGAAAACGAGGAAGACGGCTGTCGTGGGAGTCGGCGTCAGAGTCCTCCTCCGCAGAGCCTGCTGTACCTGCGGTGGTTTCCGCTGAACTTCCCCAACCCGTCTCAGCTTCTCGACCTAGGAGAAAGAGGAGGAAGAGGGGAGCCTCCCGTTCTTCGCCCGCTGCAGTCACAGAGCCCGCTGCAGTCACAGAGCCCGCTGCAGTCACAGAGCCCGCTGCAGTCACAGAGCCCGCTGCAGTCACAGAGCCCGCTGCAGTCACAGAGCCCGCTGCAGTCACAGAGCCCGCTGCAGTCACAGAGCCCGCTGCAGTCACAGAGCCCGCTGCAGTCACAGAGCCCGCTGCAGTCACAGAGCCCGCTGCAGTCACAGAGCCCGCTGCAGTCACAGAGCCCGCTGCAGACACAGAGCTCGCTGCAGACAGCGCTTCTTCCGAGTCAGATTTGAGCGCTTCATCCGAGTCTGTGTTCATGTGTACCGAGTCTGATTCAGTGAGTTCAGTTCCCGCTCCACAGCCGTCTGCTACGTCCCCTGTTCTGTGTCCTGTTCCTTTTCCCGCTGTTTCCCCAGTCAGAAGTCTTGTCTCGCCACCCTCAGCTTCCCCTGTCGTGATTCCCTCTCCGTCGTCCACTGTTCCTCCTGTCCCTAATCAACCCCGGACTGTTTCCTCCAAGACTCCTCATGTGTCCCGATCCAAACCTGCCCGGAATCCTCGTCCCAAGCCCTCATCCCGTGGACCTAAGACCCCCAGCACACCCATCCACCCTGTACCATCCCCCATGAACTCTGTGTTTCCCCCGCCCCCCCTCCCTTGTTTGTTATTTTTATTGATGCATCCCAACCCCATTATTGTATATTCTTGTATGCCGTTGCTTTTATTTGTCATGTTTTGTTGGTTTGTGTCTGTTTCCCAGTCTGTCATGTCTCGTGTTTGATGTCCTCTTTTGGAGCGTCTGGTAGCCGCTCCTTAAGGTGGGGGTTCTGTCATGATTCTGCCCTCTTGTCATTTCATTTCTCTAGTCTTGAGGCAGGATCATGACAGACCCATGTTTTGTGTGCAAGCACATGGTCTTGTGTTTTGAGCCATGTGCTTGTGTTGTCTCGTTATGTTACCCCGCCCCCTTGTTATCCTCGTCTCGTCATTATTGTCTAGTCAGTTTCACCTGTCCTTGTCTAGTCAGCTTCACCTGTCTTTGTCATTAGTGTCTCCCTTTTTAATCCCCTTGTGTTTGCTGTCCTGTGTCGGTACATTGTCAAACATTGTGAGTTATTCTCTGTGAGTATTTTGTCTGAAACCTGTTTATTGAGAATTGTGAGTTTGTTTCCTGTCAAGTCAGAGTCTTCGTTTGTCATCGTGTCTTAGTCTACCTCCAGTCCTGTTTTGCCCCATCGTGGGTTTTGTTTTCTGTTTTGTCATCATTAAACCCCTTTTGAGTTATTTGCTGTCTGCGCATGGGTTCGTTCCTCCATCCTCATAACAGTATCAGCTTTGATTTTGGTATATAATCAGTGTATGTAAACAGGCTATTGCAACATGACAAAAACACCAAGAATGCTTTACTTTTAAGTTAATATCTGTATTTTGCCTTGGTGCATGAACACACAGTACAGTACAGACAACACCATTGCAACGAACCAAACGATGTGAAATATACTATCCACAAAAATTAACACACACTTCCTTATGGACTTCTAAGAATCCTTATAGATAATTATTTGTTATTTACTTAGTGGCTGGATAGCACAAAATTCAAACGCTCAACATTTTTAAAGTGAATGTAGCAACTGACCAACTTATGGCATGTAACTTGTTAAGAACAATATGTTTAGAAATAATAAAATAAAAAAATCCAAAGGATGAGATCTCAGACTGGTTAACCTTCTCATCTCTTAAAGGATTAGTTCACTTCTAAAAAAAACTTTTGCTGATAATTTACTCACCCCCATGTCATCCAAGATGTCCATGTCTTTCTTTCTTCAGTCGAAAAGAAATTAAGGTTTTTTATTTACTCACCCCCATGTCATCCAAGATGTCCATGTCTTTCTTTCTTCAGTCGAAAAGAAATTAAGGTTTTTGATGAAAACATTCCAGGATTTTTCTCCATATAATGGACTTCAATGGGTCCCAAACGGTTCAAGGTCCAAATGACAGTTTCAGTGCAGCTTCAAAGGGCTTTAAACGATACCAGACGATGAATAAGGGTCTTATCTAGCGAAACGATCAGTCATTTCAAAAATAAATAAAAAAGTAAAAGTTTTATAACCTTTTCAACGTAATTGCGTATTACGTGACGTCATGAACGCGCATCACAGAACCGAGCAAGGCCAGCATTTGTGCTTATAAAACTTAAACTTTTTTTATTTATTTTTGAAATGACCGATCGTTTCGCTAGATAAGACCCTTATTCATCGTCTGGTATCGTTTAAAGCCCTTAGAAGCTGCACTGAAACTGTCATTTGGACCTTGAAGTCCATTATATGGAGAAAAATCCTGGAATGTTTATCAAAAACCTTAATTTCTTTTCGACTGAAGAAAGAAAGACATGGATATCTTGGATGACATGGGGGTGAGTTAATTATCAGCAAAAGTTTTTTTTAAAGTGAACTAATCCTTTAATACACTAGGTATGGGCCACAAAACATGTTTGGCTTCAAGGTGTCCTTCAGTGGCCTGAGAACTAGAAAAGTCTTAAGCAACAGAATGGTTACATTTCAAAAAGATCAAGCTTCACAGTGTCTTTGCACTAAGTCTGGCTCGGTGAGGGCGCATTATAAGGCCTCCATGACTAAATACCCTTTCCACTGGTGCACTGGTGCCAGGAACGGCAAGCAGTTTCATAGACACAAGATAAAGCCTGGGGAAGATTTACATTTACATTTATACATTTAGCTGACGCTTTTATCCAAAGCGACTTACAATTGCTATATATGTCAGAGGTCGCACACCTCTGGAGCAACTAGGGGTTAAGTGTCTTGCTGAGGGACACATTGGTGTCTCACAGTGGATTCGAACCCGGGTCTCTCACACCAAAGGCATGTGTCTTATCCACTGCGCCATCACCACCCCATCTGGAAGATCTTTGCATGCTTTTGCCAGAAATCCATACAGTCAACTTCTTCTTCAGAGCACACCTGGATGTAGCGAATGACCTCATCTTTGCAGGATGTGTGATGGTCTGCTTTTTTCTTGGTACTCTTCTTGCGGTAGCCAGAGAAAAGCCGTGGAGTTTTACCGGGTACTGGTGGCTCCTCCTCATTTTCTCCACTGCTGCCCTCAGATATGGTGACTTTCTGAGCCTCAACCAAGAGAAGGTCTGAAAATATTCCACAAAAATGATGGTTAGTTACAATATTATGACGTTAATACACTAAATGCACAGTGGTGATGATTAAGTAATGAATCAATAAAAAGTAAGACAAGATTTGAATATGTTAGATGCATAATGTGATGATAATCTTTTAAATCTGTTAATGTGTATTATTCACCTACCTATCATCATCTCCTTCACCTCACTCTTGACTTCATCTGGTGCGAGGACATCTTGTTCTAGCCAAAAGAGGCAGAATGATGGGTCTAGTAGTGTAGACAACATGTAGACCATATCTCCAAATGGAAGCTCTACGGGGGGTTGTGCTGTTTCATCCATTCGGACATTTGCAAACATCCCCTGGAAACGGCGTTGGAGTGACTTCTGCAGTGCTTTCACTAAACCAACCAGATGACGAGATGCATTCAGCATATGGATGAGGAGTGAGAGTACACAAGGGAGAGCCGCACTGACAGTCACCACCTTCTCTCCTTGTGTAAGGTCTGTTGCTTGCAGAAATGGGGCTAAAATGTCCACAAGCTCTTTGAGCTGACTCCATTCTCAGGCTGATAAGCACAGGCCTTTATGTCCTTGGGCTTCCAGGAGAGAGTTTAGGCTTTGGGGATCCAGGTCAGTGACTGCCTCCACAAGGCGAAGAGTTGTGTTCCATCGTGTGGACACAGCTGAGGGGATGCTTCGGTTTGCTCCATACTCCGCCTCAAATGCTTCCTTCAGTCTACAAGTAGAATGGAGTAAACTGCAAAATTTTGTCACTTTTGCCATTGCACTGTTCAGCGTTCTTGTCTCCTTTAGTCCATCTCTTACAACAAGCTGCAATGAATGTGCAAAGCACTGCAGCCGCTGCTGCTGACAGCTGCTCTGGATGGATTCCACATCATCCTGGTATTCCTCACTTACTTCCTCCCACATGCAGCTGTTTCCCAGCTCATCTTCATCATCATCTTCATTGTCAGTTTTAGCAGAAGGGAAACAAACTGTGAAGGCTTTCTTCATATTTGAGGCATTATCGCAGATGATGTAATCCAATTTATGTTTTATATTAAAGTTGTCACATATCTCCTCAAATTTCTCACTTATTCTATCTCCAGTGTGTGACCCAGTGAATCGTTCACAACTTAGGAGAACTGTCTGCAGTCTTCTTGGGCAGTCTTTCTCCTCAATTTCCATGAAGTGGGCTGTTACCCCTAAGAAGCCACGCATGCCCCTGTCAGTCCAGATGTCCACTGTCACAGACACATTGTTAATCTTTTGTAGTTTACATTTTATCTTGGACTCTTTTTCTGCTACTAGCTCACTCAGACGTCTGGTTACGGTGCTTCGACTTACTGGGCAGTATCTCTCCTCTACCACTGATATAAAATTCCTGAAGCTAGGCTTGTCAATCAAAGACAGAGGTAGGTTGCATGAAATGATGAGGTCCTGTATTATGGATTCAGTAATGGCCTACTGTCTGGGATGCCCCTGGCTGTATAGCTGCACACCTCTTGTCTGGCTTAAGAATGAATCAATGCTGCTCTGTCCCTGTGCACTGGCCCCTTTCTTTGCTTTGTTGAACTCATTAAACCTGCAGATGTCAATCAATCAATATGAAAAGACAACAAGTAAGATGCTTATCTTATAGCTAACAATTTTATGTGCAACAAAGCCCATCTGAAACCACAAGGTCCTGAACTGAAAAAAATGGTCTCAGGGTATCAAGAAAATATGAACTAACTTTTTTTTCACTTACAGAGTGAAAAGAAGGAAACTGTAATGTTACATGATCAACAATCATTTCTGTTAAGAATATATATCTCAACACATTTTCAATGACCACACACTGTACACCCCCCTACACATTTATATTACACACAGGATGTGCGGGTCTAATAAAAGTGTGGAAATGGTAGGTCCTGTGTACCTTTACTCTGTCCTCCTGTCATGGCCTACTGTTGTGTATTTGTGTGTGTGTGTTTGTGTGTTCTTGTATATGGTTTATGAACATCAGGGGTAGAAACAAAACTCACTTTTGCACACACAATCTCTCTCTCACACGCACACACACACACAAGCACACAGTCACACACACACACGCGCGCACACACACACACACACACACACACACACACACACACACACACTCAAGCACACAGACCCACACACACTGTTTACGGGGACTCTCCATAGGCGTAATGGTTTTACTAATGTACAAACTGTATAATCTATCCACCTACACTAACCCTACCCCTAAACCTACCAATCACAGAAAACTTTTGGCCTTTTTTGAATTTCAAAAAACACCATTTAGTATGTTTTTTAAGTAGTTTGGTTTATGAGGACACAGATGTCCTCATAAACCATGTTTACGTTGTAATACCATTTCATAAGGAAGACAGTCAGAGTTAACCTCCCATAACCGTAGCTAAAGCAAGAAGCAAGCTCACGGTAACGTTAGATGGTCAATGCTGAGCTAAACATGTTTACTGACCTATCAGGATGCGTTTTCAGATGCCTGATAAAATTCGATGTGGTGGAGCCAGAATCTTTGATATTGATACCGCATATTTTGCACATAGCGCTTCTTTTATTTGGGCCTTCTTGTTTAAAATGTTTGTATCCAAAGCTTGCGATGAATGGCACAGCAGTCGACAATGTCCGTTGCATGTGTGGTCGCGCGCGCGCGCAGCATGCAGGGCTGCCAACTCTCACGCATTCACCGTGAGACTCACGCAATTGAGCCAATTCTCACGCTCTCACGCCACACCCCCGATTTCTCACGCTGAAGTGTCAACCCGGTCGGTCAAATGCCTGAAAGATAAGTTTATCTATAGATCTACCAGTTGAGCCATTCGTGATCGACTAGTTTTACCGCAAATTAGTTAAAATATCCTGTAATCTATAGCGAGCGAGCGAGCATGCGAGACAGATGTGTTGAGCTCTTAACGGCGCGCTCCTAACCGCGCACGCGCACGACGGCAGAGAGGTGATTAAGCGAGCTTGCGTGTCTTTCGCAACACAACCCAGTGGACAGTTACACTGTATTGAGACAGTTGAGAAATAATAATATTTTTACAGTTTTCAACAATAATTGTCATTGTTGAACCCTTGCTCTTATTATATTTCTGATTTCTCAGTTTTGTCATTATTTTAGCAAATAATTTATTTTATATGTTTTGTCATATATTTTATATGAGGTGTTCAATATGTGTATTCAGGGGCTATCGCTATATACTATATATTGAACCTTCTGTTTACCCGAAAGACCTGATCCTGATGCAATTCTGTGAAAATTGCACACTGGGAGATACTTTATTACAACACTGGTCTCAATGCACTGGAAATGGCAACAGATAGATTTATGGGAAGGATTATGGAGGTATATAATAATCTATGTATAAACACTTGTCATAATGCATATAAACAATCAAGCTAAAAGAAGAAGTTTTAAAGAGTTAGTAAAAGAGTAAAGTAAAAGTTAAAACTTTTTTATTTAAGTAGGCATCTATTTTTTATTAAGTAGGCCTATTTATTTTGTATTAATACATAACCTTACTGTATTCATTTATAATGTATCATTATTGCGTGACATTTGTGTCAATAATCGTCAAGCACAGGGGACTTCGCGTAGTGGGAGGGGCCCCCAAATCAAATTCTGCTTAGGGCCCCCAAAAGGCTCGTACCGGCTCTGGAGACCAGACAGACAGTGTGAGTTTTTTGTGACAATTGTGAGGGAAATAGCCTACACAATTTATTCCCATAAACTGTGTAGTCAGCCGTTCTCCCTCCCATCTGCACTGTGTGAATTGTGAACGCAGGCAGGTCAGTGAGTTACAGGGCGCTCCTTGTCTCCATCTGTTTTGGAAGGAGTGTATTTGTGGACTGGGCCAGAGTGGTTAATTTTACATGAGAGTAGAGCAAACAGTTCTGTTATTCCGAGGCTAGTGGATGGAGACAAGGAGCGCCCTGTAACTCACTGACCTGCCTGCGTCTCCATTAGGCTGGTAATAGGCCTGGATGGAGACAAGGAGCGCCCTGTAACTCACTGACCTGCCTGCGTCTCCATTAGGCTGGTAATAGGCCTGTTATATAGTTTATATAGAACTAAGTTAGCATTAGCAGAGTTGTTTGTTTTGCAGCACTGAGCAGTTATTTTACATAACTTTATCATAAAAAACAGTACAAAAGCATGTCCAGATGACAAATATCTGGACATGCCTAGTAGTTAATGTTAATTATTGTTTTCTAAGAGCAGAATGTCAATTAAAATGTTAAATGTAAAATTAAATGTAATGTAAATCTCCCAAGAAATTCTGTACAGATACCAAATACTTTGACAATCAATATATATATACTTAATACACTTCTGCTAATGCAAGGATTTTGTGTTTGTATTTTTTCCCACACCAAGCCACGCCCCTCAATAAGCCCCTCCCCCACAACCTAAGCCCCGCCCCCCAAAATCTCACTCTAAGCTGAACTCAAAAGTTGGCAGCCCTGCTGTTACGTGGGCAGGTTATAGGTAATGGAGGGAGGGGAATAACAGCGAGCTCGTCAGACGCTTCCTAAAAATAAACATTGTTCACGAGTCCCGCAGCTTGAGTCCGAGTCGAGTCTGAAGTCTTTCGAGGACGAGTCTCAAGTCGAGTCTGAAGTCACTGTCTGTGCGACTTAAGTCGCACTCAAGTCCGAGTCTCAAACTCGAGTCCCCATCTCTGTTACGCGGCCCGTTTTCTTTAAAAATGCGATGGAATATGCGGGATATTTATGCCATTTTTTGCGATGAAATTGCGGGAACTTGCAAAAATTGCGGGAACTTGTAAAAACTGCGGTTTGATGAAAAAGAAAAAAAAAGTGATTCCCCCAACACCCTGTTCTCACTAGGCTACTACCTTAAAGCTGCTGTAGGTAACTTTTGTAAAAAATATTTTTTACATATTTGTTAAAACTGTCATTATGTCCTGACAGTAGTATATGAGACAGATAATCTGTGAAAAAAATCAAGCTCTTCTGGCTCCTCCCAGTGGTCCTATTGCCATTTGCAGAAATATACGCTCCCGGTCAGAAACAACCAATCAGAGCCAGGAGGAATGTCTTAGCAGTGTCAATCACAGCGCGAGCCGTCGTTCAAACTCAAGATTGCCGGTGTGCTGCAGCTGTGCTTATGACGGAGAAACAACCTAAACTGCCAATTCTCGAGTGACACCTGCTCATAAAACAAAGAGGTAAAAGGAAAAAGACCGATGACGATAAACAAGCGAAAAAGAAAGAATTACACAGAGCCCATTGACTCGGTGTCAAAACTCTAGCCGCATAACATGTAGATAAAATGTCACGCACTCTGCTAAGCAACAATTGAAACCTGCTAATTCACTGGCTTGTCATGTTGCTGAAATAATGTACTAGCACACCTTATCTAGCATCATATATCGCTAGAATAATTACTTACATACTGTAACGTTAGTTACCGTTATATTAACGTTATCTTACTAGCTATTTATAACTTATAGAAAGAGTGCAACGTTATAAAGTTACATGTAGGCTATTGCAAAATACATAATGATTTGAGGACCAAGTTTGTAGTCAAAGTATGGGCAGGCCATAGTCAATGTAAAGCATATTGTTGACGTTTAGTCCCTATTAGTGAATGTGCCATATAACTTTTTATCCGCTGTTATGGGTGGCCCTGTTTACTAGCCTGCGCATTCACGACAGGCTCCTCTGTGGAGGACGAGCTGTGGATGGAGGCCTGTAGCGCAGCAGAGAGCAAGGGGGTGGGACCTGTAAGTTGTGCTTGTTCAAATTTTCAGGCTAAGTCAACGTTTTCTCAAAACTCCCTACTCCAGCTTTAATGTAAAGAGTCCTTTCTTATTACTTCCTATGAAAAGCAAGCATACTACATCACAGAAATTGCTGGAAATATTTAATTTCTCATCTTGTTTTATTTCAGACTGTAACGAGTGGAAATAAGATGTGGCCCCTTTAAAGGGATACTCCACCGGTTTTTCATATTAAACTATGCTATTCCCTTAACTAAGACGAGTTGATACATACCTCTCTCGTCTCAGTGCGTGCACTATATCGCTCTGTATTGCCACAAAACTATGTTAGCACTTAGCTTAGCCCAGTGCATTAAATATGGGCCAAAAAGAGAAGCGACCAAACACTTCCTCGTTTTCCCTATTTAAACACAGTTACTCGAGTAGTGTAACTCGACCTAGGCTGGTGACACAAAATAAAACGTTGTGTTTTTCTAAGCGTTTAAAATTGATGACTATATTGTATGGCGGAATACCATTGCAAATGCTTTTGAGCACTTCGACTTTGCGCAATAATATCATCACTCGTGAAAAGTCCTCTTACCGGCTCCCGCTTCCTCTCCCCCTCCCTCTTATTTCCGTCAATACAACCAACGTGACTTTACTACCTGTGCTATTAGCAAACTGCAGATCATTTGCAATGGCGGACTTTGTAGATGATTATGACTTCTTTGTAGCAGACCCAGAGCCATATCTGTTTGAACCCGAGTACACGGAGGAGGAATTAGCTCTTATGGACCGTGAGAGGAAAGAACATTTTTACGACTGCCGGGTGAATCATCGCTGCAAACGCGTCGCTTGCCGCGACACATGCGATTTGTCCAGGGTCTTCTGGATCTACACTGACCCCCACCTTCGATGGCAATACCTGTTCCCATTCTAAACAGCATAGGCTCTCAATTTCGGTCGGCATCTGTTCGCAACAGTCACACTTGCACCACCAATTGCTGTTTGCCCGTGGTCTTTCGCCAGCTCCGGTCTGTTCTGGATCATATCTTTCTTCCCTCTCACGGTCCATAAGAGCTAATTCCTCCTCCGTGTACTCGGGTTCAAACAGATATGGCTCTGGGTCTGCTACAAAGAAGTCATAATCATCTACAAAGTCCGCCATTGCAAATGATCTGCAGTTTGCTAATAGCACAGGCAGTAAAAGTCACGTTGGTTGTATTGACGGAAATGAGAGGGAGGGGGAGAGGAAGCGGGAGCCGGTAAGAGGACTTTTCACGAGTGAAGATATTATTGCGCAAAGTCGAAGTGCTCAAAAGCACTTGTTATGGTATTCCGCCATACAATATAGTCATCAATTTTAAACGCTTAGAAAAGCGCAACGTTTTATTTTGTGTCACCAGCCTAGGTCGAGTTACACTACTCGAGTAACTGTGTTTAAATAGGGAAAACGAGGAAGTGTTTGGTCACTTCTCTTTTTGGCCCATATTTAATGCACTGGGCTAAGCTAAGTGCTAACATAGTTTTGTGGCAATACAGAGCGATATAGTGCACGCACTGAGACGAGAGAGGTATGTATCAACTCGTCTTAGTTAAGGGAATAACATAGTTTAATAAGAAAAACCGGTGGAGTATCCCTTTAAGAGCTGCGCGCTCCCAGTTGAACTGTCTGCAGTATTATATTGTATGTGCCATGTGCCTCGAACACCCCATGTGTGCGGGTAATTTCTGTTTGATGCTACTTCTTTTATCTTATTTTGTTTATTAAGTAACGATGTGGACGGTAGAACGTGTGACAGACAGTTACGAGTTCGATTTGGGAATAAAGTGCAAGTTGTAAGATGCCAATCGCCTCCGTGAGTCTGTCTGGCCTCTGCAATAACTTCAGCTGTGAGCTATCCCTATTTTTCTTCCCGACACAACGCGTTACAAGACCTTAATAAACACATCAAACTTACAAAACATTGATGAGTCAAACAAGTTCTGTAGCTTTACTAGAGGGATATGCTACAGCTTCAGTAAAAATTAGGGGTGTAACGATACACAAACCTGACGGTTCGGTTCGTCCCACGGTTTTGAGGTCTCGGTTCGGTTCGGTTCATTTCGGTGGGGTGGAGGGGTTTTGAAAGCTAAAATTGCTTTTATTTTTTTTATTAAACAGTGCTTTAATGAACAAATTGTGTCCTTGTCTTTAAATTAATTCAATTACAAGTAAACGTTTCTCAAGGATAACAAAATTATCTGCTAATGCTGTAAACTACAGCCCTTACTTGCACATTACAACATTAAAGCTTAACAGAGCCTAGACTTTTAGCCTACATGATATAATAATAATCAACACTCAAATAACAAATTGTATGAAAACATGTAAACTGCACATAAGGCAATTTTTGCATTAACATGTTTTTACTCTAATTTGTTATTGTTATATAATAATTTACACAGTTGCTGTTATTTTCATGACAACTATTTTAAACATACATTAAATAATCAAGATATCATAAACAGGTTAAGTAAAATATAATATATAGGCTAATATATAGCATTTATTTAGTGAAAGAGTTAGCAAACCAGCAAGCTGTGGACACTGAATGACTTGCCTGAGGTAAATATAAAGCTATGTGAAAAACTAAGCGTTTTATTGACGTATTTCCGCTGTTGAAACACTGATTGAGTGTTTACACGAGTTATGATGCCTTTCAGTAAGTATACTGTATCTTTCAACATACCTTCGGGTGTCCATTCATGTTTATTCTGTAACTGAGGAAGAGATGATCGCGCTCCGCGCTGCCGCATGCATACAGTGATATGTCACGCCATATCTAAGAGCGCCAAAACTGCATTTATTGTTTGCATTTCGTGATCAAATAGACATAATTTGAAAGATTACACCTTGCTTATTATCAAAAGTAACAAAACACTGAGCTTATTGCGATTATATGTGGTTAATGGTGGTTAGGCAACAGCCCTGTATTCGTTGTGTACACATAACACATGAGGTGCAATGAGCCGGGGCTGGGCGGGGCAGCAGGGGGCGGGGCGTGTTCGGTTCGCCATGAGAGTATCGCGATACGTATCGTGGGTGGTGTATCGCGGTTTTTCGGTTCGGTTCAAATATCGTTACACCCCTAGTAAAAATGAATAAATTAAATGTTTAAAAATAAAGTGTGCTCCTGTTTTACAGCTTTTCGATGATGTTCACGTTGCGTAATTACGTCACTTCATAACGTTCCCATGGCAACAGGGGGAAATGGCTGATTTTGTGTGAAGCAAACGCAACATTTTCCAACTTTCTGCTAAGATATATGTGACTTTTTTGCGACGAAAATGCGGGGATTATGAAATCATGCAAGCCCCGTATATTTTACGCGGAAATCAGCAATTTATGCGGCGAAATTGCGGAGTATTTGAAAAAATGCGACCCCTGCATAAATATGCAGACTTTGGCTGATTATGCATTGAATTCAGCGATCGCATAATCGCGTTTTTCTGGAGGGACTGTTTTAGAGTCTTTTTATAACGTGACATTCAGCAGTACGTAGTATGCAAGTTACCATGTAATTATCAGTGACATCATCGCTTTGCGGTATAATATCTATAACGGTTGGATTGGTTCCATATAATATAATTAAATCTAGTGTATGATTTAGACGATGAGTGGGACCACTGACGTTTTTCTTGACCCCAAAGGAGTTTAATAAATCTGTAAACGCAGCCCCTAACGCATCATTTGTGTTATCTACGTGTATGTTAAAATCTCCAACAATTATTGCTTTATCGACATTGACCAATAGATCTGAGAGAAAGTCTGCAAACTCTTTTAGGAAATCAGCATAGGGCCCTGGTACGGTCTAAATACAGTAGCCAAGGCTAGAGATAATAGGGATTTCTTTCTTACATCTAAGAGCGTAACATTTAGCACAAGTACTTCAAACGAATTAAACCTGTGACCTGTTTTTTGAGTAACATTTAGAATATCTCTATAGATTGTTGCAACACCGCCGCCACGACCGATGGGGCTCATGCTTATAACAGTATCCTGGTGGAGTAGACTCATTTAGGCCGAAATAATCATTTGGTTTAAGCCAGGTTTCAGTAAGGCAAAGTACATCAAAACTATTATCTGTGACCATTTCATTTACAATAACCGCCTTAGGTGTGAGCGATCTAATGTTTAGAAGACCTAGCTTTAGAAATTGTTTTTGTTCACTGATATTGAGATTTTCTGGTTTAATTACAAGTAGATTTTCCCTAAATCCTACAGTAGATTTATTGTTTGGCCTCACTAAACGAGGAATAGACACAGTTCTCTTACGAAAGTATCTCTCGTACTGCGTAATATCTTATGCTATGGGGAAAACCTCTTTTCCTCGAGATATTGAAGCCAAAAATTATCCTTAATTTTGAATCAATGTAAAACGCGTTGCGACAGCATGCAGACATAGGCAAGGCGGCTCGCGTGCCTATTGGCTGACCTGTGGCAACAGCAGCAGCCTATCGAGAGAGGCCCAGAATAGGCGTGGCCTTGGCCTATAAATATAGCTCGACAGGCTGATACAAACTGATTTTCATCTCTTCAGCGAAGCACTACTGCAACGCTGGATCCAGAGTGAGAAGCCGCGTCGTCTGAGAAAAAGCCTTCTGCGGGACGAGCCTTCGAGCCTGAAGCCGCTGGCCTTCACCTCGCCGCCGTTCCTGCTACGCTTTCCGGCGTACTATATATCCTTTACTCTGCTCTGTGTGTGTGTTCGCCCCGCGACTCACACGTCTATACATCTAAAAGAGCCGCGTCTTTTTAAAGATGCCATCCTCCTGTGGCTCGTGCAAGCCCCACTCAGCGACGGGGACCGCCATGTGAAAATATGCGTTTCCAGCCTGGGAGAGGATCATGCAGCGCTCGCCGACGGCGGCTGCCCTCACTGCGAGCTATTGCCTATGGTGACTCTGAGGACTCACCTGGCATTCTTCTCCGAGACTGCACTTCCACCCGCTACAGTGCCGCGCCGTAAAAGCGCCATACTCAGCGGGTCCCGAGCCTTCTCCAGCCCGTGAAAGCTCGCCGGTTCGCCCGCCAGCTTCACCAGCTTCACTCGAGTCGCTCACTGACGGATAACGGCCGCCGCACGCCGCCGCTTCCACCATTAATGACGACGAGATAGCTGCATCTGTAGAGAAGGCCAGCTGCTCTATCCTGGTGTCGGACAGTGAGGATTGGGCGAGCTCTGTGGACCCCCCCCACCCCCCCCCCCCCCCCCCCCCCTTCTGTCCGCGAGTCGTCAGGGAAACGGGCCAGTATCAAGACCGCGCGGCTAGCTTTCTTTACATTATAGTAAAGCTACCCCGCCCCCCGTGGGCCTGCATCACCGGCAAAATGAGGAAAGAGTGTGTTTTTAGTCCCGCTGAGGCCGGACTCCATTTCTCAAACATTTCTCAGCTCCTCTTAGTTTGAGCGGCTGAAAATGTCAACATTGCAGTAATGAGCCTGTTGTATAACACGCACACCTGCAAACAAACGCCGAACTGTGATGACGCTCTCTTATTTGCTCGAGCTAATGTCGTTCCACCCCTGTGGCTCAGTGGCGGAACCCATAGCCTATGCGCGAGAGACCTGTGTTCGATCCCGGCTCTCGCTGCAGATAAAAATTTAGTCTCGCCGCGGCCAGACTTCCACCGAAACTTTTCGCCCGTTCAGTTCCAGAAAATGCGACTGCTCCAGTGTATTTAGCAGTAAACAAGCCGGTACCACGGCCCGCTTGCCTGCTCACAAATGTCGTTTCCACGGCGACCCAGAAAAATCCTATAAGCATTGTATTTTCTGGTATTCCGGCCACAGCCGATGGTGTTATGAGTGTAATAAAATGCCCACAGCCTAGTGTTCATTTCTACACACAAACACAGCCCGCCACGGTACAGGGCTCGCACAAATGAAATCGACGCATGTCAATTGTGCATTAAATGTAGTGAATGTGCCCACAACCCAGTGCCCACAAACACTACACACTGCATGTACCACGGTTTCTGTAAAACGAAACCAACACAAGTCTTCCTAGCCTCCTAGGAAAACGACGGTGTTTCAGTCTCGCCGCAGCCAGACTTCCACCGAAACTTTTTGCTCGTTCAGTTCCAGAAAATGCGACTGTTCCAGTGTATTTTGCAGGAAGCAAGCCGGTACCACGGCCCGCTTGCCTGCACACAAATGCCGTTTCCACGGTGACCCAGATAAATCACATAAGCAGTGTATTTTCTGGTATTCCGGCCACAGCCGATGGTGTTATGAGTGTAATAAAAATGCCCACAACCCAGTGCTCATTTCTACACACAAACACAGCCCGCAAAAATGCAGGGCTCGCACAAACAAAATCGCCTCATGTCGATTGTGCGCTAAATGTAGTGAATGTGTCCACGTCTCAGTGCCCACAAACACTACACACCACATGTCCCACGGTTTCTGTAAAAACGAAATCAACACACATTCAGTCGGCACAAGCCGACGGTGTTCTCAGTGCAGTGAGTGTGCCCGCTGTCCCGCGCCCACATTTCCTCACAGACACGCTCAACCCCACGGGGTTTGTCCCGCTCGCTCTCTCTTTACAATCTATTATAGAGAAACCGAGCGCGACCAGGCTGCCCGCCGTGATCGGCGCGCCCCCCGCCTCGCACACTGTAAACACAGTGTTTATGTCTCAGCACAGCGAAGCTCTGCGCCACCGCTATGCTGCAGCCAGAGCCCGGTTTTCATTCTACCTCTAGCTATTCACGCAAATGCGTGGGCAAAGCTTCCCGGGGTATCAGAATGGGTGTTGAACACTATAAAAAGAGGCTATTCACTACAGTTCGCTCGACGTCCCCGCCGTTACACGACGCGAGTCGAAACCACAGTAGACAACGAAGTATCTCATCTACTTCGAGCCGAAATAGCGAAACTACTGAGCAAAGGGGCCATAGAGCCTTTATCTCAGGCTCAGAGCGAAGGGGGGCTATACAGCAGATATTTTCTGGTACCGAAAAAAGACGGGGATCTCAGACCCATTCTAGATCTACGACAGCTGAACAGAGTGCTTGTTAAGCGCCAGTTCAGAATGCTGACAACCAGGAAAATCCTCGCGCAAGTTCGTCAGGAAGACTGGTTTATGTCAATAGATCTGAAGGACGCCTATTTCCAATACAAATAGCATCACGTCACTGGCGATTCTTGAGATTCGCCTTTGAGGGCCAGGCATATCAATACACAGTCCTACCGTTTGGCCTGTCCCTAGCACCCCGTACATTTACGAAGTGCCTGGATGCGGCTCTCGCACCCCTGAGACTTCAGGGCATGCGAGTTTTGAACTACTTGGACGATTGGCTGATTCTAGTTCGATCACAATCAGAGCTCATAGAACACAGAACCACATTACTCGAGCATCTTGAGAATCTGGGTCTCACAGTCAATTGGGCGAAGAGTTCGCTGTTTCCCAGCCAGAAAATTTCTTTTCTGGGAACAGTGCTGGACTCGCTATCTATGATAGCACGTCTGTCGCCGGAGCGCGGTTTGGACATTCAGCGTGCCGCGAGATCCTTCCGCCGCGGCACTATAGTCCCGCTCAAAAGGTTTCAGAAAATGCTGGGCCTCATGGCCTCAGGATCTTCGGTACTTCAGCTGGGCCTGCTTCGCATGCGCCCACTGCAGTTATGGCTGAAAGCGCGAGTTCCACCCCGGGCGTGGACATCTGGTCTGTTTCGCCTCAGGGTCGACATGAAATGCGTTGCGGCTCTGGAACCTTGGAAAATAGCCGACTGGTACCAGTCAGGCGTGAGTCTGGGGACTCCCTCGAGTGTGATGGTGGTGTCCACGGACGCCTCCACCTCGGGATGGGGAGCGCTGCTCGAGGGCTGACCGTTCTTTGGCCAGTGGTCAGAACGGGAGAAGCTTCTACACATAAACTGTCTGGAAATGTTGGCAGTCGACAACGCGCTACGGCGCTTTTTGTCCCCAGATAAAAGGCCACCACGTCTTGGTCCGATCGGACAACATGTCAGTGGTGGCATACATAAATCGCCAGGGCGGCGTCAGGTCCCGAAACCTTTACAGGCTGACGGAACGCCTCCTGGTCTGGGCTCAGCACAACCTGCTTTCACTGAAAGCAGCGCATGTGCCTGGTCACCTGAATCTGGGACCAGACAGACTGTCCAGGGACAATGTCCCAGCAGGGGAATGGTCGCTGCACCCGCAGACGATCCAACTGCTGTGGGAGACATTCGGCAGAGCGCAGGTGGACCTGTTCGCGTCCCAAGAAAACGCTTACTGTCCGAACTTTTTCTCCAAGAGCAGGGATGCGCTGGCCCACGTATGGCCCCGCTGCCCCCTCTATGTTTTTACCCCCGTTTCGCTCCTGCCTCAAGTGTTGGAACGAATCAGGGAAAACGGATGCCCAGTGCTGCTCGTGGCTCCGCTCTGGACGAACCAGATCTGGTTCCCAGTCCTGATGCGGCTGACCAGCACTGCCCCGTGGCCTATACCGGTGAGGAGAGACCTCCTCTCTCAGGCAAAGGGCTCGATTTGGCATCCTCGCCTGGATTTATGGTCCCTACATGCGTGGGCCATCAACGGGTACCCGCTAACCTCCCGGAGGGAGTGTTAAAGGGGTCATATAATGCCATTTTTGTACAAGCTAGTATGATTCTTTAGGGTCTAAATTAAAAGTTTGTAATATACTTTAATTAAAAATTCTCATTAGCATTGTAAGAAAACACTTATTTTACTTGGTTAAAAACAGCTCTGTTTTCAGCACGCCGTTTCAGTGCATATGACTTTTGCTCACCCCGCCTCTCTGTTCTGTGTGTACATCGTTTGTAACACAATAACCATAACGCGTTGTTCAGTATAAACGTGGGATTATGAATTATATTGAGAACATCATACATAGAAAACATGCCGTAATGTAATTACGTAAGTGTAAACCTTAGACGCATTCATTGTGAAGCGTGTAGCTAACGATTTGCAAAGATTAATATAAATATTAATATAAAGTTTAATAAAACGTTACACTCACTTCAGTTGTTCTAGAGGTTCAGCAGGAACACGAATAGCTGGTACCGATCCTTTTTTCATGAGCAGCTTCTTAGCAAAACCAGCTCATACTGACCCTCGTTTATAAAGCAGTCTGGTGAGAAATGATTCGCGCAAACATGAAAGCATTGACGTTGCTCGTGGGGAATATTCCCTTCGAAAACAAACTCAGCCACTGCGTCTTCAGCGGTTCGGATTTAGGAACATTAAAATGACTGCTGTGTTCGTTATTACACCCAAGAACAGAACACCACAATCGCTTAGACGCCATTCTGCTCATAGACAGTGCTCCAGCATATCAACAATGACCGCGCCGGTCCGCACAGACTATGATTGACAGCTCTCACGAGCGAGGGCGGGTCTGTGTTGAAACGATGCTGTCAATCAACAATCGTGGGAGGGGCTTCCGAGCGTGTGACGTCACAAAATCGAACGGCTCAATTTGAGGCAGGGGAAAACATAAGGAGATTAAAACAAAAACACTGGATGGATTTTTATCATTTTATGAAGGTTGTGTACAGGCACTGCCAACACACATTTCAGTACAATCAACTTGTAAAAGTGCATGTACCATTAAATGACCCCTTTAAACATGATCTCGCAGGCCAGAGCCCTGTCTACTAGACGGCTCTATTCCTCGAAATGGTCGGTGTTCTCTGCCTGGTGTCAAGCTCAAGGTTTTTCACCCGTAGACTGTGGGGTTACGGAAGTACTCTCCTTCCTTCAGGAGCTGCTGGATAAGGGCAGGACCCCTTCCATGCTCAAAGTGTACGTGGCGGCCATACCGACGTTTGCAAAACCGACGTCTGGCCAGTCACTGGGGAAAAACGACCTGGTCGTGCGATTCCTCAGGGGAGCTCGGAGGCTGAATCCTGCCAGACCCCCTTCAGTCCCTGTGTGGGACCTTTCTACGGTTTTGGAAGCCATGAAAGGTGCCCCATTCGAGCTAATCCATTTGTCAGACATGAGACATCTGTCTTTCAAAACGGTGTTTCTTATGGCTCTCGCTTCAGTGAAGCGCATAGGGGACTTACAAGCGCTTTTCATGCGCCCTCCCGGTTCATGATGAGCAGGAGGATGCGAGTCTCCTCTGCCCTGTCAGGGCACTGAGAGCTTACGTGTCCCGCTCGTCTGTCTTCAGACAGATCGAGCAGCTCTTTGTTTTGTTTGGCGGACGCTCCAGGGGACTGGCCGCATCAAAACCGAGCCTATCCAGATGGATAGTCGATGCCATAGCGCTGCCATAGCGCTGGCTTACACTTCTAAAGGCCTGCAGTGTCCTTTGGGTGTCAGAGCACACTCCACGAGAGGCGTGGCCTCGTCGTGGGCGTGGTCAAGCGGGATTTCCTTACAAGATATCTGTATGGCGGCAGGCTGGGCCTCGCCGTCTACATTTATAAAGTTCTATAACCTAGAGGTTCCCGCCTTACAGGCCAAGCTGCTGTCGGTCTAGAATTCAGTACCATCTGCCCCGCTGCGCCGGCGCAGAATACTGAGTTTTGCTTGTGTATCGTTCACTGATCGATAAAACAGCTCCATGGGTGTTGAATAACCCGTTCTGTCCCCCAGTTCAGGCTGAACACGTTCACCTTGTCTGCGTGAAACATTGCTAACATAACTAGCTCCTGTAGGATGCTATTTCATGGGGAATGATGCTTGCAGTCTCTCTTCTCCAACTCTCTGTGAGTCTATGGTGATTATGCACTATATGAGCCCCAGGCTACTGCCCTTGGGACTTTGGTGTCGGATCCCATTACGCACGGA
This sequence comes from Rhinichthys osculus, assembly GCA_029959095.1. Lineage (NCBI taxonomy): Eukaryota > Metazoa > Chordata > Actinopteri > Cypriniformes > Leuciscidae > Rhinichthys > Rhinichthys osculus. The sequence continues at coordinate 27,913,454 of JARWKJ010000015.1, forward strand.
GTGTTGCATTGTGTTCCCCTTAGTGTAAGATATTACGCAGTATGAGAGAGACTCTCGTAAGAGAACGTACTCGGTTACTAACGTAACCTCGGTTCTCTCTAGAGAGGGAACGAGTACCGCGTATCTTGCCGTGCATACAACAGCTCTGGTTCGCTTCAGCGATGAAAACCAGTTTGTATCAGCCTGTCGAGCTATATTTATAGGCCAAGGCCACGCCTATTCTGCCGGCCGCGGGACGTGACGTAAATGGGCGCGAAGCACCCCCATTGGGTATCACGTCACGCAGGGCCTCTCTCGATAGGCTGCTGCTGTTGCCACAGGTCAGCCAATAGGCACGCGAGCCGCCTTGCCTATGTCTGCATGCTGTCGCAACGCGTTTTACATTGATTCAAAATTAAGGATAATTTTTGGCTTCAATATCTCGAGGAAAAGAGGTTTTCCCCATATCGTAAGATATTGCGCAGTACTCGTTCCCTCTCTAGAGAGAACCGAGGTTACGTTAGTAACCGAGTACGTTTCTATATAATCTTCTACTATGGTATCAATTAAGTTCGGACAGCAAAGACTGTGATTTTGACTTACTAGTCATATGGTGTGTAACGTCTTAGAGATGTTGTCCGACAGAATAGTCGCTCCCAGAACAGATTCCAATTATTTACAATGAGCAGTTTCTGTTCATTACACCATGACATTAACCATTCATTTAGTGCAAATAATCTACTGAACCTTTCCTGTCCTCGTCGGTACGTGGGAAGCGGTCCAGACATGATGATCGTTACTTTAGGTGATGTGCTGCGTGCCGTCTCGATCAGGCTCCTGTAGTCCTTCTTCAGAACCTCCGTCTGCTGCAGCCGGATCTGCATGGACTCCAGCTCTAACTGCACCGAATGCAGCTCAATTGTGTCCTCACCTGCACTCAGAGGTAACGTTAGACACACATCCGATATATTCGCCATTATAGCAGATGAACAGTAAATTAGTAGTGATACTACCAATATCACTACTAATTTAGGACTGAAATCCTGGATAGAACCCGTATCCTTTCAGTGATACGGGTGTAAATAAGACGATCGATAGGCGAGAGGCCACGCGTGCAATGCTAGCGTGCTTAACCCTTAAAGACAAGACCATTTTTAGAGCACCTGCACCGCCTGTTCTTTTCTTTGTTTTTCTAACCCATTATAGGAGTCAGCATCAAGTGCCATATATCATTTTAAACAGGAGAACTTCAAGTTTCAATCTATCACATTTAAATAATCCAATTTTAAAAATTTTTTGTCTTAGAATGGATGAATTTACCAGATTTAAGAAAAACGGCAGCATATTTTTAGTAATTTTTTTTACTTAACTCAAACAAATCCTCCTGAAGTTTTTTTTTTTTTTTTTTTTAGAAAGCTGTACTTGGATATTCTACATTTCCAGATGTAATTTTGACTACATGTAACAATCCCTAAGCAAGTTATAGCCATTTATTACAACATTATCATAGGCGATTTTCAGTGAAAAGCTGGTATTTTTTATTTACTGACAATTTAGATGTGTCCAAAAAAGTTCAGGAAGTAAAATAAATAGAATGATTGTAATAGAACACTGAAGCAAAATAAACTTTATATATATAAACACACACACACACACATACATATATGAACTACTTTCACTTTACCTCTGTGCCTCAGTTAAAATTTCCAAAGAAAGATGCTAATTGGTCGTGCATAGACCAGAAACTATGTTTATTGGTTGAGTAGATGATAGTTTCAACCAATCTGGGCATGGGGTGGGACTGAGCATCAACAATCATTCATGATTGGCTCAGAGGAACAACCCGCACGGGTTTCTTTGACGAATCAATGCTGATCAAAACTTGATGACGCAATCACATTCACTACGGAGCTTCTGAATGTCCAAACGCGATTAACCCGATATCACAGAAAAGCCGTGAATCTCCTTTTTATGGGACTTTTTAAAGCATACGGATTGGAGTAGCGGTTCAAAAGTTCTTAAACATTTAAGAACAAAAGTTCTTAAACATTTAAGAGCAACAGTTATTTTTTGCCAGCCGGCGGCCGTATAGGTCTTTAAGGGTTAAGGCTAGTAGCGGATATTCGGAAAGTTGGATATAAGTAGCGATATCAAAGCAATCCGATTGTTTTTTATAAGGAATAGTATCGAAGATATGTTCACATGCTGTAAAAGTAGAAAATCCTTGTTTATAAATGAGTGTAAAGAAGAAAATCAAGGATTATGAATCAATTCGACGGAGCTCCAAACACAAACCGCGTGCCTATATATTTGAATACTAGACTTCTTAGTAATTTTGAAAATATGACTATAAATTACAGCAACAGCTCCCCCTTTGCCTTTCATACGAGGTTCATGTTTATAACAGTAATCTTGGGGGGTGGACTCATTTATAGTAATCGTTTGGTTTTAGCCAGGTTTCTGTCATACACAGCACATCTAGGTTATAGTCTGTAATCATATCATTAACAATAAGTGCTTTTGAAATAAGGGATCGAATATTCAGCAACCCAAGCTTTATCATTTGTTCATTTGTATTAAATCTGTTTTTTATTTGTTAAACATCAATTACATTTTTAACCTTAGATGGGTTTGGAAGTTTTTTGTATTTCCTAATTCGGGGAACAGACACAGTCTCTATGTGATGATATCTAGGTGAAAGAGGCTCTATGTGATGGGATTTATCTGACCTTGGTGACGTGAGACAGTCGTTTTAGCAGACAGTCTGTCTGCTTCCTGACCTGAGCCCCAGATTGTCATGTTTCAGCTCTAAGACTATGTTCCATATTACTAGAGAGAAGAGCAGCACCATCCCAGGAGGGATGAATACCATCTCTTTTCAACAGGTCAGGTCTGCCCCAAAAAAATTTCCAATTGTCTATGAATTCTATGTTATTTTGCGGACACCACTTAGACAACTAGCCATTGAGTGAGGACAGTCTACTGACTATCTCATCACTCCTGCGAACAGGAAGGGCGCCAGAGTGCCTGACAGTGCCTGACATCGTACTTGCGAGTTCACACACCTCTTTAACATTAATTTTAGTGATCTCCGACTGGCAAAGTCGAACAGCATTTGTGCCGACGTGAATAATAATATACAGTCCCTCCAGAAAAACGCGATTATGCGATCGCTGAATTCAATGCAAAATCAGCCAAAGTCCGCATTTTTATGCGGGGGTCGCATTTTTTCAAATACTCCGCAATTTCGCCGCATAAATTGCTGATTTCCGCGCAAAATATGCGGGGCTTGCATGATTTCATAATCCCTGCATTTTCGTCGCAAAAAAGTCACATATAGGTATCTTAGCAGAAAGTTGAAAAATGTTGCGTTTGCTTCACACAAGAGCAGCCACTTCCCCCTGTTGCCATGGGAACGTTATGAAGTGAAGTAATTACGCGACGTGAACATCATTGAAAAGCTGTAAAACAGGAGCACACTTTATTTTTAAATATTTCATTTATTCATTTTTACTGAAGTTGTAGCATATTCCTCTAGTAAAGCTACAGAACTTGTTTGACTCATCAATGTTTTGTAAGTTTGATGTGTTTATTAAGGTCTTGTAACGCGTTGTGTCGGGAAGAAAAATAGGGACAGCTCACAGCTGAAGTTATTGCAGAGGCCAGACAGACTCACGGAGGCGATTGGCATCTCACAACTCGCATTTTATTCCCAAATTGAACTCGTAACTGTCTGTCACACGTTCTACCGTCCACATCGTTACTTAATAAACAAAATAAGATAAAAGAAGTAGCATCAAACAGAAATTACCCGCACACATGGGGTGTTCGAGGCGCATGGCACATAAAATATAATACTGCAGACAGTTAGACAGGGAGCACGCAACTCTTAAAGGGGCCACACCTTATTTCCACTCGTTACAGTCTGAAATAAAACAAGATGAGAAATTAAATATTTCCAGAACTTTCTGTGATGTAGTATGTTTGCTTATCATAGGAAGTAATAAGAAAGGACTCTTTACATTAAGGTAGTAGCCTAGTGAGAACAGGGTGTTGGGGGGATCACTTTTTTTCCCTCTTTTTCATCAAACCGCAGTTTTTGCAAGTTCCCGCAATTTTTGCAAGTTCCCGCAATTTCATCGCAAAAAATTGCATAAATATCCCGCATATTCCATCGCATTTTTAAAGAAAACGGGCCGCGTAATCAAGGATTTTTGCCCGCAACAATCACAAAAAAACTCCGCGTTTTTCTGGAAGGACTGAATATAGTAGTAAAACACAAAGTGACCTGATTATATTAAAGGTGCTATATGTATTTTTTAGCGGCCTCTATCGGTGATGTTTCAGATTGCAACCAATTTTTACAAGAGCACTCGTGCTCTTGCGCGTGCTCGAACACCAGAGCGAGCACTCATGGTACCTGCCACACTGAGACTTTCAACACACCGGAGAAAGCATCACACAACATGCTGGAAACTCATGTAAACTCCCACTGCAACGTTACAATAATAGGCTACTTTTATCAGCTTGACGCTGAACTAATGCTCCATGCTCGTACCATGATAACGTTACATTGACTGCATTTAGCCGACATGTGGCGTTTCACTAACTATTCGTGTATCTTTCACAATCAGCAATGTCAACATAGGTGAATGTATAATATGATAACGAAAATGGTTAGTGAACTAGACTGAACAATTTCAGTGTAACCGTAAGATCGTAGGAAGTAACACTGTACTGAACGTGTCTGGAAATGTGTATAAACAATATGATAGTAGTTGGATGAGTGACGTTAGACAGTAGATCTAGTACATAAAATAAGTTACATCCTAAAGCACCTACTTTTTGTTATCCTGGAACAGTCTTTTGTATTCATTACATATCTCATGTATGTTGTAGTTTACCTTGCTATTTCATTACAGTTTACCATTATTTCATTTATCACAATAAAAATAGCGGAGGTCTCTCCATAATTCAAACGCTCTGCCAATGTTGATCCGTGTTTTCGTCCTAAGTCGATCCGATTGACGTTTGGCCTGACGAGCTTCAGCAGATACATTTTTGTTTTGTTTTTTATATTTGTGGAGTTTGTGTTGGAGTCTGTGTTGTGCTGGAGGCAGGTCGTTTTTGGGTGTTATCAGACTCCATGTCGTTAGCTGTAGTGCCGTCGCATAGATTGTATATAAAAAGAAGAGAGGCTCGGGAGCGCGCATGCACGTCACATCCGATGGATTTCGCAGAAAATCCGACCCGGAGACTTCACATAGAAATAGGAATACTGGCCTTCAGAGGTAATAGCAAAACCCGACAAGTGGATCATTGTAATGTGTAATTACAACCCCTTCACACACAGGCAATAAAAAAAGGATTCATTTTAGAAGAAAAGTTACATATAGAACCTTTAAGTCTGATAGTTTGCTTTTTCCTATGAGGATAAGCACCCACTGGCAAACACATAAACTAACGCCTGTACCCACACTGGAATGTTGTCATATGCATTTGGTGACAAATTAAATTCTCATTAGTTTTCTGTTTGAATTTTGTATCTTATGTATTTTTATTTGTATGTCTTAATTTTTTTTGTATAAAATGTCATTCCAAGTTTGCTTACCTTTTACAGGTTGGACAGTAAAGGCAAGAACACATTATGGACACTAGAGAATATGTAAAACTCAAAGAGCCATGCTTTTTGGAGTTTGTCAAGGAGGGTAATTCCGTAAATGAAGCAATATTATACAATAAATGCACAAAGTACTTTGATGTCTTAATGATTAATGCATTTTTTGGGGTAGAAATGGAGTTATTGTTTTACATCAAAAAAAAAAAGCATTTGCCATTCGAGAACAGACACCTGTTAAGGTAACGGATGACACCTCTACAAAAACTGAAATCAGCTAAACCTGTAACAAGGACTGTAAAAAGATGAGGCATAGCGGGATTTACAACCCTGCTTCGATTGCACTGATTGTAATGTTTTTGAAGCTGCTGCCACTGATCTGGATGAGCTCACAGAGACTGTAACATCATACATCAGTTTCTGTGAGGATATGTGCATTCCTACCAGGACATTCTTATCATTCAGTTATGACAAACCATGGTTTACAAGGAAACTCAAACAGCTTCGTCATGCCAAAGAGGATGCTTACAGAAGTGGGGTTAAAATCGTGTATAACCAATAACAAAGGAGATCAGAGTGGCTAAAAATAACTACTCTGAAAAGCTGAAAAAACTGAAATCAGCTGAAGTCAACAACCCGGCGTCAGTCTGGACAGGCCTGAGGACAATCACAAAGTACAAGTCACCATCCCCCCGATGTGTGGAGAATCAACAAATGGCTGAGGATCTGAATGCATTTTACTGCAGGTTTGAGAAGCCCATACTTGCACCTAGTGCTGTGTTGAAAAAATCGATTCACCAATTCAGAATCGATTTTCATTTTAATTTCTTAAAGGGTTAGTTCGCCCATTTAAGACATGAAGTTGTATGCAATCCTTACCAGCACTATAGTGCATACACACTGACCCACTCTGTTGTCACCTCCCTGGTCAGAGTTCTGGCCGCTGAAAGTTTTTCAATAAAGTACTCCCGGTTATTTTCCGGGGCCACAAAACTGTGCGTTTTTATGTGAAAAAATGATTTGCGTTTCAAAGCTTGATTAATTTACCACACAAAAAACACGCCGGTCAAAATTCATACCTCAGTTTTAATCTGCACTATTTTCTATCCATTTCTATCAATCCGCGCTGCTGTCAACGTCAACAGTGCGCACGTTCCGATCAGCTGTTGATAGCGCGACGCGCTGACAACATGTCTGACTGCGAAACTTCTGATGATGAAACCAATTTTAGCACAATGTCAGACGGATCAGATGATGAAAGTAATTTTAGCACAACGACAATGTTATTGATTGCAACACAAAACCTCAATTGTGTGTGTGTTCAATCAAATAGTTTTCTCTGCAAATTGTACCAATATCCCTATATACTGTTTTTATATTAGACATCTTTTCACGTGTTTTATAATGGAGTCTAAACATCAGCTTGTTTACCGTAGTTTAGACATAGGATCATAAAGTTAGTAAATAGAGCTTACCCATGGTAGGTTTTCCTCCTTGGTTGGGGATGTAATCGTCTTCGCTGAAGTGAGCACTACACACACGAAAATCCTTTATTCTGGATATTTTAGCTCCCGCAGAGTAGCCGATGGCAACCAGCCAAAGCTGTCTCATAGTTATATTCGAAACAGGAAAACGATGGAATCTGAACTTTGATCCCGGCACATCCTTGTGGTCACAGCCTGGGAATTTACAAGTTCGCACCATTGTTAATTTAATACTTTTTACGTCGTTGTCAATCGTTTGTGTAAACACTATGGAACAGCTGATCGGAACGTGCGCACTGTTGACGTTGACAGCAGCGCGGATTGATAGAAATGGATAGAAAATAGTGCCGATTAAAACTGAGGTATGAATTTTGACCGGCGTGTTTTTTGTGTGGTAAATTAATCAAGCTTTGAAACGCAAATTATTTTTTCACGTAAAAACGCACAGTTTTGTGGCCCCGTAAAATAACCGGGAGTACTTTATTGAAAAACTTCCAGTGGCCAGAACTCTGACCAGGGAGGTGACAACAGAGTGGGTCAGTGTGTATGCACTATAGTGCTGGTAAGGATTGCATACAACTTCATGTCTTAAATGGGCAAACTAACCCTTTAAGATCGATCCGTAACTCAGAGGATCGATTTTTTTTTTTTTTTTTTTTTTTACGCATGCGCGCGAGGTGGAAGGACATTAAAACAACGAACATGGCGGTTGCTTTGAAAACTCCAGAAACGCTCAAAGCTGCAATCTGGCACCATTTCGGGTTCAGAACAAGCGATACAGAGAACGAGCTTGACAAAAGCAAAGCAATTTGCAAAGCCTGCCAAATGGAGGTGAAGTATTGTGGAAATACTACTAATCTCAGGAACCACATGATGCGACATCATCAAGACATCATATTATCCAAGCCTGTCACCGGACCGCAACAGATGACACTGAAACAAACTCTACAACTGCCAACTAATTCTGCACGCTCTGTCAAAATAACTGAGGCGATTGCGGGCTTCATTTGCAAAGATATGCGCCCGTATTCTGTTGTTGAGAACGTGGGATTCAGGCGGCTAATGAAGGTAATGGAACCAAATTATGTCATTGTGTCTCGCAAACGTCTGTCTGAAGAAGTGATCCCCAACATGTACCAGACAGTAAAAGATGGTGTAATGTGTAAGCTTAAGACCGCAGAGAGGGTGGGCATTACGAGTGACACCTGGACATCCGTAGCTACGGAATCTTACATGAGTGTGACAGCACACTACATAGACGAGCTCTGGAACCTCGTGTCTTACGTGCTGCAGACAACCGAAGTTGAAACGAACCATCGCTCTGTCTATTTAGCTGAAATGTTAACCAAAGCTATGGAGGAGTGGGGGCTGATGAGTAAAGACCCAGCCATAGTCACTGACAACGCGGCGAATATGGTCCGTGCGGTTGAGATTACGGGGCTAACCCACGTCGGCTGCTTCGCGCACATAATCAACCTGGCCTCGCAAGCCGGTCTCAAACTGCCGAATGTTGCACGACTTCTTGGGAGAGTAAGGCACATCGCAAAGTTCTTTCATCGCAGTACAACTGCCACCCGTATCCTCAAAGAAAAGCAGAAGCTACTGCAGCTAAATGCACACAAGCTCAGAATTGATGTGGTGACTCGTTGGAACAGTGCACTAGAAATGCTTGAGCGCTTTTTAGAGCAGCAACCCGCGATCTCTGCCGCTCTGCTCTCACCTGATGTGCGGAGAAATGAAAAGGATCTTTGCAGCCTAAAGGAAGAGGACATAACAGATGCAGAAGATGTGGTTAGAGCTCTAAAGCCAATGAAGACAGCCACTCAAGTAATGTCAGAAGAAAAGTGCCCAACTCCCTCAGTGATAGCACCTCTGCATGCTCTGCTGCTGAAAGAGATGACCAGTCTCCCAGAAGACTCCAGAGTTGTTAAGGACATGAAGGATGAGATCAAGAAAAACTTAAGCACAAGGTAGGCCTGTGTGTGTGAGTGATTGAGTGAGTGTCTGTCTGTCTGTCTGTCTGTCTGTCTCTGTGTGTGTGTGTGTGTGTGTGTGAGTTGGTTTATGTGATTTATGAGGACACAAATTTGTATAATGACATGTGTATTACACTGGTATTACAACTTATGGGTGGTTTATGAGGACATTTCAAAAGTCCTCATAAATCAAATGGCTTAAAAAACATAAAAAACAATGTTTTATTTAAAAATTAAAAATGCTGCATGTCTCCTGTGATGGGTAGGTGTGATGGGTAGGTGATGAGGTGTGTGTGTTCACTCACACACACCTCAATAAAATACAAATTCTCTCTCTCTCTTCTTACACAGCAAGATGATGCTGCTGATGAAGTTGATGGAGTGGAGGAAGAGGTGGAACCCCAACCTCCGGCACCCAAGCAATTCAAGCAATCCAGTGCTTTGGAGTCTCTCCTTGGGGAAGCCTACAGACCACAACAGGAAGTAGGACCAAAGAAAACTAAAGCGGCAGAGCCAGAAGACGAGATCAAAAGGTACAGGGCAAGGAGACCTGCGGGACTGCAGGACAATCCTCTCATCTGGTGGCGGGAGAATGAAAAGGAGTATCCTCTTTTGGCTCGCATGGCAAAGCAATATCTCTGTGTCCCAGGAACCAGCGTCACATCTGAGAGGGTTTTTTCAACTGCAGGTGACATCATTACTGCCAAAAGAAGTTGCCTTACACCTGGGCATGTCAATGAGCTACTGTTCCTGCAGAAGAATCTTTCCAGTACTGAGTGATGGCAGTTCACACTCTGGGTTAAGACAAGTTTAATTTCCAGTTTATTTTTATTTGCACTTTAATAGGCAAGGCCTTTTCCAGTTTTTATTTATTTGTATCTACTATTTTAGTTTAAAATGACCAGTTTACACAAATAAAGGCAATTTAATGTCTTATACATTTATTTACATTCTGTGTAATGTTGCCTGTTTACTGTGAAGCCAGTAACAAAGAATCTGTTTACATTTGCACTGGCTTAGAACAAATGTGTTCTAAATGTTGATTGTTAAAATAAAAAATAAAGGTGCATTTGCATCTGAACTGTTGGAGCTTTTTGGAAAAATTTTCATTTTTAAAATGTCATTTTAATAATACATCAGGTTTGCGTCTAAATAATCGGTCTACTGCTGCTGATATACCTCTGCGTCCTCTGACGTCTACACCAGTGCAAGGTTGTGAAAGCAGTTGTATCAACACTCTGGAAGGGGGATTATTCTTTACAACCATCAATACTCCATCAATTTGCAGTTAAATGTCTATAATAATAGTATCAATATGTTGCATAACTACAGTCCTGTAATTCAGGTAACAGCTGGAAAAAAAAAGCTTTTTTCAAAACCGCTTATCTAAATCTCGAAGATCGGATCGGATCGAATCGAATCGAATCGAATCAAATAATGATAATCGATTCAAGATCTTGAGAATCGGAATCGAATCGATTCTTGAAATTTGAATCGATACCCAGCACTACTTGCACCCCTGCTCTGATCTGCACTTCACACATTCATAAACATCTCCTGCAACCCCCCTGCTGCCATCCAACCTGTGCTTAAGGTTTGTGTGGAGGACGTGCGGCGAGTCTTCAAAAAACAGAAGAATAAAAAAGCTTTAGGCCCAGACGGTGTCTCACCTGCTTGTTTAAAAGCCTGCGCTGACCAACTGGCCCCAATCTTCACGCAGATCTTCAACAAATCACTGGAGCAGTGTAATGTTCCCTGCTGCTTCAAACGCTCCACTATCATCCTATCACTATTACATTCCTATTACATCCTACCACTATCACTGGACTTAATGATTACAGACCTGTCGCTCTCACATCTGTGGTTATGATGTCGTTTGAAAGACTGGAGTTGGCCTACCTGAAGAACATCACTGGACCCTAGCTGGACCCCCTGCAGGTTGCCTACAGAGCATGCATATCTATATTCAGCCTGAACAATTAAACTCTCATAACTGTGTATTTTTTACCGTAACTGCACATTTGTACATAACATCTAAAATTGTACATGTGTACATTTCATCATAAACTGTACACTTGTAAATAAAATATCTGTGTATTCATTAAAACAATTATATAAATATACAGGGAGTATATTCCCAGTATACTGAGTACAGGGAACGGAGACGTGTCGTCGGGGAGTTCCCTGACGAATTGGGATCACGCTAGGGAGCCTAATTACCTCTGATAGAATTAAAAACTAGCCAATAAAAATTGGCATGCAATCTTTGCATTCCGCGAGCCGCCTACAAACGCGGATATAAAAGCGGAAGTAAAACATTGCATAGAAGCTTTTCGCTGAGGAAAAGAAAAGAGTCGAGCCCTCCGCGAAGGTACAGCAACATGGCAAAGGGACGACACGTCTTTTAGGGTTACATGACGAGGGTTACATACGTAACCGAGACGTTCCCTTTCGTCCTGGGAACTCCGACGTGTCGTTGGGGAGTTCCCTGACGAATTGGGATCCCTAACAAAACGCCCTGGTGCTGGCCCCTTCCAGCGCCCAGCTAAGCTACCCAAAGCAGTTTCACAAATTACGGGAGCTAGCAAGGGAGTCACACTGCTGTTCCGCAAGACCCACACAGTGGATTGGATAACACTGGGAAAGCGTGCCCAACCCGTAAAAAAGGGAAGGGAACGCTGCGGAAGCCAGATGCCTGAAGAAGGCCTGGAATACACATATGTACTAGCCCAGGGGGATAGTGAAACATATGGCAGTCCCTGAGGTAGTCCCATCCAAGGGGAGTGGGAGCATACTCAACAGGGACGACAGAACGAGTCTGTCAAGGGGAAGACACGGCTGGACTGCACGTGGCATAATGGGTCACCGAAGAGACCACTGGACATAACACCCAGTCTACACAACAACTCCCTCTAGGTAGTAGACCTGGCGCCGGAGGTCCGCCACGCCTGGCACCGGAGGGGTGATGGAGGAACTCACGAGGCTAACCAACGTAGGGCGCCAACGGAGCGAAAGACGCACGTATCCGGCTGAAGCACGGAGCGGCGTAGCAAGCCGACACAACCTATTCCCTCGCACCACTGGCCGTAGCGAGTACTTGGGAGGAAACAGGTTCCACACGTAGGGTATAGAATCTAGCGAACGTGTTCGGTGTCGCCCAGCCCGCAGCTCTACAAACGTCTGTCAGCGAGGCGCCTTGAGCCAACGCCCAGGAGGCGGCAACACCTCTCGTAGAGTGAGCACGCAACCTGGGAGGACAAGGCTCACCCGTAGCTTCATACGCTTCTGCTGGCCTCCGTAACAGACAAAGAGCTGATCTGAGGTCCTGAAGGTTTGCGTTCTGTCAATGTAAACCCGCAGAGAAAAGCTAGGGCTTGGTCTGCCTCCTCCTGGGGCAGCGCTTGCAGGTTCACTACCTGATCCACGAAGGGAGTGGTAGGAACCTTGGGCACATATCCGAGCCGGGGTCTCAATATCACACGAGAAAAGCCCGGCCCGAACTCTAGGCACGATTCGTCGACCGAAAAAGCCTGCAGATCCCCGACCCTCTTAAAAGAGGCCAATGCCAACAGGAGCGCTGTCTTAATGGACAGGATATTAAGCTCCACTGTCAGCAAGGGCTCAAAGGGAGGACTTTGAAGAGCTCTCAGTACCAGAGCTAGGTCCCAAGAGGGTACAGAGTGCAAAACACGAGGTGGATTTAACCTCCTAGCACCCTTGAGGAATCTGATGATCAGGTCGTGCTTCCCCACGGACTTACCTTCTACTACATCGTGATGTGCGGCTATTGCGGCAACATACACGTTGAGGGTGGAGGGAGACAGCCTTCGCTCCAACCCATCTTGTAGGAAGGAAAGCACGACTCTGATCGGGCAAGTTCGGGGGTCCTCCTGGTGGGAGGAACACCACTTGACGAATAGGTTCCACTTCAACGCATAGAGGCGCCTCGTAGAGGGGGCTCTAGCAGAAGTGATGGTGTTTACCACTGCCTGTGGTAGATCACCTAGAACCTCCGCATCCCATCCAGGGACCAGACATGGAGTTTCCAGAGGTCTGGACGCGGGTGCCATAGAGTGCCCCGTCTCTGAGAAAGGAGGTCCTTCCTCAGAGGAATCGGCCAAGGAGGGGCTGTCGTGAGGAGCATGAGTTCCGTGAACCAAGTCCTGGTGGGCCAATACGGCGCCACTAACAGGACCTGCTCCTCGTCCTCCCTGACCTTGCACAGTGTCTGTGCAAGAAGGCTCACTGAGGGAAACGCATACTTGCGAAGGCCCCGGGGCCAGCTGTGAGCCAGGGCGTCCGTGCCGAGGGTCCCCTCGGACAGGGAGTAAAACCACTGGCAATGGGTCGTGTCCGGAGAGGCAAACAGGTCTACCTGTGTGACTCCGAAAACACTCCAGATCAGCTGAACCACCTGGGGATGGAGTCGCCATTCTCCTGGCAGGGGAGGCAACCGTGAAAGCTCATCTGCCACACGGTTGAGCTCCCCTGGAACATGAGTGGCGCGAAGCGACCTCAGATGCTTCTGACTCCATAGGAGGAGGTGGGAGGCGAGTCGCGACATGCGGCGGGAGCGTAGACCACCTTGTCGGTTGATGTACGCAACGGTCGCAGTGCTGTCCGTACGGACCAGTACGTGCTTGTATTTGAGAAGCCCCTTGAGGCGGCACAAAGCCAAGCGTACTGCTTGCAACTCTAGGCAGTTGATATGCCAATGCAGCTTGGGCCCCGTCCACAGACCCGAGACTGCATGCCATTTGTACGTGGCCCCCCACACCATGGCAGAGGCATCTGTGAAAACCACAGCATGCCTGGAAACCTGGACTAGGGGCACTCCGGCCCGACCACGGGGAGAAGGTTTGCGACAGTGCAGGGTTACTTTGACCCGGAACGTGCCGCTCTGCCACGCCCACCTCGGGACCCGATCGTGAAGCCAGTGCTGGAGCTCATATGTAACAGGCCGAACGGCGTTACTGCGGCTGCGGCTGCCATATGCCCCAGGAGCCTCTGAAATTGTTTCAGTGGAACCGCTGTCCTGCCTCGAAAAGACCTGAGGCAGGTGAGCACTGACTGGACGCGCTCCTCCGTGAGGCGCGCAGTCTGGGCGACCGAGTCCAACTCCATACCGAGATAAGAGATCCTCTGCACGGGGCAGAGTTTGCTCTTGTCCCAGTTGACCTGAAGCCCCAACCGGCTGAGGTGCCGTAGCACCATGTCCCTGTGATCGCACAATACATCTCGCGAATGAGCCAGAATGAGCCAGTCGTCGAGATAGTTGAGAATGCGAACGCCTTGTTCTCTCATGGGAACAATGGCCACCTCCGCGACTTTTGTGAAGACGCGGGGCGACAGGGCCAGCCCGAAGGGTAGGACTTTGTACTGATAGGCTCGACCCTCGAAAGCAAACCGTAGAAATGGTCTGTGTCGAGGAAGAATCGAGACGTGAAAGTACGCGTCCTTCAGGTCGATCGCTGCAAACCAATCCTGGGGACGGATGCACTCGAAAATGCGCTTCTGCGTGAGCATTTTGAACGGGAGTTTGTGCAGGGCCCGATTCAAGACTCGCAGGTCCAGGATTGGCCGTAACCCACCGCCTTTCTTGGGTACAATGAAGTAGGGGCTGTAAAACCCGGACCTCATCTCGGCAGGAGGGACCGGCTCGATCGTGTCCTTCGCCAGCAGGACATCAATCTCTTTCCACAGGATAGGGGCATCCACTGACCGCACACGGGTGAAATGGATGCCCCAGAACCTGGGAGGCCGGCGTGCAAACTGAATTGCATAGCCGAGCCGAATGGTGCGGATGAGCCATCGGGACGGACCTGGAAGCGCTAGCCAGGCTTCCAGGTACCGACCCAATAAGCCCACCCGAACCACCGGCGTACCCGCGGAGGGGCAGCGAGGTGGAAGGCCGGGACCCGGCTCCACTGGCAATGTAGCCAGTGGAAGCGGGCTCTGGGCGTTCCACCGTGGGGCAGACGGCAGAGAGAGCTCGTAGGCTTTCTGCTGCGAGGTGCCCCGTGGCGAGGGGAGGGGAAGAGACGAGGCACGAGGCCCTGCCTCCTCGTGAACTGGTCTCTGCCCCTCTGGGCCCAGCCGCCGACCGGAGCGACGCAACCGGGGTAGTGTCGCTGCTATATGCAGACTGGGAAGAGAGGAACGAGAGCGATGCTGCTCGCAGACAGCATCCACCGTCGTTCGGACCCTCTTGGGTGGAGGAGACTGAGTGCCCGTCAGTCTCGACCGAGGATGACCTGGAGGAGGAAGAGGAAACTGCTCTTTTACTGACACTTTGGACCCAACAGAAACAAAATGAAACAGAATATTCTCCCGCCGGCCCTCCCCCGGGGGAAAGAGGCGTGCAGGGGCACCCTCCTGAAGAGCAGTTGTCCGGTCCTCCTTCAGGTCGCCCGTCTCAGGAGCGCTTCCCTTCCTTTTATGGGAAGGGGCCGGGGGCGTCTGAGCGGGCTGGACCGCCCTCTTGCGACCAGACTTCCTCGCTCCAGAGGTGGTAGGCTGCGCTGGAGGAGGAGCTGGCGCTTGAGGACGACCTCGGCGACGGGAAGCAGCCGGAGCTTGTACAACCACAGGAGACAGACCCGCAGCAGGCCGCCTCCTATGCAGGACATGCCGTATAGCCTCAAACTGCTTCTGAGCGGTGGAGAACTCCTGGGCCAAGTTCTCCACCGCGTCGCCGAAGAGGCCGCCCAGGGATACGTGCAAGTTGAGAAGTTTGTTCTTCTCCGCTTCCCTCATATCTGCCAGGGTCAGCCACAGGTGGCGCTCCTGGACCACCAAAGTGGACATCGCCCGACCCAGCGAACGTTCGGTGACTTTCGTCGCCCGTAGGGCGAAGTCCGTCGCCGCACGCAGCTCCTGCAGCAAAGCTGGGTCGGGACCACCCGCCTGCAAGTCATGGAGTGCTTTAGCCTGATGGACTTGGAGCAACGCCATGGCATGCAGGGCGGAGGTGGCGTCTCCACAAGCCATGTAGGCATCCCCGGTCAGACCAGAGGAAAACCTACAGGCGCGGGAGGGGAGTGAAGGGGCACCCCGCCAGGAGGAAGCGGTCTTCGGACACAGTTGAATCGCGATAGACCGCTCCACTGGGGGATTCCTTCGTACCCGTGCGCCGCCCCGCTGTCCAGAGTGGTAAGGAAGGAGGAGCGAGGTTGTCTCCGCCTGTACGCCAGAGGCGCCGACCAAGACTTCCTCAACTCCTCATGCACTTTGGGAAAGAAAGGGACTGGAGCGGGCCGTGGGGCAACAGCACGACCCGCTCCGAGACACCAATCATCTAGCCGCAAAGGTTCGGGACCCGGTGGAGGGTTCCATGCAAGCCCAACATTTGCGGCCGCCCACTCGAGCATAGCGGCCATTTCCGGTTCAGGCTCCAACGACGCCACCACACCCGAAGGGGGCAGCACCGTAGAGTCTTCGCCAGAAGACCGCTCTTCCTCCGATGCCGCAATCGACATCTGATCCTCAGGTGGCGCGCCGAAGGAGACAACCGGAACCGCCCGAGGGGGCTCCGGCCGCTCCACCGGAAGCGCCGATGGCAGCGTGCAACTAGAGGTGTGAGGCGCCCGACAGGATCTTTCACCTGTCGCGTTTCTCACAGTAATCCTCATTCGCTCACCAACAGGAATCACCGAAGTAGCCGTCTGCTGAACTGAACCAGCAGACGAACTAGACCGGAGATTCTCTGAAGGGACTCCCCCATGTTTCAGGGATCTCAGTCTCGAATGTAGCATCGCGAGAGTCATACGCCCGCAATGAGAGCATGACTCATCCACAAACGCCGCTTCAGCGTGTGCTAAGCACAGACACGTGAAGCAGTGTTTGTGACCATCAGCCTGAGAGAGAAGTCGACCGCATCCAGAAACGCACGGGCGAGTCGACATCCTGAAAAGGACGCAAACACACCGTGGAGCTCTTTTAGCAAAACAAAATATAAAAGAAACTGCTCTCCAGTGCCGAAGCGCCGAGGGATCACCGCCGCAGACACCGCCGGAAACTGCAACCGCGTGCTGCACTTGAGACGAGGATCACTGAAAGCACCGTCACACCAGCACACCGAACGTTTCTTCTCCAGGCTCGTTCCAAACTTCAGAACAGCAGGTAAGCTCTGAGAGGCTCCGAAGCAAAAAGCGTCTATGCAATGTTTTACTTCCGCTTTTATATCCGCGTTTGTAGGTGGCTCGCGGAATGCAAAGATTGCATGCCATGGCTCGTTTTTAATTCTATCAGAGGTAATTAGGCTCCCTAGCGTGATCCCAATTCGTCAGGGAACTCCCCGACGACACGTCGGAGTTCCCAGGACGAAAGGGAAATTCCATTTTTTAAATATTTGTTTCTTATATTATTTGTTATATTTCATTTCTACTGTGTAATTCCTATGTCTGTTTGCACTATGTCTGTACTTTCTTCTGCACTGGAAGCTCCTGTAACCAAGACAAATTGTGTACACATACTTGGCAAATAAAGCTCATTCTGATTCAGTTTCTCATTCTGACAACTTGTGCAAGAAATACAGGCAGTTCAGGACAGTGGAGACAGCCCAGCCAATACAAGGGCGTTATATACTGTCCCTCTGTAGAGGCAATTCCAAAGGAGCGGATTGGAGTAGATTGAAAAAAGATATTACACTGGGCTTGTGTGTGTGTGTGTGCGTGTGTCCGTGTGTCCGTGTGTCCGTCCCAGAGCCATGGACAATGGAGAGTTTTATTTATTTGTATATTTATTTTCTGATTGAAAATAAAAGACTGTCTGATTGAACATACAATAATTTCAGTATGTCTGATAGAAAATAATTAAATGCTTCTCTCCCTAATCTTTTTTTTTTAGTGGTTTGCTTTGCTAAAGTGTGTGAGTGCAAAAGTAATAGGCACTTGTAAAAAAAACACAATGTGAGGATGTTTTCAAAAATAAACGTATAGACTAGTTTTTACTATAGTTTTTAGAAAATAACTGGAGCCGAAATATACTTAAAAAAAACTAAAAGTGCTTAAACTCAGAACTGTAAATAAAATATCTAGAATCAGTAATATGTCATTAATTCAATATTAATTTATATTGTAATATGCCATAACATAATTAATTTCGGTAATGTGAAAACCATGTGATTTTTATGATTAAAACATAATTTACTGCATAAAATAACAACCTTAATTTCTGGCAACAGTGGGATTTTAACCAGAAGCCTTGTGATCAACTTTACTCCCATATAAAATAGAGGGGGAAAAAATGGATAATTTATAATAAACTTAGACTTTCAAAAACATTGGTGTTGGAGGACACAAGTCATAAAAAAATGTAATACAGTTTTTTTCAATCGCTAACAAGCGCTTACCCATACTTCAGATACTTTTTCTAAACTCTTAACACAGACTCACACCTACAAAACACAATTGGCCAAATGGTTAATTTTCTTCTCAAAAACACATTTTGTTAAATATATACTAACTCTTCATTTCAAAATAGAACACATCTTTCTCTGCACACACTAACTTTACCAAAACACTGGAAATCTGACTCAAAATGAAATTATTCTGTCAAAGAATAACACTTGTTTTCACTTCACAAGGTACATGCAGTCAATCAAAGTACACCAGCTTTCAAAATACTGGCTATTGTTGACATTACAAAAACTGCATAGACTTTGATGTTTCTGTTTTACAGGTATTTGCATAAAAAACATGCAATCCAACCTTTTTACACAAAATTTCTTGGTTGGGAACTGTATGTCCACATGTACAGTAATGTTCACATTCAAAAGCATTCTAGTAAAAAGCAAATCAGTTTTTTCCCTTTACTGTTTACAACAGGAGGTACAGTAGAAACACGGTATGATAGAACAGAAAAAGTTGTACAGTATTGCTTACAAAAAAAAGCACAAAATGACTGTATCTAATCTCTGCGATCTTCAGGGTTAGGCCACATGTTTTCATCAAATATTGCACTCCTGCACCTCTCACTGCATCTCTCACTGCACCTCTCACTGCATCTCTCACTGCACCTCTCACTGCACCTCTCACTGCACCTGCACCTCTCACTGCATCTCTCACTGCATCTCTCACTGCATCTCTCACTGCATCTCTCACTGCACCTCTCACTGCATCTCTCACTGCATCTCTCACTGCATCTCTCACTGCACCTCTCACTGCATCTCTCACTGCATCTCTCACTGCACCTCTCACTGCATCTCTCACTGCATCTCTCACTGCATCTCTCACTGCACCTCTCACTGCTCCTGCATCTCTCACTGCACCTCTCACTGCACCTCTCACTGCACCTGCACCTCTCACTGCATCTCTCACTGCACCTCTCACTGCATCTCTCACTGCATCTCTCACTGCACCTCTCACTGCATCTCTCACTGCATCTCTCACTGCATCTCTCACTGCACCTCTCACTGCATCTCTCACTGCATCTCTCACTGCATCTCTCACTGCACCTCTCACTGCATCTCTCACTGCATCTCTCACTGCACCTCTCACTGCATCTTTCACTGCATCTCTCACTGCATCTCTCACTGCATCTCTCACTGCACCTCTCACTGCTCCTGCATCTCTCACTGCATCTCTCACTGCATCTCTCACTGCTCCTGCTCTTCTCCCTGGGCCCCTTGCTCTTACTCCTCGTCCAGACATTACAGTGTTTGTCTTTTTCTGTGTCTGTTTCCAAAAACATCACTCCTCAAAGTCCTAATTTTACTGTATAAGTGTCAATGTAATAGAAAAAAATTGGGTAATTTTGGGTTGGCCCAATTTACCCAACATAAATCGGCTGTGTGTCAATTATTCAATTGTTTGTTTATTATTTTGCTGAGATATATTGTTTTTGAACTGATATCATTGCAGGAGCAGAGGTTTTTATACTGTATCTAAGTTTTGGAATATTGTTTTTGCTATTGTGGGATGGTGTGTGTTAACATTCGCAAATACTACACAAACAATCCATAATTTTGTTGGGAGGTATAACTTGTCTGTTAAGAAAATGTAAGCATTGTGGAAATGTGTTCACTGACTGCATATTGTGTGAAAACGACATGAAATGTGTGAATGGTATGGCCACAAAAGACCGATGCTGTGCTGATTGTGTTTAGAGTTTTGAAAATGTGACTACTGGTTGGACAAACGCTTGTTAGCGACTGAAAAAAACTGTAATAGCAAATGCATAATAGCAAATGGCATTTGTGGCCCTATACAGAGATTTGACCTCTATCTGCTATAAATGAAAATGAATAGGCCTATGTGCTTTAGTCAAGAGTGGGTGAAAGGTTCTTCTTTGGCCCTTGGGGATATTCTTTGACCACTTCCCTATTTGCACTGCCTGTGTAGCAAGATCACATTCTCACAAAAATATCAGTGATGAAAGAGGAACAATGAGAACAAATCAAGAGGAATTTGTACTTACAGATAGGAGGTAAGCTGTGCATGTAAACAACTACGTGTATGTTTATGAAATAAATAGATACAACAAGACAAAAATGTTAGCTCATGCAAGTAGAACTAACTGTAGTAGAAGTAGATGCTTTTTGTGCATCCAAAATATTATTTATTATATATTTTCTAAATATAATGCATATTATTATTATTACTTTTTCCATTTTGTTTTTTTACATTTATATAGCCTTTTTTTTTTTTTTATCATTTTAAGAATTTAGATTTTAGTAGTAAAAAACTTGTTCTCATCAACGAGAACAGAAAATGTTAGACATTGTTAGATTGGATAGATCTCCACATCAGAAATATCAGATATATTAGATCAGATAAAAAAAGAGCAGAATTTATTGAATAAACTTAGTTGCATGTGTTTCATTGGTCAGACTCTGTCTGGTTGTTTCAATGCTCAGACTTCACCTGAATGTCTCAATGCTCAGACTTCACCTAAATGTCTCAATGCTCAGACTTCACCTAAATGTCTCAATGCTCAGACTTCACCTGAATGTCTTAATGCTCAGACTTCGCCTGAATGTCTCAATGCTCAGACTTCACCTGAATGTCTCAAATGCTCAGACTTCACCTGAATGTCTCAATGCTCAGACTTCGCCTGAATGTCTCGATGCTTAGACTTCACCTGAATGTCTCAATGCTCAAACTTCGCCTGAATGTCTCAATGCTCAGACTTCGCCTGAATGTTTCAATGCTCAGACTTCACCTGAATGTCTCAATGCTCAGACTTCGTCCGGATGTTTCAATACTCAGACCTCGTTTGCACGCACAAATCTAACAAGCGTTACCACAGCAAAAACAATGGAAAATTACTGCTTGTTTACTGCACAATCATAAGATTATAAGACAATCATAGGATTAAACAACAAAAACATTGCAAGAGCAAGTAAAAACATAAAATTACATCAATCAAATAATGATACAAATAAAAATATGAATAAATTATTAAATGATGAATCAAATGACAACATAAATGACTAATGATTATAAATGATTATAAAATTAAACCAAATAAAACAAAGAAAATAAAACAATTCAGATGGTGGCTCTCTTAAAAGACAGACACAGGTTGTTACTGAGAATCCTTAGATCCTACAACATTGAGGTTCAGGATTGTCATCATGACATTTGTAAAATGCAGATAAATAAAAGGGATCATGTAAAAACCTTTGTGAAATACCAGAAGGACATGTCTTAGTTCTGCCTGTTGGACAGAAAATGTTCTGATACAAGAGCCAGAGGGATGATGAGAAAGTCAAGGGAAATAAACTAAAAACGGAATAGTTCTAGGCTTCATTATTTCTTCTTGTCATATGGGCATTTGTTCACTGTACATTATAGATCGGGGTGTATCTCCAGTTGGCTGCCGTCCTGGTGTCCCACCTCACTCTCCCATCTTATGAAATCAGAAGACAGAATCCTGAAACGTAAGTATATGTGTAAGTGTGTAACTCCTAAAAAGATTCTGATCTCCATACAAACTCTTCAACATATTGTATTTTCAGCCATCAAAGTGAAGTTTACTCAAGGACATGTTCCAATTTCTTATGGCAACTACATTTGGACTCTGGGCTTTAATGAAACAGAGAGCTCATCTGACCTCTCAGCTTCTGGGGTTCAACACCTTCAGGTTCCTTTAGTGCTACTACATGGTTTTGGGGGTGGAGTGGGTCTCTGGGTGAAAAACCTGTCTACCCTTGCAGGGGAAGGAAGGCCTGTGTACGCACTGGACATGCTGGGTTTTGGACGCAGCAGTCGACCAACCTTTGGCAGGGATGCCAAGGATGCAGAGGACCAGTTTGTAGAATCCTTGGAGGACTGGAGAAAGGCAGAAGGGTTGGAGCATATGATTCTCCTGGGCCATGATCTTGGAGGATATGTGTCTACTGCCTATGCCCTGAAATATCCTCATAGGTAAATGTGTGTGTGCTTTTTAAGTAAGGGATAAACCATGGCTATCTGTAGATTAAACTATTTTAATGCACAATGTGTTGGACAGTTGTCTCCATGGAGTGCATTCAAATTGTTTAATTCACAGTGAGCTGTGGATCATCCCGCTTATACCATGGTCATTTGCCAGCATTGACAAGTTAAAACTGTCATTGATGTTTGCAGCACTAAATTTGACTGGAAGGGTTAACAAGTTGGTTATGTTTGTCAGTTACCACTTGTTTAGCATTCTGTCCAATTTAAATCAGATACAGAAATAAAGTTAAGGTTACATATCCTATTGAATGGACTACTTGCACTGAGCTTCGTCAGAGTGTGAAACCCGATGAATAAGATCAGTACGAACCTCTGTTTATTTGTATTAAATATTTAAATCGTTATTCTGTTATTTTTCAATCAATCATTTCACTGTATGTGATGGACATGTTTATGTCAAAATTCTTGCTAATATTCATAGTAGCGTTGTCATTCCCCTCTACACTGTGTGCATTTACGGTTAAAGTTTAATTAAATATTTAACATTGTTAAATTTATTTAAAGCATGTGCCATGCATTCATACATTCAACTATTTTAAAAGACTGGAATAAGAGCACAAACGTGTGCAGCAATCATTTTTATCAGTCAAATTCATTTAAAAATGTAAACTCACCAAGATATGAAATATGATCAGTAAGAGAAAAACACTGTTAAATGAGAATATAAGCACTAGACTGCCGCAGGTAAAATATTTTTATTTATATTAACTGTCTGTATGTATGTGCGCTGAGCGCCGTTACAGGAAAAGCGGAGTAGTTGTGCAAGTAGTCCATTAAAACATTTATAAAAGCCGATTGCATCACTGCTGCGTAACAAAGGCTGTCCCAATTCGAAGGCTCCTTCAAATGCGGCCTCCAAATGTGTCCTTCGTTTCCTGTGAAATGAAGAATACAACAGATGGATCCTTTGTGGCCTTGCCTACCCCTGAACAATGACAACAGGGTTGTTGTTGTTGTTTTTGAGAGAGAAAAATTGCCGAATTACACTTTTAAGCGTAAGTTTTGGTTTCAACTTACTAAAATATCTAATGATACAAATGTAAAAATAAAAAAATAAAAACCTTTAAGACATTCAAATGTTGACACACCTTACTAATATGCACTTTAAAAATGAACCATGGCGAACATATTTAGACACACTGTAAACCCTAATGTTCAAAAAAATGTATTAGTTTGAGTAGGGTAAACAAATTAGATAAATTAAATGGACTTTTAGGAGTATATAGAACTCTTTTTCTGTTGAGTTCATAAAACTAACACATTTTAAATAATCTGAATTGTTTCATTGTTTTGAGTTTTATGAACTTGTTTCTTTTAATTTAGATGAACTTAAATTTTACTGCAACTGGGCTGGGATTTCTATTTCCCAGCATGCTTTGCTATGGCACTCGAAAGTGAGAGTAAATGCTAAAATTAAGTGTTATATATATTTTGTTTTTGCAATATTAATGTTAAGTGGGAGATTTATTAGTGTTTAATTTTTAGCTATGCTAATTTAAAAGAGTTCTGTTATGTTGGGTTTTTTGGGGTGAAAAGTGGAGCATGAGCTTGGTTCGAGTACAGGTATGTTGAATATTCTATATTATTGTACTCATTCCGCAATTACTATGCTTAATGCTGTCAAAGCATTGTGTAACTAATTAGCAAGATAGCTTTTACTGAATTGGCTATATAAAGCTAGCCAAGTTTTCACTTCTAAAAATATTTAAATTGAGATTACATAGATATTTTAAGTTAAATCTCTGAGTTAGCTTACTCAGATATTTCAAGTTAATAGCAATTAAAATATACAAGTACAAAATAAAAATCTGCAAGTTCTGCTTACTTAAACTGGATTTCTTAACTTAAAAAAACTCAAATTTTTGCCAATTTATTTGGGTTAAAAGTGCAGTTTATGAACCCTGTTTTGTTTTCAGACAGTTTAATATTACTTAAAAAAAAGTTCAGTACAAACGTTAATGCTACTTATCAACAGCAGCTGTCACAGTTGCTATAGAGACAAGTACAATACTCAGTAGGCTTGACCGTCCGACCTTTGCAGCCTTCAAAGGATGCATCTTCTGAAGTCTGAGTACTTCAAAGGATGCAGCCTCTGAATTGGGACAGTTTATTTGAATGAATTAGCCTTTCAAGAGAGAGAAAGAGAGAGAGAGATGTGTGTGTGTGTGTGTGTGTGTGTGTGTGTGTGTTACCTGTCTGTGCAGCGTCTCTCTACTATCAATGCTGAGAGTTTAATACTTAAAAAACAGAAATGTTACAACTTCCTTGTTGAGTAATATACGGTAATGTAGCGATTCAGTAGTAAATTTAATTTTTATTAATAAAAGTAGTGGGGCAGTGTTGACACATTTCTGTACTCCTTTTCCTGTGTACAGGAATGTGCAAGCGCGATCTCCGATTTCTTTGTGTAAGTGACGTGTGTGTGTGTGTGTGTGGCTCAATAAAAGCAGCACATTAATATAGAACTGTGATTAAACTGACTTGGAACTACCTGTGCATTAAACGGTTGTATTGCCCACCTTTCAGTCAATCAGAATCGAGTATTCAGACAGATGATGGTATAACATAAAATAATATTTTTACAATATTGAATCAGTCAAGGATGCTTTCAATGTCTGCTATAAAGAATATTGTCTAAATTAATTTACACAGATTGAAGCACTTGGTGTTGGTGGAGCCATGGGGTTTTGCAGCAAGACCAAATGTTCAGGAGCGCTGGGTTCCAATTTGGATTAAAGCCTTTGGGACAGCAATGAATCCATTCAATCCTCTTGGTCCGCTTAGGCTGGCAGGCCCACTGGGTATGAAACTGTTGTTATTGTTTACTAATTGTTTTACTATTGTTTTAAAATACTATTAAAAATAGTTTTCAATCTGAAATAAAGCTGAAATAAAATAGATTATAAATATTAAATGAAAAACGTAAACTAAAAAAACAGAGAAATTTTGCCTTGGCCAATAAATGAACTAAATAAGTATAAGTTGAAGCATACATCACTAGGCCCATTTAAAATGTTAATTTATGAAAAGCTAAATAAATAAAACTGATTTTACAGGGCAAAATTGTTTGTCAACTGTTTACATAGCAGTTAATATTTTAGTAAAATCAGTAGTTAATAGTTAGTTAATCAATCAATCAGTTGTTAAAGGAAACAACAAACACTTTTGTTTATTATTGATTTTCTGTCTGACTTGCCTACAAGTAGGGCTGGGTATCGTTAAAATTTTTTCGATACCGATACCATGACTTCGATACCAGTTCCTGAACGATACTTTTTTCAAAACCAATTTTATGAACAGATAATGTTATAGCGAAGGCTGTTACATTAATGTGAAAAGGGCGGAAAAAAACAAGAAAGCTAAACTGTTAATGTAGCTAACCTTAAGGATAAGCACACGCCTAGTTTAATGTGAGTTAATTCCATTTTTCCCGTTAAAATTCTTCTGGATTCCGAGCGACCTAATCTATGCAGCCTAACATTGAATTATAGAAGTCTATAATGTGTTATGTGTATGCTAGGTCAAAGAGATATGTTTTTAGTCTAGAACGTAGCGTTATAGGCAGAATCTACACCGGACATGGCCGTTGCTCGCATCGCAACAACTTACCCTGGACCCGGCAAAGCGCCCGTTACAATGCATTTCTCCTTCGCGTCAGTACGTCATAAATAGAATGAGGCATCAGTTTACTGTCGGAGATTTGTCGCTCGCGTTGCATCCAGTGTAGACAACATCACTGATTATTAATTAAAAAAAAAAAATTTGACGGGTTGCCGTCTAGACCTTCTTCTGTGATGTGATGATAGTTTCTCTCAAATGAAATGTTGTCAAAGTGAAGTAAACCACAAAGGGACTATTTAAATATGAATCCTGGATGTTCTTTGTCAATGAATGGCCCAGACGCACGGTTCCCACTACACAGC
Source organism: Rhinichthys osculus (assembly GCA_029959095.1). Taxonomy (NCBI): domain Eukaryota; kingdom Metazoa; phylum Chordata; class Actinopteri; order Cypriniformes; family Leuciscidae; genus Rhinichthys; species Rhinichthys osculus. The sequence continues at coordinate 27,939,875 of JARWKJ010000015.1, forward strand.
ACGTGCGACGCACGCGGTACTTGTCTGCGCCATTCATTGCATCGTGCGCTGTTGCCATAAATCCGATGTAAACTAGTGTTTTTCCATGCCTCGCCACAGCCAATCACCAGCACTTGATTTATAGGCTACATATCATACATGCTGCATGCTTATTGTTTCACTGACGTTGATAAGATTAACCCCTCAGGTATCGAAATTTGCTACCGAATGACAAGACATTGACAGGGACTAGCCGAGCAGGGTAGTGCAACATATGGCAGTCACTGGGGTGGTTCCAGCCTAGTTCTAGGGGGGAAAGAACACCAGCAGAGACGACAGAGTGGACTCTGTCGAGGGAAAGACACGGTCTCGTCCGCAGAGGAGCTGATCGTGGAAGACATATGGGGTCACCGCAGGGACTACTACATATCTACACCCAGCCTAGCACAGGTTCCACAATGCACAAAGCAACAACTGACTGCCGCAGGGGTGATGGAGAAACTCGACAGGGTTAGCCATTTCTGGGGAACACTACTGGAGCAAATAGACGCATGTATCCGGCCCAGCGGGCGGGAGTGGCATTGCAAGCCGACACTAAGAACGGGTCCTTCGCACTACTGGCCACTGGGGGCGACTACATGGGAAGATTCCGGCTCTACACGAAGGCTATAGAATCTAGCAAACGTGTTGGGTGTCACCCAGCCCGCAGCTCTACATCTGTCAGCGAAGCACCTTGAGCCAGCACCCAGGAGGAAGCAACACTTCTAGTTGAGTGTTGTCGCAACCTGAACGGGCAAGGCATGTCTTGGGACTGGTACGCCAAGACAATAGAATCCACTATCCAGTGGGCTAACCTCTGCTTGGAGACAGCCTTTCTCTTCTGCTGGCCTCCGTAACAGACAAAAAGCTGGCCTGACGTCCTAAAGCTTTGCGTTCTGTCCACGTATAACCGCAAGGAGTGAGAAAAAGGGGGCAAGGGGGATTCAGTCTTTTTATTTATATAATTAAACATATTTGGACTTAAAAGAAAGCCCAAACATACATGTAAAGACACACATAACGCACGTTTACATGTAAAATAGGGCGCGTCCATAAGCCAAAAGTCCATATACATTTAAACAACATAAAATACAGTTAATTACTGTACATAACCTTCTGAAAAATTCCAATACAGCATACATGCAAACATGTTTTTAAATATTAATTCAGTTTACCAAAGCAGTCAACATTTATTAGATTAAAATGCTAGCATTACCGTAGGAAGTAGGAACACAACTAGCATGCCTGGGGGCGAATTTTTTTTTTGTAGGGTGGTAGGGGAAGACTCATTAATATTCATTGGGGAACTAATCCGCAATTGGTTCGCTGTCACACGTCACTCAGATTGACATGGCAGATCAAGACGGTGTCCCCGCAAAGATACAGAAGTTTGCGAAGTTCGTGAGCGGTCTCCGCACAAATCTTCCGGATTTGGATAACCAAATGTTGACAGGTATGCCTTACCTTCGTGAAAGTGTCTGTTGTCACGAAGGAGACGATGTCTGTTTTCTCTATCACATCTCATTAGAGATGCGTCACGGCGAGCCAATCAGGGATTAGTTCCCCAATGAATATTAACGAGTCTTCCCCTACCACCCTGCAAAAAAAAAAGTCGCTGCCTGCGGTGCTTGTCATTTCTTATTTATGCATCCTCGTTTCCTTTCCTCGCGTCTCAGCACCCCTGGAGAGCACCTAAAGTGCACCACTAATGAGTGTCCCACCAGAAACAAACCCTACATACTGTAGTTCTGGGAAGAAAAGTAGCTATGACTAAACATAAATGAACAATGAAAAGAAAAATAGTTTAGATCAAATTAAATTTATTAGTGGTAGTTAGTCTATTTTCCACATTTGATTGGATGGATCTATGTAATCAATGGCCAACTAATCATGTGCCATTTCTATTATTTGTCGCAAAGCTGCAGATGTCAGATTATGATATTACAGTTTTGTTACGGGCTGAACAAGACGAGAGACGTGCGGATCCATTTGCAGGGCTTTATTCCAAAACATGGTCGTATACAGGCAAGGTCAACAAACAGCAAACATGAATGGCATGAGGCATGACACAGAGTGATCCTTAGGGCAAGCGTGGGTCGACGATCAGAAAACAACATCCAACAGGGGCAAGGCAAAGAGAGATAATCCAAGTAACCAGCAAAATCCAAACGAGGCGCTAACAGAGTCCAAAGGGCTAGGCTAGGGGTAAATCCAGGAAACACAGGCTAGAATCAGAACACAAGAAAACAGGCAAGGCAATGAACACTGGATGGGCTCAGTAGAGTAACACTAGGGGAGCGCTAAACGCAATACAATACTCGGCATCAGGGAGAGAAAGTCCAAGGCTTATGAAGAGTCTGCAGTGTGTGATAGTTCTCAGGTGTGAGCGTGATTAGTGGAATCAGCTGTGTGAGTCGTCAATGCTATGAATGATGGGGATTGTAGTGAAGGGCAAGAGTCCATGCTGTGATTTGGTGACCTCTGGTGGTGATTGACCGGAAGTGCATGGACCAGATTCGTGACAAGTTTAATATTATGACAGTATTAAATCACGTTTAATTCAAATTCAAAGTACTTCTTATTTACTCTTATAAGGAGCCTGTGTTAACCCATAAATGTTAATTAATGCATTAATTATGAAACATGTACTCTGCCCTACAAAGGCTAAGAGCAGTATCTTCAATTTTTCACAAAATGTTTTTTTGCACAAATAAAAAGTGCAGGATCTGCTCTACAATCTGTTAAAATTTCATATGGCTACCTAATAAATTTCTTATATAAATTTACATTTTTAGTTGCAGTATTGTATAGAAAAGTAGAGTGAAACCAAGGCAGAATGCAGTATCTGCCCGTACTGCAGTCTGTTTCACTATGATACTGCAGTTTGCCTTTGTGTGGCATGAGTCAGGTTTTATAGCATACTGTATATGTATATAGCTCATATTTCATTTATTGATATATTGATTCCCTGAATGATTAAACTTAAACTGTTTGTAATTACATGTGAAGACCTATCCCAAACTGAAATAAAATCAATATGTTAATGATTGCCATAAAAAAACAGCACTTTTGTGATACAATTAAAATATATTAATCTAATAACGCGTGTTTTTGTTTGTTTGTTTTTTGAAAAATATGAGTATAATGCCAAAGGGGATGGAAAGTCACAGCTTAGCAGAAAGAATGAAGATGGAGAAAACGGTCAATAAAAAAAAAAAAAGAAAACGGGGGTTTACATAATATGCCACATAATTTTAATAGTTTGGTTATAATTAACATATACTGTACTTTTGATGACTATAAGCAGCTGCTGCAGCTGTGTGCAAAGGTTTTGGTGATTTATGATTTATGATATAAGCAAGTGATTATGATCACTTACTGCTATATGTTATTGTATGGCCATGTATACGCAGTAATGCAAAGGCAAAGCGCAGTATAGCCTATAAAACTACCAAATTTTGCCTGACTGTCAAAAAACGAAACGTTTAATATTCACCTCCCTTTGATCTATCTAATTGTACCCTTTGTTGTTAAATTTAATTGGATGCTTATATTTGGTGTAAGAAAAACACAAAAAGCTGTTTTTCTCAGTTTGGAGTTTTTGCTGATACTGCTCTTAGCCTTTGTAGGGCAGTACTAACATGTAGTAGTTAAGGCTGCTGTTAAAATACTTATGACTCCTGTTGTAGTTAAAGGGATACTCCACCAGTTTTCCTTATTAAACTATGTTATTCCCTTAACTAAGACGAGTTGATACATACCTCTCTCGTCTCAGTGCGTGCACTATATCGCTCTGTATTGCCGCAAAACTATGTTAGCACTTAGCTTAGCCCATGCATTAAATATGGGCCAAGCAGAGAAGCGACCAAACACTTCCACGTTTTCCCTATGTAAACACAGTTACTCGAGTAGTGTAACTTGACCTGGGCTGGTGACACAAAATAAACCGTTGCGCATTTCTAAGCGTTTAAAATTGATGACTATATTGTATGGCGGTATACTATAACAAGTGCTTTTGAGCACTTCGACTTGGCGCAATAATATCTTCACTTGTGAAAAGTCCTCTTACCGGCTCCCGCTTCCTCTCCCCCTCCCTCTGACATTTCCGTCAATACAACCAACGTGACTTTTACTACCTGTGCTATTAGCAAACTGCAGATCATTTGCAATGGCGGACTTTGTAGATGATTATGACTTCTTTGTAGAAGACCCAGGCCAGAGCCATATCTGTTTGAACCCGAGTACACGGAGGAGGAATTAGCTCTTATGGACCGTGAGAGGCAAGAAAGATATGATCCAGAACAGACCGGAGCTGGCGAAAGACCACGGGCTTTCTGTAAGTGATCTGAATATTGTTGGTGTAGCCTCATCCTTTAGGCGTGTTCAGGGGCGTCACTAGGCCCTTTTTAGGGGGGCTTCAGCCCCCCTAAACTTTTGCCTAGCCCCCCTAAAAATGTGCGATTAGGCTACACAAATTCGTGTTCGCTTCAGTCTTGTTATAATCAGATTCAGCGCGTTCTTCATCTTCAATCCGCAGAGGCGCCGAGCAGAGAGCACGTCAGAAACAGAGGACAGGGTGTGTGTGTGTGTGTGTGTGTGTGTGTCAGAGATGGGGACTCGAGTTTGAGACGAGTGCGACTTTAAGTCCCACACACAGTGACTTCAGACTCGACTTGAGACTCGTCCTCGAAAGACTTCAGACTCGACTCGGACTTGAGCTGCGGGACTCGTGAACAATGTTTATTTTTAGGAAACGTCTGATGAGCTCGCTGTTATCCCCCTCCCTCCGTTACAGCCTGCCTACGTAACCACGTACTACGTGGCCTATTGCTGGCAGCGCGCGCGCGACCACACATGAGAGGAAAACAAACAAAAAGTTCGACTGCACCGGCCGTCGCTGTGCCATTCATCGTTAGCTTTGGGTTCAAAAACTTCAAACAAGTCGCGCTCAAAAGAAGCGCTCAATGCAAAATATGCAGTATCACGATAAAAGATTCTGGCTCAACTACATCTAATTTTATCAGGCATCTGAAAACGCACCCTGATAGGTGAGTAAACATGTTTAGCTCAGCATTGACCATCTACCGTTAGCTTGCTTATTGCTTTAGCTACCTAACGTTACGGGAGGTTAACTCCGATTGTCTTTCTTATGAAATATGAATGAGCGTTTGTTTAATTGGCAAACTTGTGGTGGTCGATTAACGTAACGTTAATCATTTACGTGCCGCTGGCTGCCCGTTGTCTACAAACAGGTTACAGGATTATTGTTGTTTATGTAACGTTACAGTTTCATTTAGTTATAACGTTACACTGGTTTGAGAGTCTGGGATGTGTTGACTTACAGTATATAAGCTATGATTAGTTGCATAGGCAGTGCAGCCAGAAGAAGCCAGAAATGTTTTGTGGCCCATACCTAGTGTGTTAAGAGAAGAGAAGGTTAACCAGTCTGATCTCACCCTTTGGATTTTTTTTTATTTCTAAACATTTTGTTCTTAACAAGTTACATGCCATAAGTTGGTCAGTTGCTTCACATTTACACTAAAGATTTTGAGCATTTGAATGTTTTGGAAGTGCACTGTAGTGTTAAAAATGTCATTTGGATGCAATAGTTTATTTGCATTTAGCTACACTGATGTTTTGCACTAATAGGAGTGTGTCAATTTTAGTGTTGTGAGTTATATCATTTTCTATATTTGGTCTTATGTCTTGGTATGTTCAAGCTACAAGGCAAAATAAAGAAATTAACTAAAGGTAAAGCATTCTTGGTGTTTTTGTCATGTTGCAATAGCCTGTTTATACTGATTAGGCCTATATACCAAAATCAAAGCTGATACTGTATGCTAATAGATAAAGGAGTCATAATAACATACCGTACCACTTTATTTTGATAGTCCACTTTATACATTCTACTAACTATAAGTAACTTTGCAGCTGCATGTCAACTAAATCTCATTAGAGTATTAGTAGGCTTAATATCTGCTAATTATATATTATAATTTCTAATTTTGTTGGTTCCCCAACAGATATTCTACTGACTATAAGTAACTTGGCAACTACAAGTCAACTTGTTCTCCAAATCCGAACCCACATCATAACCTGACAGTCTACTAATACTCTAATGAGAGTTAGTTGACATGTAGTTGAAAATGTACATGGTTAGTTGAATGTCTAAAGTGGACTATCGAAATAAAGTGTAACCTAACATATTACATGCTTTGAATTCCTTATATAAAGCTATGCAGTGTTCTAAGCAACCTGGATGGGTCGCTGTACGTGATGCAACACTTATAACCACAAGAGACTTGAGACTTGACTTGGACTCTAGCTCAGAGACTTGAGACTTGACTTGGACTCTAGCTCAGAGACTTGTGAGCATCTCTGGTGTGTGTGTGTGTTCATGTGTGTGTTCATCTGAGCCTCATTGGTCTGTCACTGCTCGTCAATGTCAGAATATTTGAGATGACCAATCAAATCAAAGTAGGCAGGCTTTATGTTCACAGACGCTGCTGAGATGTAAGTAGCTAAACTTAACATTTCATATTTTACTTTTTTAGGTCATAAATGTTAAACGAATGACAAAAAATAATCAGGCAAACTACGGTAATATAGTTTTGTCTAATTTCGCCATTTTGAACTGAAAATAGGCCTATGTAACGTGACTCATGTAATGTAATAATAATTAGTTTACAGAAACATTAACAAAGCCGTTTTCATCATGTTAGGCACAAGATTAATAATGAATGTGTACATATTGAGAATATAATACAAATTGTAGCCTTTAGTAAATTAAAAAAGCTCAGCTTTAGGAGGGGAAGAGAAAGGGATGAAGAGGCTGAGAAAAAAAGAAAGAGTGATGGAGATGAGAAGAGAGCAGGTATTGACAAATAATCTGCCCACTGACATGGTTTTAAAGCTATTTCTTATCCTTTTTTTTTGGTCTTCAAACGTCTTGAAATGCACATATCAGAGAAATAAAAAATTTGAACCCCCTACCAACCTCAAATTTAGGACCTCTGTGATTATAAAGCCCTGTCTACGGCCCTGTATTAGGCATTAGATCAATAATAAGTGTAGCCTACATATTGTGAATGCATTTAATAAACTTAATTACCTTTAGTAGCTTTCAGTAAATAAACGCGTCTGAGAAAATGATTCATAGGCAAAATCAGTTGACCCTATATTTACTTTCTTCACTGACAGACAAAAATATAAAGCCTATATCAGTCAAAGCTCAGCTGGGCAAGATAAAAACGAAGAGAAAAAGAGTGTGATGCTGATGAGAAGAGAAAAATAATCAGCTGCCCACTATCCAAGTTTTTTGGCCTTCAGAACATCTTAAAATCCACATATGTAGATCAGAGAAATCAAAATTTTCTCGGGGAGACCCCGAACCCCCCTATTTGCCCTACCTCACATTTGGGACCACAGTTATTATAAAACCGTGCCTTTGCATCGTAATGAAAATGGTTAATAGTGATCTTTAGATCCTAAACTAAAGTGTTACCTTTTTTTATATATTTTTTAAAATCATATTGGGGGCTTAGCCCCCCTAAAATGAAAATCCTAGTGACGCCCCTGGTTCCTGTGCAGGTATAGTCCTCCTTTGTGAAATGTTCGGAGCAAACACGCCACTTCTTCAGAGTCATCAATGGTGTTTTGGGATTCTTGTTCAAAGCAGCTAACCAAGCTCTCCGCTGTATATGGTGTGTTGGAATTCGGTGAAAAATGACAGCACTATGTACATTCTCCTTATTTTCACAACCCTTTACGATGCACGCTTTAACCATTATTGTACACAAACTAGCTTCCAACAACCTGTTACTTCGTCAACTCCGCTCGAACTACTACTACCGGCGCATGTCACGTTGGTTGTATTGACGGAAATGTCAGAGGGAGGGGGAGAGGAAGCGGGAGCCGGTAAGAGGACTTTTCACAAGTGAAGATATTATTGCGCCAAGTCGAAGTGCTCAAAAGCACTTGTTATGGTATTCCGCCATACAATATAGTCATCAATTTTAAACGCTTAGAAAAGCGCAACGGTTTATTTTGTGTCACCAGCCCAGGTCAAGTTACACTACTCGAGTAACTGTGTTTACATAGGGAAAACGTGGAAGTGTTTGGTCGCTTCTCTGCTTGGCCCATATTTAATGCATGGGCTAAGCTAAGTGCTAACATAGTTTTGCGGCAATACAGAGCGATATAGTGCACGCACTGAGACAAGAGAGGTATGTATCAACTCGTCTTAGTTAAGGGAATAACATAGTTTAATAAGAAAAACTGGTGGAGTATCCCTTTAAGGACCAAGACCAAGTGAAAAAGTGCTGCGTTACCTGCGTTATAATTTGTTACATAAACTGACTAGTTTGAGTATTAATTCAGCACTTGCGGGTAGTTCGGTAGAATGCAATGTCATCATTACTTTATATCCACGGGTCTTGCGTGTGGCGTTGATATCTGTCTCTCAAATCGCGACCTGCTTCATACCACAGTCATGTTAAAAAACATGAATGTATTCACTCATCCAGAAACATTATTTCCCATAAACATGATTAGATCCATCGGCATGACGACAAATTCCATGATTCCGCTTATTCACTATGGGAATTCACTATGGGAAAGGTTGCGTCATCAATCTTTGTTATTGTAAGAGGTTAGCGACCCCTAGTGGCGAAAGAAATTACATATTGTAGCTTTAACTCAGGTATTAGTAGGCTACATGATTATTCATGTACTGTTATTGTAAAGTGTTACCAATATTTTTAATGCGTTAACGTTGACAGCACTAGTTAAGATACATCTCGATGTAGAAATTTTGTGAGATGTAAGATCACCACGAGAAATAAAGAAATCCCATAGGCCTAATACGGTATTTGATCTTTCTTTACAACTGTATTTCTCTCTCAGGTCCTTTGTTGCTGCAGCTTTTGCGATCAGATTTTAAGCAAAAATACGCTTCTGTATTTGCTGACGACACTGTGGCTGATTACATATACCATGTGAATGCACAAACGGCCAGGTAAACTGTGAACCCGGGCAGAATACAAGCTATTTTCTGACCTAACAGACAGAGGTTAAAATAAAAAAACGTTTACAAATTTGTCTTGTGATTGGGCAGTGGTGAGACAGCATTTAAAAACATGACAATCCCATATGGATGGCCTCAGCACCCCATGATGGATCGCGTGGAGATGATCAGTCCCTCTCTTTCCATGACTTTCATTTACGGATCACGTTCCAGCATTGATGGCCAATCAGGAAAAGCCATTCAAGAAATGAGACCTGACTCCCACACAAAAATCATAGTGAGTTTTATTCCATTGACCCATGATTCCATTTTCCCTCAAACTCTCAACGGTAACAGTTTTCTTTTTAATTCCTCCAAGGTCATCCAGGGAGCAGGTCACTACGTATTTGCAGACCAATCAGAAGACTTCAACCAGGCTGTGCTTAAGATTTGCAATAATGAATACATAAAGGAGAGAAAACATGAGTCAGGTCAGGTGTGAATTAAAGGAGGATCTGATGAAGGTGACAAGGGAGAGATAGATGCCTGAAAGGCACTATATAAGAGGAAAAGGAGGCAGACAATATGAAGGACAGGAAGGAGGAAAAATTGCATGATCATTTATGGCTTTCTACAAATGTGCATTTAAAAATTAATATGTATACATGAATAATTTTGTGATCATGAACTAGATTTTAATGCATCTGCTATGATAAGCAACAAAAAAAGTGTTTTTTTATTTTATTTTATTTGGGAAAATCTCCAGTACTTCTAATTAATTCATTATTCAAGCACAAGCATGCACATAGTAACAAAATAAAATTAAAAAATGAATAGCGGCAGAAATGATCCACGCCTCTTGAACGCCTCTGGGTGGGAGTAAGCACCAGTAGTGGCCTTTGATATGTTTGCATCTGACACAGTCGATCAGTTTGAGGATTCAGCATCAGCCTCAAGTAGTGTTGGTTTTAAATTTCAGAAAGATACCGAATCACAGTGGTTTGACACATGTCCTAATTTTGACGATGAGGTTGTTGTTACATCCCTCTCGGATACTCCTCAGAAGCCAGCAGCAAAAAAAAAACTAAACGCGCACAATCTAGTGGAAACGGAAATGAAGATGTCTTGGCGGCTATTCCTGAGCTTGCTTAAAAACTCGACAAAACTTTCCAGAAGATTTCGTCGATTGAAACTACCAAACAAGTCAAAAGTCTAACAGCGACGGTGCAACAGGTTATTTTGGATGTTGGAGTGCATAAAGAGGCTCTCAATCATCTGGAATCTGAGGTCCACACTCTGAGAAAGGAAAACAAATCGCTGAAAGCAAGTGTACAGGAGTGCAGACGTTACAGTTGATGATGGTTTCTAAAGTTGCATGGCGTTGCAGAAAAAGACAACAAGGATGTCCGGAGTGTGATCCTCAACGTCTTAGGGAAGATTGCTCCTGGAGTCGGAGACGGGAAGGCGGCAAGGGAGGAGGGCAAAAAGGCACCCTTTCGCATCTCATTTGCTTTGATTGATGGGAAACTATTCTTCTATTCTGATGTCATGTAAGCTAAGCTGCTTGCTCTTGTAACTTATCTCATGCAAAAGTCAAAAAGGTGAAACTTGACTAACAATATAAACTGTACAAAAACTCTTAAGTTGTGCACAAATAGGAAGGTAACTATATTTGTTCTTCTTTAATTATTGTTACCTTACTAATAATCTCCTTATTTGATTATCACCTCAACAACGATGTGCTTTATGGGTTATTATCCACCTCTCCCTTTACAATTAGGTAGTACATTTAAGTCTAAGAAAGTCATCTTTTGTTATTTTTTCTCAATTTGTTTGGAGGTTCTTGTTATGGAGTATGCGTTTAACTCCTTGTCGGTTGTAACTTTAAATGTTAGAGGTTTGTGGGAAAATCTGAAAAGAAAAGCAATTTTTTTGTTTTGTAAAATAAGTGCAGCTGATCTTATCTTTCTTCAAGAAATTCATTCAGGGGAAACAGATGTTAAATTTTGGAGGACCCAATGGGGAAACTCAATTTTCTTTAGCCATGGCAGCAGCCACTCGGCTGGGACTGATATAATGTTAGATAGGTTAAAGGGACTGTATTTGAAATTTTCTGCTCGGATGAAGGCAGATGGGTTTGTGCTGTAATAAAACAAGATTACGCCACCTTTATAGCTTGTTGTGTATATGGATACAACTCTCGTGCATCCAATAGAGCCATGTTCTCTCATCTAGTGGATAAGCTTAAATTGTTACACAAAAATAATAGCGCTTATTTTATTTTGGGTGGAGATTTTAAAGAATATATGGACGATCACCTGGATATATACCCCCCTAGACTTGATAGCAGGATGAATAATGATCTAATTTTTTCCCTGTGCTCCGATCTCTCCCTTACTGATACATGGCGGTTCTTTAATCCTTCTACCAAAGATTTTACCTGGTCCAATAGAAGCTTGTCTCTTAGATCTAGGATTGACTTTTTTCTAATTTCATCTTCTATCCTTAACCCTCTGGGGACCAAGAACGTGCCCGCGCATTTTGCTTTTTTTTTTCACATAGCAGCAACATAGACTTAAAATACTCCGTCATTTATGGTCATATAAATAAAATCAATACATGATTATAAACTATAGAGGGTCTTCTTTTTTGTGTACACTCACATTAACATCAAAACCTTGTGTTTTTTTTTAAATAAATAAAATAAACAGGGTGCACTTTCAGCTCACTCTGTCTCCGCAAAAATCTTTCTGAAACATGTCTGGAAAATGAACTGAAACTCAGCTAATACTTATCACACAAACATGAAACATACGTCTAAATAACGCTTTACATTTCTACTTTTAAATAAAATAATTCACATTTAAAACAAATATTCTCCTGCAATGTAATCTGTCTGAAACTAAAGAGAAGTACAGTTTCTCCTGTCTCAGCTCATTATCGTTAATTTGTTCACACCCACTTGCAGAGCGCGCTATTCATAAGATAGTGTGTTGAGGCCATTTGCAAAATAGATAAACGCCCCCAGGCAAATGCTGTAAACACACTATATTTTTTAGTCAGATTAAGATTCGTCTTGCGCGGCTATGAGGAATAATCCTGGGACATTTAACACAGAAGTGCTGGTTTATTTTCACTTCGAGGAGGAGCAACAGATTCAGCTGAGAAGTGTAAGTGTTTTATGCTTGTGCTTTGTTCGAATCGCGATATAGAATAACGTTAGTGTCTGTAAACGGAAAAATAGCATACTGTTTAAATGTGAATCATGTTTCTCTCTCTCTCTGTGTGTGTGTGTGTATGAATGAATGAATGAACGCACAGATACGCACTGTTACAGACGAAATAAAAGACAAAATTTCGTTGACTAGTTTTGGATAAAGTTTTTCAAATCAAATAAGCATCAAATAAGCTTCAAATAAGCTTCAAAATAAAGACATAAGCTTTTGTTAGGAGTTTCTGGGGATAGAAGTGTCCAGACGTATGCACCCTGTATTTTAAAGAAGAACATTTAATTATTTGCGATACATTATTCATTCACAAAGAATTCAGGGACATTATTCATGTCTCTAAAGGTTAGAGTTTTCCTCATTTTTTAAATTAAGGCATTAAGATTTTTTATTCCTCTTTTTAGTCAACTTAAGCATGGGTGTGTTCACTTCTAATTCTAAGCAGTGTGTGTGTATGTATATATATATATATATATATATTTAAACAGCAATTTTAACCAGAAAAATCTACAATGCATGCCCAAAGTCGTGCAGCCATATAGTTTCTCTTGATATCAGTCCTGCTGACTTCAACATTCACAGGAGACTGTAATGAAAAGTCAAACACCTTGGAAATGACAGGTATGTACTATGTTTCAGGAATGGGACCATGCTGTGTGACTGTGCAAGCCTCTGTCTTTAGATCAGTGTGTTTACTAATGTGCTTTTTTGTCCTTTGTTGTGTATCTTTGGATTATGTTGTGTTGTAAATAAATCCAAACAATCTAAAAGCCATTCTTTTTTAAATCTCCTCATTCTTTGTGCAAGGCTTCTCGTAATGATAGGGCCTGATAGCACCTAATAGGGCCATTATGGGAGGGTCTTTGTCTTTCTCAGGTGTGAAATGCCATACATATTAATGAGAGATCACGCTTCCTCGCATAAAGCTTTCTCACACTAAACACGTCATACACATTCTAAAAGACTTTATCGACTTATCTGAATGAGTAGTCAGGATGATTCTCACATAGTTTTGGAGCAAATATTCTAGACTATGTGATACAATTTTCAAAAGTCTTGTGAAGAAATAATCAATATGTGTTTTGTGGCCTTATTTCAGAAACTTTTATTTTAAATTTTTTCAATAACCATGCATAAATAATATTCTCTCAAAAATACAAACATGTACATACATGTTGCTCACAGATTATGGTAGCCCCGTTTGTGCTATTTAGAGTGAATTTACACCTTTGCCATTAACATCCTATTTTAAAACATCTCAAGGGCCCCAAAAACCCCTTGGTCCCCAGAGGGTTAACTATGTAAAAGATGCTTCTCACGTCACTGTCCCCTTATCAGATCATAAATTAATTGCAATAAAATTGAGTGACATCAATGATACCCCAAGAATGAGTGGCTATTAGAGAGAGAGAGTATAGGGCGGTATCTGTCACTTTTGAGTGATTTATGGCCCCCCAATAAAATGGTTCCCACGCCTAGCCCCGCCCCTTTCTACCCCTCCCACCCACTTCCGGTCTGACCACATGGACCGTGGGAATTTTCCCACGGTCACCCTCCTCTTACCACCCCACCCCTCACCACTTTTGGAGATGTCATGTGACCGTGGGAAAATCCTTATGTTCAAGTATTTCTAAAAAGGTAACATAGGTGTATTATGGGGGTTATTGTTTGTTCAATGTGTAAATTTACAAAAATGTGGAAAACCCATTCAAAAACAAAATATTTTCAAGCTTTTTAAGAAGGATGACAGAAAACGGAGATGAGATCATGTTTTTTATTAAAAAAGGGTTTTCACGTTTACAATTTAAGTAAAGTTAATTACATAGAGTTTAAAGATATTAAAACGTTGTATAAAGTTAAAATACACACATCTTTAGTGTTTTCACACATTTGTAAAATGTAAAATTGCATTTTCTAAATTAAAACATCAAACAAATAGTTCTATTTTTATCATACATTTAAAAAAGTGGTACTTTTCACATAACACATAGTGCTTAAAACCATTAAGACACAGTACAGGTCTTTACCTTCACACATTATTTTGTATGATTTGCAAACATGTTCTAGTATTAACCCATCTAAAACAACATGTATTAAAATTATATCAGGCAAATAGATCTATTTTCTAACATATATTTGAAGAAAAGCTCTACTTTCAAGTGTTTAAATGTGTATAAAAATGTTGTATAAAGTTTAAAATACACATCTCTTAGTGTTTTTACACATTTGTAAAATGTTAAAACATTAATGAAAAAGTTTTCTTAAAGTTATCAAAATGTTTTAGTATTAAAACATCTAAAACAACATTTTAAAAATGTTAAAACGTTAAAAGATCAACGTTCAGTCATTTACAGAAAAGTAAAACAAGTTAAGAGTTTTTTCATTACAAAAAGATACATTTAACTGTCATTATTTGTAAATGTTACATTTTACTTAAAACACGTCATGATATTAAAACTACAGCATGTTAAAAATCACAGTATCAAAAAAAAATAGCCTTACGTTTTTACAAATCCGTTTGCTGAAAAAGAACCAGCACCTCCAAAGCTTTAGAGATTTTAATTCCAAAAGTAATCCAGTTCAAAGCTGTGTAAATGTAATTTCCTGGGAGCTCAATGAAACACCTCCGCACTCTTACATCCAAAAAGTTAGAATGGCATCTCTGATGTCTGCACAGTAGCCAGGCGTAGGCTCCACCCCTAGACCACTCCCACACCTCGACCCCTCCCACACCAGGTGTTGAGGCGTGGGAGAAAACAACAAATAGAGGGAATGCATTAACGTCACTTCCCCGCCGGAACACGCCCCCCTCAGCGGGACTGAGTGGCAGAAGAGCTGCTGCGTGACTGGAGTTAATAGGGGAAACTGCGTTAACGCGAGTAAAACAAACTATTATCAGTTTAAACTAAAAGTTGGACTCGATATAGTGTTCCTTACAACTTATCAAAGATCCAGTGATCCATGGATATTGACATGCAGCTTGGAATCGTGTTTCCTGTCATTTATATGTGCCTGATTTCGACGCCCGGGAAATAAATGAAGACAATTTGCCTGTAAACGTTTTATATAAATACAATATAGATAGGTCTAAATCCGAGTGATCACTTACATTAATGTTATACTGTATATCATCATATCGTCCAGCCCTAAAACTTGTATAGTTTTTTGTCAGTGTTTATTTAAAAACATCCAATTATGCAGAATATAGTCTGTTCTGTAGCTTTTTGCAGTCTGTAAAAATATACAGTACCTCAGATTTCTGGTCAAATCTAGTTGTACAGTCAATCGCAAAGCTCTTTCCCATTTTAGATGTGTTTTGTGTGATTTTCACGGCGTTCACACTTAAAACAAATGCTGCCGCTCAGTCTTTTTGCCACTTGTGGGCGTGACCGCATTCACTCCGGCCGACGCTGACGTCATGCGCATACCCTCTATAGTTCCCACGCATCACGCACGCACGTGCACGCACGCACGCACACACACACATAATGAAAGAAGAGCCGCCCCCACCGTATCACACGGCGCTCTGTTTAAAAAGCCGCAAACTCAACGTGCATTCTCTTGGAATTTACGCTACTGCAGACCCAAAGACTCCCGAGAGATGCCTTGATGAACCTATGATTAGTGATGGGCAGATCGAGGCTTCGTGAAGCAATGAAACAGTTGAACCAAATGGTCCATATTGTTTCGAGGCTTCGAACCAATCCGACACCCGTCTCCACGGTGACACCTAGTGGTCACTTGCAGGTGTTGATCTGAAACAACCTTGACGAGCCATGAAAATTTGTTGTTTTTTTTATTATTGTACTTTTCTAATATGTGAATCTTGCAACCTATAGGCTCCTCACTGTGCATAATGTTATTTTGGTCCTGCAAAATGAATATTAATAAAATAAATCAAGCCACAATGTCTCACTTTTTTACATATTTTTATTCAAAAATATTAATTTCTCTGCTGTGGAAGGACTTAGCCTACTTCTTTTTTTACAGATAATTTCTCCAGCCTTTGATAAAATCCTCTCACAAGGGACACTTGTTGCTGGCATGGAAATATATATTTTTAGCTAATACATACAAATGAGGAAAGATTACTGCTCTCTCTTTCCAGTAAGTTAGTGGATCATGAGTTCTGGGCAAATACGCATCGTTGATGTATTTTTTCACTTCCACTGTGGCATCAGCTGTAGCATTGTGTATCATCTGGGTTTGATGGATACGAGTATCAAAAAGTTCCCATAAACTGTCCTGTGTTTCTACTGGATGATGTATTGTTGCAGTAGGCGAGCTGCCGATCACAATACACACATCTCACTTTATTTGGGGTTTCTAAATGGAAATGCTCCCACACCACAGATGTACGGCATCTCTTCTGGGGAGCCTCCATTTTATCTATCTATCCAAATCTGTCTAGATATGTATCTCTAATCTATCTATGTAATTAGATATATGTATCTACAATCTATCTATGTATTTAGATATGTATATATAATATGTATCTATAATCTATGTATTTAGATATGTATCTATAATCTATGTGTCTATAATCTATCTATGTATTTAGATATGTATCTATAATCTATCTATGTATTTATGTAGCCTATCTTTAATCTATCTGTCTATATATATGTATATCTATGTATCTAATGTGTCACTATATGTATACTCTGTGTCTCTAGCCTATCAGTCAATGTGTTGTGTACATTTAAATGTAAGCCTAAATATAACTAAACAAATCGCACTATATCACCAAAAATCCGCTATCTCAAAATCAAACTCCTCTCACAAAAACCCACGAGGTCAATATGCGTTGATTTCACTTTTATACAGATGTGCGATTGTGTGGTCTGTTGTTCCCGACCGTGTCAATCAAACGCTGATTCGGCGGATCACACCTGATGAAACATTTATGCTGCGTCCCAATTCGCATACTATCCGTCCTAAATAGTATTCGAAAATAGAATTAGTACGTCCCAAATCGTAGTATGTTGAAATGAGTGTCCCAAAGAGACCCGGATGGTCTACTATATCTGGTCAGAATCCGAAGTGCAGATCGTTGCACACTCTAACGGCTGATATTGCCCACAACCCATCGCGCGTTGGACGAGGATTCGGTTAGAACTACAAACATGAATGAAAAGTGTTCAAAAACTACAGACATGGAGGACGCACGAGTCCGACGGTTATGTAGAGAGGTTAATGCCGCGTTCCAGGCAACCCGTAACCCGTGTTTTTCCAACTCGTAACTGGGAGTACATCGATCTAGTACGAGTTCACGGATGGGAAGTCACGGGTTTGACTGCCGTTCCAGTGCACTTTCACGGGTATAAGGTTGGAAAAACACGGGTTACAGGTTGCCTGGAACAATGTACTCCCAGTTACGAGTTGGAAAAACACAGGTTACAGGTTGCCTGGAACGCGGCATTAGATGAAGGGGTTTGAGTGATTAATTATCAGCATCTAACCTGACGAAAATGTATTTATTCAATGTTGTCCACATTATATTGCATCTGCAGCAGCATTGTAAACTTTTGCAAAGATACGTTTAGCCATTAAGTTTTAAATGCATTATTATATTCAAATTCCAAACACACGAGGAGAGTCTCGGCATGAAAGACCCATGACTGGCAGATGAACGTGCGACAACAATTCTCTCCGAAATGGTAAGAAGTTATATTCGATTGAATGGAGGATTTTAACTGTGACGAGATGATTGACAGGGCAGTTTACGGTGATAGGATGCACGCGACAGATCTGTCCGTTAAAGATGACGAAGTAGTATGTCCCAAAGCTTGCCTACTCTTTTGCTACACACTCAAAAGTATGTACTTTTTATTCACAAAAAGAGTACATACTTTTAGGGCGTAGTATAAGTAGGCGAATTGGGACGCAGCATTAGTGAAACACAAGGGGGTAATCCATCGACCGGAAGTTAAAGCCGGCCGGGTGCCGCCATCTTGTAGCAGAACTTCACTTGCGTTAGCATTTCCATTGACTCCCATTCATTTTGGCGTCACTTTGACAGCGAATAACTTTACATCTGAGGCGTTTAAAGACTCCATTTGTCCATTATTTATTCCTAAAGAAACACAACAATGTATAAAGGGCTCCATTACCTTCTATGTTACATTATGGCCCCGTAGAAACAGATTTAGTAAAAAATAGGCTAACGATTGCGTCATAACCACTCGACTCTCTGTCGCGCTGTACAGCAATTACCGTACAGACAGGAGGAGAAGCTCGCAGGCAATCGGGGGGACGTCCCGTCAAGGGAGAAGCCCATAGATAATGAGTCCATAAAAGCAACGGAATTCTTACTCTTTGCTCACTCACGCCAAAGAACTCTTTGCTCAAGTTCCCCGTCTCTGCAAGATTAACGTTGGCAATTTTCACGCACAGCTACTAGAAGATTAACGTCTGTCAGACAGGTTGCTCACGTCATCAAGCTTAGTTTGAGTCGGTTTGAGTCAGGAACGGAAGTGCTCAAAAATCGCTAAAAATGGGCTTCAACTGTCTCAACTGAGTTCCAATGAGATGGGTCTGTCCACTTCTTATATTGTCTATGGTGAAACACTTCGAGGCTTCGTTTGGCCATAGTCATGTGACATGGGTGTTTTGAATCACGCTTCGAATCAGTGTTTCGAAACATCTGCGCTTCGGGATCTCGCAAAGCTTCGGAACGACTGTTTCGCGGCAGCCATCTATGCTTTAATGTAGTTATGTTTGTTTTCTTGATTAAATACACATTTGTGCAAATTTGATTATGTTGTATGGCCTCTCCATTCATGTTGCTACTCCTTGAGCCAAGGGGTCGTAACATATGGGGGCTCGTCCGAGATTCAGACTAAATTGGCTTAAGGTTTGGGTAATTCTTTGATTAGAATTATGATTTGGTTAATTCTTTAATTAGAATTATGATTTGGTTAATTCTTTAATTAGAATTATGGTTTGGGTAATTCTTTAATTAGAATTGCGATTTGGGTAATTCTTTCATTAGAATTGCGATTTGGGTAGTTCTTTAAGTAGAATAATTGGTTTGAGAAATTTGGATTGGATCATTTGGGTAAAATAAGTTGGGGAGTGTCATATAAAAGTATTGGTTTTGTTTATTTATTTTGATTAGTGGTTTTTGGACTGGAGAGAGAGAGAGATAAAACCAACCAACAGTCACACTAAATTGTTTAGATGTTGCGGTTTAGACTGCAATAAGCCATATAACCCTGTGTTAGGCTGAAGAGCGCTTAACGCTTTTTTTTATTTTAGTTTGTTGTGTTTGGTGCGTCGGACGCGGGTAGACTGGTTAGCAGTTGAGCTGCATGTGGGCGTACTGAAGACTAGGGTTGAGTATAATTAGTTGTTTATGTATTAGTTAGATACAGGGTGGCTTTTCTTCCTACAGTTGAGGTGTGATCTGGTGAGTTATCTATTTGTTTGTTCAAATGTTCTTTTAGTAACAACAAAATAAGGCAAAAAAATGGAATTGTTACAGGATTTTTTTATTGCTCCTACGATGGGAAAATTAGGGTGTCTTTCAAAAGAGCAATTATTTAAAGTAGCTGAACATTTTGATCTTGAATTAGGTTTAACAAAAAGTACTAAGGTACAACCTCTCCGAGAGGCTGTAGAGGAGAAATTAGGAGAGATACTAATTTTAACTTCCGAGACACAGCCTGAAGAAGAATTGACACCTGCAGGTATTTCGACGCCTCGTGCGTTGTTAGCGCCTGTCGGGTTAACATTCGAGCAACAGTTGGGAATCCTTAGTATACAAAATAAAGAACGTGAATTGGATAGACAATTTGAACTACAGAAATTGAAAATCCAAGAGCGAGAACAAGAACGAAAATTTGAAACAGTTAGAATGCAACAAAAAATGGAAGAAGCTAAATTAGAACAGGATGCAGAACGGTTACGATTGATCGGACAAGGAAAGCTTTCTGGTGGTAATGTTGATTCCTTAAATGAGCAAGAACTTGCGGGGGCGAGAGGAAATCGAATGACAGGTTTAGTACAGATGATTAAACTCTTGCCTAAATTCAATGACCGGGATCCGGATGTGTTTTTTTCTCTGTTCGAAAGCTTGGCTGAGGATCGGGGTTGGAACGATGCTGAACGTACGCTCTTACTACAAAGTGTTTTGGAAGGTAAAGCTCAAGAAGCCTTCATCTCACTTTCTTCTGAACACCGAAAGAACTATAAGGTAGTAAAAGAGGCTGTGTTAAAAGCATATGAACTTGTCCCTGAAGCGTATCGGCGACGTTTTAGGGGATGGAAAAAAGACGAGCGTAAAACACACGTTGAGGTTTGCAAGGGAATTGGCAAGTCTTTTTAGTCGTTGGCGTACATCATTGTGTGTTAGTACATTTGAAGAGCTTTCTAATCTAATTGTTTTGGAGCAGTTTAAAAACATTATCCCAGAGCGTGTCGCGATGTATGTAAATGAACATAAGGTGACAACGGCTGCTGAGGCTGCCATTCTTGCGGACGAATATGTACTAATTCATAAAAGTGCCGGTGATTATTTGTATAAAAAGCCTAATAACAGCGCAAGTACAGTGAGGATGAGTCCAAACAAATCAGAGCATGCTAGAAAAGTGGATCCAGATTCGAGTTGCAGGTATTGTTTGGAAAAGGGTCATTGGAAAAAAGAGTGCCCTATATTAAGAAATAAGTTCAAGTCCGTGGTTCCAAAAGCCGTTGGTCTCGTGTCTACTACCGGAATGAGTTTAAAATCAGATGCAGGAGAAGTAAAGACTTACGGAAGGAATAAGGATCTTTTGCAAGCAGGATATGAACCGTTCATAACTATGGGGACTGTGTCTTTGAAGGTACCTGGTAAGATATTACGTGACACGGGATCTTCTGAATCTTTCTTATTGGATTCGAAACTGCCGTTTTCTTCTGAAACAAATACGGGTAAAAGCGTTCTAATTCAAGGTATAGGATTAGACATATTTTCGGCTCCTCTGCATCGAGTTCAGCTAGATTCTGAGGTTGTGAAAGGAGAGGTAGAAATTGCATTGAGGTCAGTTTTGCCTATCGAGGGGGTGGATTTGATTTTGGGAAATAATTTGGCTGGTAGTAAAATATGGGGTACGGAAGTGTTTCCCGTTGTTAAAACCACTCCGGTCTGCTCGGTAGAATCAGACAAATGTGTGCAAGAACTGCCTGAAGTTTTCTCTTCCTGTGCCATAACACGAGCAATGAGTAAGAACAATGATATGGATGAGTATGAAGGCCTAGAGGAATCTTCTAATGATCTTTCTAAGAATTTGTCTTTGCTTGTTCCGTCGATTTCCCGGCAGGATTTGATTGTAGAGCAGGAAAATGATGCGCAGCTAAAAACAGTTTGAATCTGTTAAAACAGAAAATGAGATGAAAAGTTTGGCTAGTGGATATTTCACACAGAACGGGTTATTACTTCGTAAATGGACGCCGTGTTATGATAAGATTCTGGGTGAACCGGTGTTTCAAATAGTGATACCGAAGGGATTACGGGAGTTAATTTTGAGAACTGCTCACGGTGACATAGCTGGTCATTTTGGAGTGAAGAAAACCTATCACAGCGTGATGCGTTATTTCTTTTGGCCTCGATTAAAGAGAGACGTAGCTGCTTTTATAAAAACTTGTCATGTCTGTCAGTTGGTCGGAAAGCCGAACGAAGTGATCTCTCCTGCTCCGTTGTATCCTATACCTGTGGTGAAAAATCCCTTTGAGCATCTAACTATTGATTGTGTGGGGCCATTACCTCCTTCTAAAACTGGTTCCATCTATATATTGACCGTGATGTGCCAAACTACGCGATACCCTGCTGCGTATCCGTTGCGAAATATTACTACAAAGTCTGTAGTGAAAGCTTTGACTCAATTTATTTCCATATTTGGAATTCCTCTAGTTATTCAGTCTGACAGGGGAACAAATTTCACATCTCGTATGTTTGCCCAAATATTAAAACAGCTGCGTGTAGATCATAAAAAAAGCAGTGCTTACCATCCTGAGAGTCAGGGTGCCCTCGAGCGCTTTCATCAAACACTAAAACAGTTGTTGAGAACGTACTGTACTGAGTTGATGAAAGACTGGGAGGAGGGACTACCTTGGTTGATGCTCGCTGCTCGCGAGGTCACTCAAGAAAGTTTGGGATTCAGCCCCAATGATCTAGTATTTGGACATAAAGTAAGGGGACTGCTCGCGCTTTTGCGTGATGATTTATTGGAAACTGAACCGCCTGTAAATCTTTTGGATTACGTAAACGGGTTCCGATATAGGTTGTATTGGGCTGGTACAGTAGCCCGTGAAAATCTAGGTAAGGCACAATCTAAAATGAAATCCTGGTTTGATCAAAAGGCAGAAAAAAGGGAATTCAATTCTGGAGATCAGGTTTTGGTGATGCTTCCAATGACTAGTTCCACTTTTGCTGCAAAATTTTCTGGACCCTATACTGTGCTTGAACAACTTTCTGAAGAAAATTATATGATTTCCACTCCGGATAGGAAGAAGAAGTCTCAGCTGTGCCATGTAAATCTATTGAAGCCTTATTTGTTCCGTGCAACTGGATCAAATGTCGCTGTCGGAGGTGCTGAAATTAAATCTGTTGCGTTTGCTGTAGGGGGTGAAAGTGGTTCTTTGTTAGTTGGAGTTGAGAAGGATATTTTTGACGAATATTTAATTCAACCTAGACTCCGTAATTCTGAGCAGTTAAAGAGATTGGAGATGATGCTTGGGCATTTATCTCAAGATAATGGTAAGGAATTAATACATCTGATAACAGAGTTTCAAGTGCTTTTTTCTGATACTCCTTCGTGCACTGACATGATTCAGCATGATATTGATGTCGGTGACTCCCAACCTATTCGACAGCGATTTTATCGTGTGTCTCCCGAAAAACAAAAACTTTTGGAATCGGAGGTTAAGTATCTTTTGGAGAATGGACTTGCGGAACGATCTAGTTCAAGTTGGGCTTCTCCTTGTCTTCTAGTTACGAAACCGGATGGAACATTTAGGTTTTGTACCGATTATAGAAGTTTGAATGCTGTTACTAAATCCGACTCTTTTCCACTTCCACGAATTGAAGACTGCATTGATTCGGTGGGGTCAGCTGAGTTTGTTACGAAGATTGATTTACTTCAGGGATATTATCAGGTACCCCTAACTTCTCGTGCTCAAGAAGTTTGTGCTTTCACAACGTCTTCTGGATTATATTCTTATAAACGTATGAGTTTTGGTCTTCGAAATGCTCCAGCTACATTCCAGCGCCTGATGAATCTGGTAATCTCTGGGCTTGAGGGATGTGCTGTATATCTGGATGATGTGGTGGTGTATAGCCAGACATGGGAGGAACATCTTTGCAAATTGCGCGCTTTATTTATTCGTCTTGAGAGAGCAAAGTTGACGATAAATTTAGCCAAATGTGACCCGTCACGGAAACCAGGGACACAAGTCGGCAGCACAACTTGCGAGCAAAATGAGAAAGAAGCGTTTTTTTCCAAAATTGGTGATTTCCGCTTTTTTGCAGAATCTGTTAGTTGAGATCATGAAGAAGCCTCTCCATGTTTGAGATAACAGTATTGGTATATTTAAAAGCGTACATTTTGAGGTTGAAATCGGCTTGTTTTTCGGAGATTCTAGCATGCAGTAGGGGCGTGTCATTGTCTGTGTGTATTTCCATACTGAATAGCCGCCGGCGCTTTTGCCCCCGCCCCCCAACAGCGTGGCTACTTATTATGCAGCGCTCTGGCCGGCTCTATCTGATATCAAAATTCAATGAAGATCGATGCCGCAAAGATTGTCGCAGACGAGCTGAACCGTGGCCGTTACACCGAAAATGTTTTCGCCGCACTTTGTGGGCTCGGGAAACTGAACCGGAGGTATGGGCGCGGCGCGCGCGCCCTCGGTGCTTGAATACGGCGGCTCGGCTCACTGACAGCGGTGGCTAACTGTTTCATATGTGACGTCCCGATTGCTTTGAATGGGGAACGTTTTGTGAACAGGGAACAGACTTAATGGACTGGCAACAATCTCCATAGAACATGAACTGGCACAGAGAATCGAAATAGAGGATGCAGTTAAGACCTTTGCTGCGATGAATGCCTGCCGTGCGCGTTTCTGAAACGTAAGTTAAGCTTTATTTGCTCCTTAGTCGTTATGTAAGATGCTGAACCTGCTGATGATATAATGTGCTTGCGGACATTTCATTTGTGTGTGTATACGCACATAAGAAAGTGGTGTAAAGAGATTTGCAACAGTAATCTGAGGAGGAAATATGATTATTTGGAAAATTCCTGTCATGACTGCTTAAAGAAAAATGCCAGCAGGCATTTACCTCCTGCATAAACTTTAATAGTGTTGACATTTTGGGCACACGTGCGTTGCGCACTATTTGCGTTATATGTAGGCCTATGGCTTATTGGTCTTTGTGTGTTGTTGCTGGTTTTGCGTTATATGTATATGGCATATTGGTGTTTGTGTGTTGTTGCTGGTAAACGTTGCAAATAGAGGGGCAGCACAATTGTTTTTCGCCTAGAGCGGCAGAAGTGCATTCGCCGGTTCTGGGGGTGAGTTTGCATTAAACATTAAAGTTTGTCGTTTTGTTTTAATTCTAAGAACACGTACATGTTATCTCATGTTTAGTCTGTTTAGACCTTCCCATACCTACCTATTGTTATTAGCTAGCTCAGGAAAGAAAAAAAAGCTGTAAAGCACAGGGGGAGCTTTACAGGGGGTATGGCTTATCTAAATGAGATGTAAATGAGCCCTATTGTCACTCCCAGCAGGAGAGAGAGGTGAGAATGCACAATCTTTTGAGGCCGTTTTCTCCCATTTTAGCTTTTTTGAGTTCCTACCTTCAAATGGCCACAACTTCTCCAAATATTATCAGATTTCCACGTGTTACACATCGTTGGAAAGCTTGGAGACTACACTTTCAGAATCTATGAATAACTCAAAATGCCGAAGAACCGACTTGTGTCCCTAGTTTCCGTGATCGGTCACAAATGTGAATTTGCACGTGCCACTGTGGTCTATTTGGGAAATGTGGTAGGACAAGGTAAAGTGTGTCCTGTTCGGGCAAAAGTCAAGGCCATTGATAATTTCCCAGTTCCTTCTACGAAGAAAGAGCTAATGAGATTTCTAGGAATGATTGGGTACTATAGGAAATTCTGTGAAAATTTCTCAACAGTGGTTGCTCCTTTAACGGATTTGTTAAAAGGCAAACAGAAATATGAATGGTCCTCAAATTGTCAAAACGCTTTTGATAATGCCAAACTTTTGCTGAGTTCTGCTCCCGTGTTAACAGCACCTCGCTGGGACCGTTCTTTCCATTTAAAAGTGGATGCGAGTGGGTTGGGTGCTGGAGCTGCATTATTGCAGAAGGATGACAACGGCATTGATCGACCAATTGGCTTCTTTTCTAAGAAGTTTAATTTGTGTCAGAGGAATTATTCAACCATTGAAAAGGAGTTGTTGGCATTAATTTGGGCTTTACAACATTTCGATGTGTATGTGGGGGGAGGTTCTGTCTCACTGGTAGTATTTACAGACCACAACCCGCTTACTTTCTTACAGTCCTTGCATAGTCCAAATCAACGACTTATTCGGTGGGCTTTATTCTTGCAGTCTTACAGCTTGGATATTCGTCATATTAGAGGGGTAGATCATATTATGGCGGATACCTTGTCACGAGCTCCATTGAACTAGTGCTCTATTACATTTTTGTTGGTTCTTCTCTTTATCTTTCACCTCATCTTCGTGCTCTCAAGGCGCCTGAGAGCATTATGAGATGGAGTAATAAGGGGTAGGTGGTGAAGGAGAGAGGGTAAGTGGAACCAATAATTTTGTTTGCTTTCTAAATCTGGTTAAATCTTGTCCTGTGCTATATCTGTTCGGTGTATGTGTTTTTCTGTATTATGTTACAGAGTACCTTTGTATAAGGGCCTCTGTCTTTAGGAGGGAGGTGTGATGGATCACGGGGTGTAGTATTTTATTCTGTCCAGTAGGTGTCTCTGGGTAACACTATTTGTGTCCTCAGGTTAATTGCTGTGAAACAGGTGTGGAGAATTGACGGTGATTAACCATGCTGCTCATAAGAAGCTGGAGAATAGCTGTTGGCTGCTAGGAGCTTGGTCTTGCTGTTTGGTTGTCATGCTGACTTTCTCACCCTCTCCAGTCCAAGGCTTGATGTTGTTGTTTTTGTATCTTTATATTTTATGTTATACTTTAATGTAGTTATGTTTGTTTTCTTGATTAAATACACATTTGTGCAAATTTGATTATGTTGTATGGCCTCTCCATTCATGTTGCTACTCCTTGAGCCAAGGGGTCGTAACACTAAGAAAAGAGGGATGAAAAGCATTGTTTATAAGAAATACACAAAAGTTTGCAAATGACGGTTTATCATTAGTTTTTAGTCATCTTGCTCAGATAGCAGATGACACCGTTCACATCTTGTTTCTCGGATTGTACGTGTTTTAGGTGAAGACTTTTCTTTGAGAGCCGTCAACATTCAGTGGTTATAGGAATAAATGATAATTAAGAATTTAAGTGATAGTCTTTCTGTTTGAGAATGTTTGACTATCTATGACTATCCCTCTATCTATGATGCTGAATCACACAAAGTATTAACACGAAAAGTAAGTGCATGCTGTTTTACATTTAAACTATTAATCACATCTGACTATTGCACTGCGAGATATATTCATTAAAGCTTGAGCTAAGTTAGAACCAGACATATCTTCATACCTATTGTGTTCTGACACAATGACAGACACAAATTGTTCTAACAATTCTTTTTGTTTTATAAATACACTTTTCTTATTTCTACAAATATCTGTGTTAAATATGGAGTTAATACACAGTGAAAACGAGAATAATGCTACCAAATACATCTGACACAATTTTTTTAAGAATAAGCAGTGTTTTAAAATACAGATGATTTTTCTTTTGACAAAACCTACAATTCAAATGATCTCACCCCAGTGGTGTTTAACATCCAAGAGCTGAAGAAGCTAGCCTGACTTCGTCATACTCATATTCTAGTCAGAATGTGAGTCTGATACTGCTTCATAGGGCTTTGATTATGAGGCGTGTCTTAACCGAACCAGGGAAAAAAAAAACTCTGCACTCAATTGGATATACCTACAACCAATGAGAGCAACGCAGTAAGTCAACTACTTTGCATAGCACAGTTGTCAACTACAGAACTCAAATGCATGCACGCTGGAAGAAGTAAAATAACGAGTGTTGCTTCTTTTACTTGGCCCTCTATGAGTGCGACCAAAGGAGAAACCACAACGACCACAAGGTTTTCATTGCATCCCATCTTCTTAGTTACCATCGGAGCCAGCTGATAAATTAAACTTTTGCCGAATCCCATAGGAAGGACGGCAAACACATCTTTCCGATCGACAAATGCCTTGATTGCAGTTCTATGTTCGTCTTTTAAAATGAATGCGCTGTCGATTTCTTTTACAACGGACGCGATAGCGGAATCTCTACATCTCAGTTCTCCAGCGGCAGTCATCTGTGAGGGAAACCAGTTCAAACCAAGCGCTCTTGATAAAGTGATGATTACGTCCCTGCAGATCATCTGTCCATCATCGTATAAAGCCCGCCCTGGCAATTTGATTGGCCCGACGATTTCTGAACCGATCATAATTACTCCTCAATGGAGCGAGTCCAGACCGAACTTCCCGATCAAAAAATGTTGTGAGCGGGGTTCGGGCTGGCATTCAGGCTATGAAGAAGCACTTCTTTATGCAAAAAAGCAAATTAATTAAAAAACAACAATAATACAAATAATTTAAGTCGACATAAACAAAACACCCCAGATCATCCCAGAGGTTACAGTAAATATTTACAATATGGAAATATATTCTGTCAGTTTTGTAATGCAAACACATTTGAGGGTTAACGTTACCTGTCCTTGTAAAGGCTATGGATAAAATTCAAAGATTATGTCTGCACAAAAGTAAACTCTAGAGGTCAACTTGCTAAAAAGTAAATACATGAGACAATTAAAATGAATATAGAAAAGCCACTTGTGATCAGTTTTGAATGTTTGTAATCAATATTTTATATACTAATTGATTACGATGATTACATTTTGTTTATTTTTATTTTTGTACAGTGTGCAAAAACTATAGCAAGAAGCACTGAGATAATGTCGAGTAACACAAAACAGATCTAACTCAATACATTACATTGTCATTCTGCAAATAATGGTCTTTTCGTTACATGTAAACACTTGGCATTGCTTAAACTCAATTTAAACAGCTTGTCTATTATTGAAAAGATACTGTGTAACACAGATATGGGTATAATACGAACCATTGTCCATTTTTTAATATGCAGCTAAACAAAAGAATGAAGATCATTTTATTATTATTATTTAATACCTCCTAATGGTCTGGATTAGGGTTGGATGTTGTACAATACGGTTTTTATGATCTCAGACATGACCACAAAATATATTTAAAAAAAAAAATAATTTATTTAAACAATATATTGAGAGATAAACAGTAGGCTATATTCATACATTGAAACGTTATACAATATATTCATACATTGAGGCGTTAAAAAACAATAAGTAAAAGTAAAACAATAGTAATGACATTAAAGTTTGTCTTACCAGAAATTTTTTTGCAGCCTGTTTTTAGATTTTTAGAACAAAACATCGTGGATGGTATAAACTTTGTTCCCTATCCGATGTTGAAAGATTCGGATAGTTCCTGGAATGTCATGTGATTGAGTCCTTGCGGGACGATCATCCAAGTCTTGTGCTTTAACACTCTGAAGTTTGGGGTTATGGGTCAGATCCTCCATAGTGATGTTAGTCGAAGAAGCTCAGATATACAAGAATGTTGAAGCATTCTTTGGTTGTCCATGTAACAATCAGACAACGTTCCTTCTACCCTTGATCGCTGAGATGTTGTAGTAGTGCAGATGTCCACGCTGGAACTTGTACTGTCCTGTTAGGTCAGCTCTGTCAGGAGGTCACCAGCTCTGTGTCTCTCTGTGAGATCATGAGGTCGGGTATACAACACCGCTGGAGGGGAGGGGGTATAGGGGTGCAGCCGTCATGACGTCGTAAACAGTGAGCGTAAATGTTGTTTAGTGACATACACAATGGCTGCGTTCGGAATCGCATACTCAATGAGTAGGTACTTAATTTCAATGTGTAACAAGTGGATTGTTAGTTTTCCTGTCATGTTCCCAAGGGGACAGATTTGAGTGACGCACGGACAGATTTGAGTGACGTACAGACAGAGAGCTAGGCTATGGCACTTGTAATGCTGTTATGCACATGTAACAAATAAAGTAAGCAATGTTACTGCTTTAATCGTCCATTCTGTATAGTTGATAAAACAGAACAGTATGAAACATGGTGGCAGCGGTCGTGAATTCAGCCGAAGTTAGTACCGAGCCGTGAAGACTGAAAAAGTGCCGCTAGCTTGTTGTAGTTAGCCTAGCCCGCGAGCTCGAGCAAGGGACAGCCCAGTGTTTACGGAGCCGAAGCGGGAGCAGAAAATAGCGCCAGACGTCGCGATGGATGGTCTCAGGCCGCCTCCAATACTTTGTTTGGATACAGCCAACTTAGCGAAAACTTGGAAAAGTTGGAAGGAGGAGTTTACGCTGTATACGGACCTCACGATGCCCGATGCAGAGGAGACAACTAAAGTTAAGTTGTTTAATTACCTCCTCGGAGAGAGAGGGAGGGAACTTTTAGACACGCTGACAAGCGGTGATACATCGGCGAGGAGGACAGTGAGTACAATGATGACGCAGTTTGATAAACATTGCAATCCGCAACTGAATGAGACTGTTGAGCGATATAAGTTTTTTGTTAGAGACCAAGGTCAAGACGAAAATATTGACAGATATGTCACAGATTTGAGAGTATTGGCCAGCACATGCAATTTTGGTGACATTAAGGACTCACTAATAAGAGACCGCATTGTGTGTGGTACACAGAGCCCTGCGATGAGGGAAAGACTGTTAAGGGAAGACAACTTAACGCTGGATAAGTGCATGCAAATATGTAGAGCTACTGAACTGTCAAAAGAGAACAGCAAAACCATACAAGGTAAAACGGTGGAAGAAATACATGCAATGAAGACAAATCCAAGGAGAGACAAAAAGGAGGAGATTAACTGTAACTTTTGTGGTAACACACATGAGAAAAATAAACACAAATGTCCGGCCTATGGAAAGAAGTGTAAGAAATGTGGGAAAGAGAACCACTTTGCGGCAAAATGCAAGTCCAAGTTTGAGAAAAACAAGAAAGGCAGACCGGTACACACAATTTCAGAGTCAAGTGAATCGTGTGAGGACATCATGACAATAACAGACATCAGAGAAAACCAAGAGACAATAAATCAGGTGAAAGAAGCACACAGCAAAAGTCAACATCTCTTTGCAGGGATGTTGTTGGACAAAAAGCTAGTTAACTTTCAGATAGACTGTGGTGCTACCTGTAATGTTATCCCAATACAACTGTTGAACCCAAATATACAATTGGATCACACAGAGAAAGTACTTGTAATGTACAACAAAAGCAGATTACGCCCACTTGGAAAATGTAATGTCAAACTCCGAAATCCGAGAAATGAGAAACTATACAGACTTGAGTTTCAAGTGGTGGACCAGGAGGACAGGATCCCGCTACTGGGAAGAAAGGCTAGTGAAGCCATGAAATTGATCAAAGTGCAGTATGAGAACATACTGGCGATTGACAGTATAGTGAAAACACAAAGTACAGACAAAACGACTGACAACAGTGTGCAGCTGACAAATATAGAGAAAATAAAGTCAGAGTTCGGAGATGTTTTCACAGGCGTTGGCTGCCTAGAAGGCGAGTACAACATTGAAATAGACAAAAGTGTACCACCAGTAAAACTGCCTAAACGCAGAGTGCCAGTAGCAATGATGACCCCCCTCAAAGAGGAACTAAAGAATCTCGAAAGCCAAGAAATCATAGCACCTGTGGAGCGCAGCACTGACTGGATAAGCAGTATGGTGTCAGTGACAAAACCAAATGGAAAGCCAAGGATCTGTATAGACCCCAAACCACTGAATAGAGCACTAAAACGGAGCCATTTTCCTCTTCCGACGATTGATGATGTCCTACTAGGACTCTCGAAATCCAAGGAATTCACTGTTTGTGATGTAAAGCATGGATTTTGGCACGTCAAGCTGGATGAAGTGTCCAGTTACCTCACCACGTTTGCAACCCCCTTCGGACGGTATCGTTGGCTCAGGATACCAATGGGTATAAGCCCAGCTCCGGAAGTCTTTCAAAGGAAACTCATGCAAGTACTAGAGGGCTTACCGGGTTTGTATATTATTGCGGATGATATACTGATCACGGGGGAGGGTGATACACAAGAGGAAGCGGACAAGGATCATGAGGAAAACTTGAGATGTTTTCTAATGAGGTGCAGACAAAGAGACATTAAACTCAATGCAGAGAAGTTTAAACTGAGGAGAGAGTCTGTACCCTACATTGGACACTTGCTGACAGCAGAAGGCCTCCGCATTGACCCGGAGAAAGTGCGGGCAGTGCGGGAGTTGCCGAGGCCTAGAGATGTCAAGGGGGTACAGAGACTTGTAGGTATGCTGAACTACCTTTCAAAGTTTTGTGATCATCTATCTGATGACTGTGAAGTTTTGAGACAACTTACACACAAGGACAACATGTGGGAGTGGACTGAGGTGCACGAGACAGCTTTTAAAAGATTGAAAGACAAAATAACAAACGCACCACTGCTAAAGTACTATGATCAAAATGAGGAGTTAACCCTGCAATGTGATGCCTCAGAGACCGGACTAGGAGCAGCCCTGACACAGAAAGGTAAACCTGTGGCATTTACAAGCAGAGCGCTGACACCCACAGAAAGGGGTTACGCACAGATAGAAAAAGAATGTTTGGCCATAGTGTTCGGAATGGAAAAGTTCCATCAATATACTTATGGTAGAAAAGTGACTGTTCAAAGTGACCATAAGCCACTGGAGAATATTGTGAGAAAACCGCTACTTAGTGCACCAAAGAGATTGCAGAGAATCTTACTCAGACTGCAGAAATACGACATTAATGTGATCTATGTGCCTGGGCGAGACATGCTACTAGCTGACACACTAAGCAGAGCATATTTACTTGAAAGCAATCAGGGAGACACAGAGGCAGATCTAGAGACTGTTAACATGATCACATACTTGCCTATCTCTGCAGAAAGACTAACAGCCATTCGCGATGCAACAAAGGACGCAAAGTTGCAAGAAGTGATTAAGTTGATTCTTACAGGATGGCCTAAGAACAAAAAAGACATTGAGCAATACATTCAACACTATTTTGCTTTTCAGGACGAGCTGAGCTTTCAGAATGGCATAGTGTTCAGGGGAGAAAGAGCAGTTATTCCTGACACACTAAGAGCTGACCTGACCAGCCGCATACACTCAACACATCTGGGCGTGGAAGGATGCCTCAGACGAGCACGCGAGTGTGTGTACTGGCAAGGGATGACTGAGCAAATAAAGACGTTTATTTCCAAATGTGACATCTGCAGGTCAGTTGACCCTAAGCAACAAAAAGAGACATTGCATCCCCATGACATTGCCTACAGACCTTGGGCTAAGGTAGGAACTGATTTGTTTTCTTGGAACAATAAAGACTACCTAGTAACTGTGGACTATTATTCAAATTTTTGGGAGGTGGATTATTTACCGGACACCAAAAGTACCACAGTGATTCACAAACTGAAAGCACACTTTGCTCGGCAGGGTATTCCAGATGTGCTCATCTCTGATAACGGACCACAGTACTCATCACACGACTTTAAAATGTTCAGCCAAAAGTGGGAATTTATGCACAGAACATCGTCACCCGGGTATCCACAAAGCAATGGAAAGGCTGAGTCAGCTGTCAAAACAGCAAAACGTCTTATGCAGAAAGCTGCAGCTGCTGGACAGGATCCATACTTAGCCCTACTGGACCATCGCAACACACCGAGCCAAGGTCTCGCCACCAGTCCAGCACAGAGACTTCTCAGCAGGAGGACCCGGACCCTTCTTCCTACTAAAGAGAGACACTGTTGGAGCCTAAAGTGTCAAACAACAAACAGGGACTGATTAACAACAGACAAAGACTGGAGAAATACTACAACCGTACGGCAAAAGACTTGGACTGTTTCACATCAGGGGACAGTGTTCGAGTCCAACCATTTGAGCCTTGTAAAACCTGGAAAACAGCTAGAGTGATGAGACCAGTGAGTCCCAGATCTTATGAGGTTGAGTTGGAGTCGGGTAGTGTTCTGAGGAGAAACCGTCGCCACCTCAGGCACAACTACTGCCCACCCTCAACGTCTGCACAAACAGGGGTTTTGACAAACACACGAACTGTAGCTGCTGAATGTGGTCAGGGTAGTGATCAAAGCACTGTTATTACGAGTTCTGGTCGTCAGGTTAAAATGCCTACCTATTTGAGGGATTATACTAAGTGAGTTTAAAATATGACCTGTTTGGTCATTTTCTAGGTATGGTTGTGAGATGCGGTTGCACTGTAAAAGAGAGGGGAAAAGGGGAAATGAGTTATTGATTGCACAGTTAATTTGTCAAGAATAAGTTTACAAAATATGCACTTGAAGTAATATCCTAAGAGGACATATTATAAGTTTGCTTTTGAGTTTAGGCAAGATCATTACATGCATTTTTCTGAAGCATTAATGTTTACATCTGAAGGGACTAAGAAGAAAATGTTTATTTTGTTTACAAAGAAGAAAATATTAATTTTGTTTACAAAGAAGAAAATGTTAATTTTGTTTACAAAGAAAATGTATAACTTGTGAGGAAAAGAAAAAAGAAAAAAGAGAAAGGATGTAACAAGTGGATTGTTAGTTTTCCTGTCATGTTCCCAAGGGGACAGATTTGAGTGACGCACGGACAGATTTGAGTGACGTACAGACAGAGAGCTAGGCTATGGCACTTGTAATGCTGTTATGCACATGTAACAAATAAAGTAAGCAATGTTACTGCTTTAATCGTCCATTCTGTATAGTTGATAAAACAGAACAGTATGAAACACAATGAGTACTTACTTAACGAGCGCTAAAAGAGTAGGTACTTAAAGGAACACTCCGACTTTTTGGGACTTTAGCCTATTCACCTTATCCCCCAGAGTTAGATAAGTCCATACATACCGCAGCACCCGAGACGCGCTCTCTGCTCCTCACCACGGCTCGTCTCAGGTGCTGCGGTTATCACTCCGCCCAAGTAGCAGTGCTTCGCCTTCAGAGAATATAGTTCCCAGTATTTATACGGTTAAAATATGTCTGTGTCTCATGTGACTTTGTTTTTTGTACACTCTGTGACTATACAAATCACAACATGTAAATAGGAAAATGTTTCCGTTATTTTGTCACTTATTTGGATTAGTATGCTAGCTGCAACCATTTACATCCAGTCTTTGTGCTAAGCTAGGCTAGCGGTGGGTACGTCAAACAGACTTATAGCACGCACGGAGATGAGAAAGGTATGTATGGACTTATCTAACTCTGGGGGATAAGGTGAATAGGCTAAAGTCCCAAAAAGTCGGAGTGTTCCTTTAATGGCCAAATCTCGTTAAGTATGAATGCGATCCGGACATCATTCGCCATGTTGACGTTACATGTGACCTATGACGTTTTCACAAGCGCAACAATTTAAAAGTCATGAGCGACAGGTGCACTAACAGCTGATTGCATCAGTAACTCGACAACTTTACTAGAACGGTTTAGTTCAGCGTTTGAAATGGTTGGCATGTCTGCAATTGTTAGATTAAGGTGTGCACAAAGGAGATGTCGGGCAGCTGCTCGACGATCTCGCCTTTGGAGACGACTGATGATTTTATTATCAAACAAAGCAAGTATTACTACTTAAACAATTAAGATTACCCCAGAAAGAATTTCATTACTAGCCCATCCCAACACTTATGCACAATAATTATGACAAATGCTGTGACCAACAGTTAATTATACAACATTATTATAATATATATACATTATTAATTATGTAGTTTTGTAAAACAAGCAAACTTTTGTATTATCATATGACATAGCTATGCATGAATACACGCTAGACAAATGCAGATGATGTAAATACATTTTTATTCATGAAATTCATATTTTATTTACTGACAACAATATGAAACATGAATAAAAATAAGTGAATGAATAAAAGAAATCATCACAATAAATAAATACATATACAAGTCAATACCACATGAAACATCGCTTTATTCAAGCTTTTTGTTCTAACAAATGATGTATTTATTGCAGGCAGTGAACCCCACATCATACTGCCATCTCAATAGAGCTGTTCCCATTTTGCGGCTTTATCTTGATGAAGCAGCTGACCACCGTGCCCACCTTCGCCTGTCTATGCCGTCCATCAGGTCCCTGATTGCTGCAGTCAGACCTGGGTCTGACCATGGATGGGAACGGGAGATTGAGGTCCTTGTGATCCTGCACTGGCTGGCCCATGCAGCATCCTAAAGGGTGGTGTCGCAGACCTTCGATATCCCAAAGACCTCTGTGCATGACATTGTGCACAGAGTGAGCAAGGCCATCATGGGAATTTTGAGGAGGGTGATCTGCTTTCCGACCGGAGATGACCTGGAGGCAGTGGGAGCAGGATTTGCGCAGCTGTCTGGGTCACCAGCTTTCAGCAGAGTAGTTGGTGCAATAGACGGCTGTCATATCCGTATCAAACCTCCAGCAAATAACTCCCACTGTTACTTCAACAGGAAGCTGTTTCACTCCATCCAACTCCAGGCCATCACTGATCACCGGGGGAAATTCCTTGATGTCTTTGTGGGATATCCTGGGTCTGTGCACGATGCCAGGGTGCTGAGGAACAGCCCTGTGTATGCTGGCAGCCTTTACCCACCTGCAGGCAAGTGCATCCTCGGGGATGGAGGCTATCCTTGCCTGAGTGCACCCATCTGCCTCATCACCCCTTACAGAGAGCCTGTACAGAACCCTGTGCAGAACCCTGTGCAGGCTCGTTTCAACAGCAAGCACTCCCGTGCCCGCAACATCGTGGAGAGAGCTTTTGGGATGCTGAAGACACGCTGGCGCTGCATTTTCTTCAAGGCCTTGGAGGTGAGCCCTGCCTTCGTGCCTGAGGTTGTTGCGTGCTGCGCTGTGCTTCACAATCTCGCTCTAGCCAATGGGGACATCGTTGAGCCAGAGGATGAGGAAGACCATGATGACGGCCCCCCTGATCCCCACAACCTTGCAGCAAGAGTGGGAGAACAAGTGCGGGACAATCTGGCTGCTGCGGTGTCTGCTCCAAACATCCCTGTGCCGGCTCTCCATGAGCACGACTATCTTTAAAACATTAAGAAAGATAAAAATGTTTTAAAATTCATGTTGTCAGCATTCAGTTTCTTGACAAATGTCATTTTATAGGTTTACAATTACATGCAAATATTTGTTAGAGCTTTAAAACCTTTTGTAGTGTAGAGGGATAAACCAATGAACTGGTTAGAAGAAGATTGCTGGTCAATCAGCAAGGCTCTTTACTCCAGGTTTGTCCAGGGTCATTGTCCCTGTAAATAAATGGAGTTAATCACTTTTGATAAAAAATATGTCAAATGCATAAATGTGATTGATATTTGTAAAGCATTTTTTGAACCAGTCATGGGCATAAACAGTCAAAGCTGCTTAGTTTGTCAAGGAATTACTATAATGCAAAATGCATACATAAATTTACTACAATTTATATTTGGTGGGTTAAAGGATTAGTTCACCTCAACATATAAATACAGCAATTGTTTACGGTTTACTATTTACTTAATGTTTTTTATTGTTTAAATACAAAAGGGAATTTTTGTCAAGTTTGTTCTGCTGGTTTCATACAATATCAGTCAATGGAGCCCAACTTTCAGAAGCTTCATGGCATTATTTAATGATGCTTCTGAAAGTCCATTGACTGATATTGTATTAAACCAAACAGTACAAACCTGACCAAAATCACCTTTTGTGTTCAGGAAAACAAGAGGGATCAAACAACATCAAGGCGAGTAAATAATGACTATTGAATTATTACTATTATGATTTATTTGCCTGGGTTAAGTAACCCTTTAGTCACTATTTTACTGTGTGTAATTTGTGTAAACAGTCTCAAGTTCAGCTTTGGTCATGGAGGGCTATTATCCAGCAGAGTTTTTCCAACCCTGAATCAATTTAAACCAATTAATAACTGACTACTTGAAATTTACTGACAGGTGTGCTGGAACTTAACCCTCCATGACCTGCCTTTAAGATCCTTGCATGAACTCTGTAAACCTTTAAAAGTCATATAATACACTCCAGTAAAACCAGTGTTTTAAAGTGTTTTTTCTTCTTACATTACACCATACATTCACTAATTATTAATCAACGTTTCATAAATATTTAATTTATAAATTTGATTACAATCTTAAAGTATCACTAAATTTCTAGAAGTCTATAATGTACTGTGAATGCCTAGAAATAGTTTGTTTTATATACATATTATTGTACAAAATTCTTAGGCCACCATTTGTAGTTGTTGCACAGTACTGTGTGTATATATATATCTATATATAGATTCCCATTTTTATTCACAAATTTAATTCACATCAACCCAAATGTGCAAAAGATCAGAAGATGTTTTTTGTCAAATAATTTATTTTTTGGCGAGCATCTGAAGAACAGAAAGGAACCTTTCATCCCTTTCGTTGGTTTCTCTTTCTCTCCTTTCCTCTCTCTCGACTGCCTCCCGGTGCCATCTCTCTTCTCTTTCTCTTACTTCTCTTTCTTGTCTTTCCTCTCTCTCTCGTCTCTCCCGTTCTCTTCTGTCCTCCTTCTCCTCCATTTCTCTCCACAGCCTCTCCTCCCTCTCAGCTGCCTTCCGCTCTCTCTCCTCTTCTCGCTCCTCCATGTCCCGGATCAGCTCCTCCACATCTATAGCCCTTTTCCTGGCTCTTGCTGGCTCTGGTCTCACTGAGGATGAAGAGACCACAGCAGCATCCGGCCCACATGAGGCAACGAGGGCAGGAGGAGAGATGGAGGGTCTGCCCCCAATTGCCTCATCCATGGCAGTGTACCACTTCCAGGATGCTGCTGTGGGCTCTCCATCCTCAGTGCTCACCCCCGTCTGCGGACATTTCAGATCCTGCAAAAATGCACAAGCATGATACAAAAGCAGTCATTTTAACAGCACAATATTTAATCATTTAATTTATGTATTAGAAGTAACAAAATGATCTTACTTTGTATTTTTGTTTCAGGTTTTCCCTTTTTTTTTTTACAAACGCCGCCGTCACCCTGCCTTGCAGGCTCTGCTCCTCCACAAAAGATCTGCAGCAAGAGAGAAATCAAGAATGAAAAAGTTATATCTCTGTTTGAAAATACAATAATTGAAATGTACTGCAAATAAAGTATTCAATTGATTTTTTAAATATTTCTGTATACTCACTCAAAGCCTTTGATGGCAGCATTACGCTTTCCGGTGAAGAGCGCTTCATGAGCCACTCTCCACCGGATAAGCAGCCGCGTGTGCTCATCCGTCCCTGTAACATCCAGACAAGACTCACGTTACCTCTGTGATTTATGAGCTCAATACTACATTTACATGTTGAGGTTGTTGCTAATAAATAGCTTTTTATCCATCATAAATGTTCAACAATTTTTCAACAGTACTAATGGATAAATGAAATAGATTACTTATGTTTAGTTACTTTATGTAAAATGCATTAAACTAATAAAAACAGTGTTAACAACAGTGAATTCTCCTAAACAATAGTACACACACGTCACTCAGATGTCTATTTCATATCAGTTACACGTAGTAATCTTGCCAGATTTTGAATAAATATTTAGTAATGGTATTTCAGATGTATACGGTTTAAAATGTATGCAAATACAGTTTAAAGACGTATGTGTCCTTATGGAGCTCCTCTATCCAATAAAATGTGATTTACGGCAAAATCACAAATTTACCATATTATATAGCGTCTTTGCACCTTCAACAGTTCAACAATTTACTGTACAGAAAGTTAGTTCAACACATGCGATTTGTTTTGTATTTGTAATACTCACATTTGAAAACACTCTCGTCCACCCTTTCCGTCATGTTTGAGTATGAAATATCTACTTCTTCTTGTTCTTTTTTTATATCGTATCCTCTCGTGTGGCCTCCTGGGATAGATGAGTACAAGCTGAAAAGCACTCAAATGTCTGGGCGAAAGCAGGAGATCATCCGGGAACTTCTCGCCTACTCTTTTAGGAATACTGATGTTTCGAACGTACTGCTTCTTTCACGTACTGTTTTCGCCTACTATATCGTAGGAAAGTAGGCATATTCGAACGCACTATCGTCCAAATCTCGCGATAATTAGTTCGTCAGCCAGGTAATTCTCGCCTACTCTTTTATGAATACTGAGGATTCGAACGTACTTTTTCGCTCGCCTACTCTTCTCGCCTACTATATAGTAGGGAAGTATGCGATTCCGAACGCAGCCAATGTGCATGATCCCTGAGAGAACTTTATTATTTTCACTCCAATTACAAAAATTTGATTAAACATTACAAGGTCGAAAACATATGCATGGTGGTTTGTTCGTAATAAGAGGTGTAACAAGCATTTAGAAAGTAGATAGGATGTATTTCATTTTGCGTAGGTCTTAGAAGTTAACTTTTGCCAAATATTAAGATGTTAAAGTTCAGTTATAGACCTTTAGCGCATTCAAATGTATTGAGTTAAAATTAAAACATTCAATTCAATTCAATTCAAATTTATTTGTATAGCGCTTTTCACAATACATATTGTTTCAAAGCAGCTTTACAGAAAGTGCATTTCAGAAATGTACATAGAAGAATATAGTTAGTTAATCATCATGTATTAATTTAGGGCATAACATATCGCCGGCGTTGAGTCGTCTCTTCACAGGCGTCGAGTCGTCTCATCGCAGGTGTTGGGGCATCTGAAGTCTCCGTGAGAGTCTGGATACAAACTGGAGCTGACGAACGCTATTTACCTCGGGACTGGCGTCCCGAGATAACAGCAGAAAAGCAGATGGGAAATAATTAGCGTAGCTGCTGTTCATAATATTAATGCATTCGATCTGATTCAACAATAGAAGGTAAGCATTATGTGAATGCTTGGCTAAAGAGATGCGTCTTTAATCTAGTTTTGAACTGGGAGAGCGAGTCTGAGCCACGAACAGTATCAGGAAGGCTATTCCAGAGTTTAGGAGCTAAATGTGAGAACGCCCTCCCTCCTTTAGTGGACTTCGATATCCTAGGAATGACCAGAAGCCTCGAATTTAGTGATCTTAACGAACGCGATGGATTGTAGGGCGATAGAAGGTCCATTAAATACACAGGAGCTAAACCATTTAGGGCTTTATAGGTCAGTAGAAGTACTTTGTAATTGATACGGAACTTAATAGGTAACCAGTGCAGAGATGATAAAATCGGTGTTATATGATCATATTTTCTTGACCTAGTAAGAACTCTAGCGGCTGCATTTTGCACTAACTGTAGCTTGTTTATTGAGGATGCAGGACAACCAGCTAATAAGGCATTACAGTAATCTAGTCTCGAGGTCATGAATGCATGAACTAACTTTTCTGCATCGGAAACAGATAGCATGTTACGTAATGTAGCAATGTTTCTAAGGTGGAAAAAGGCAGTTATTGTAACATATGAAATATGATTTTCGAAAGACAAGTTGCGGTCTAGTATAACACCCAGGTCTTTTACTGTAGTCGATAAGGTAAAAGGACATCCTTCTAAATTAAAGTTGTATTGTAAGATATTTTGTGGGTAGTTTTTTGGACCAATAAGTAATACCTCCGTTTTATCTGGATTTAATAGCAGGAAATTACACGTCATCCAGCATTTTATATCTTTAAGACATTCTGTCAATTTTGATGAGTTAGTGTTTTCATCTGGTCGTGATGAAATATATAATTGAGTGTCATCAGCATAGCAGTGGAAATTAATTCCATGTTTTCTTATAATATTACCAAGTGGCAGCATATATATTGAGAATAGCAGAGGGCCTAACACCGATCCTTGCGGCACTCCATAGTCTACTGACGTTATCTTCGATTTTTCCCCATTTAAACAAACAAAATGGTAACGGTCCGATAAGTACGATCTGAACCAACTTAATGCCTGTCCCTGAACACCAGTGTAGTTTTGTAGTCGATCCAAGAGTATTTT
Organism: Rhinichthys osculus; assembly: GCA_029959095.1. Taxonomy (NCBI): domain Eukaryota; kingdom Metazoa; phylum Chordata; class Actinopteri; order Cypriniformes; family Leuciscidae; genus Rhinichthys; species Rhinichthys osculus. The sequence continues at coordinate 27,981,340 of JARWKJ010000015.1, forward strand.
GTGATCTATAGTGTCGAACGCAGCGCTAAGATCGAGTAGAACTAATATTGAGATACAGCCTTGGTCAGAAGCTAAAAGTAAATCATTTGTAATTTGTAAAAAACATGATATATCACATAAAACACGTCATTACCGAATTCAGTGTTGTTTAATAACTTCAATAGTTATTAAACATCAGTTGTGTCACGATGTGGGTTTTGTGTTTTGTTCCTTGTTCTTGTCTGTCTTCTTCTTCTTTCCGTTCCCTTATCGAGTCGGTCTCTCGACATTACGTATGGGAAATCCATTTTCCTCGAATCATGAAGTCTGATAGAATAACTCTTTTGCTTGCAAATAGCCAATGGCGGTCCCGCCATCACCTGATTGGCTGACACTGCTCAATATAGGTGACGGCGGGCGCCAAAAACCTCAGAATCTTTTTTCTTCACTCGAGTCTGTTTTCACTGTTGATGTACGCATTCAGAGCGGAGTATATTAAGGAGTTTTAATTCCCCTCTCGCGTTCCGGTGGATTATATTATGTCTCTTTGTCGCCCGTGTGGTGGACCCATTGAATCCCCGGACGCACACAACTGTGCTTTGCCTGGGTCGGGACCACGCAGAGGCGGCACTCGAGGGATCGGGATGTCCCGCCTGTGAGGAGCTTCCCATCAGATCCTTCGTGCAAGGCTGGCCGTTACACGTAGCGACGACCTTGTGTCTCCTGCCTCTCCCCAGTCTGCCGCCTTCGAGCCGCGGACCGGGAGACGGCAGAGATCTCCATTCGCGGGTTCTGTTGAGGCGCTGACGTCGGCCCAAGGTCCACGCCATCCTCACGTGGCAGAGCCCGTGAGTTACTCTTGAGGCCATTTACCGCCCTCTTGAGGAAGCACGGGAATTATCTCGTTCGTTTACGACGATGACGACGCCAATGGTCCGAGTCTCCGTCTGAAGGCGCCCTCGCCTCTTTGGTTGCGGAGCTTATGGCCATTCTCACTGAGGCGGTGGCAGATATGGTGCTGGAGTGGACAGCGCCCAAGGAGCTGCCGTCGGAAAGGTGGCCTCGGCGCGGGCCGTAAAGCTGAAGCGAGAGGCAGTTCAGGAAGTCGCAAAAAAAAAAAAAAAAAAAAAACAGCCCTCCTGATGTGCGTGTCAGGGAGGAAAGAGCGCGGGACGTGTTCGTCGGACCGGTGCGAAGAGGGCGTGTTCCCGCCCAGAGTTCGACGAGAATGTGTTGTTTCTGAAACCGCTGTGTTCTGTTTCAATAACAAGGTACATTACTGCTACATGTCTCAGCAAAGAGCTTCTCTCCCCAACATTATTACCCGCCTCATAGACGGGAGACGCATCGCAGAGCGGAAGCTCAGGGAAACCCGAGGAGATGGCTATCTATGTCCCCGTGCATGATGCCGCGGAAGAGCTAGGCTATACCATTTCATATAGCAGTCAATGCTTTCCCGGTGGCTGGCGCCCAGCCCCCGCCGCAGCATTCATTGCCCTGTATGGCGATTCTGATTACTACACAGTGTGTATTCACAGTTGGTGCGCAATGCAACTGACGCTGTGTTACGTACACACCACAATGTTATGTGTAAGGATTTATGCCATTATATATTGCCCTGTGTCCTCCAGTGCAATGGCTATTCTGATTACTGCAAGTACGTGTTCACAGTTGGTGCGCGATGCAACTGACGCTGTGTTACGTACACACCACACTGTTATGTGTAAGGATTTATGCCATTATATATTGCCCTGTGTCCTTCAGTGCAATGGCTATTCTGATTACTGCAAGTACGTGTTCACAGTTGTTGTGCGATGCAACTGACGCTGTGTTATGTACTCACTACACACTGTTATGTGTAAGGATTTATGCCATTATATATTGCCCTGTGTCCTTCAGTGCAATGGCTATTCTGGTTACTACACCTTAAGTATTCACAGTTGTTGCGCGATGTAACTGACGCTGCGTTACGTACTTACTACACACTGTTGTGTGTAATGATTTATGCCATATATTCCCCTGTGTCCTTCAGTGCAATGGCTATTCTGGTTACTACGCAGTACGTATTCACAGTTGTTGTGCGATGCAACTGACGCTGTGTTACGTACTCACTACACACTGTTATGTGTAAGGATTTATGCCATTATATATTGCCCTGTGTCCTTCAGTGCAATGGCTATTCTGATTACTACGCAGTACGTATTCACAGTTGTTGCGCGATGCAACTGACACTGTGTTTATGTACACACTGCACACTATATGAATTTGCCGTTGTATATTGCCCTGTATCCTTCAGTGCAATGGCTATTCTGATTACTGCAAGTACGTATTCACAGTTGTCGTGCGATGCAACTGACACTGTGTTTATGTAAACACTGCACACTATATGAATTTGCCGTTGTATATTGCCCTGTATCCTTCAGTGCAATGGCTATTCTGGTTACTACGCAGTACGTATTCACAGTTGTTGCGCGATGCAACTGACACTGTGTTTATGTAAACACTGCACACTATATGAATTTGCCGTTGTATATTGCCCTGTATCCTTCAGTGCAATGGCTATTCTGATTACTACGCAGTACGTATTCACAGTTGTCGTGCGACGCAACTGACGCTGTACACACTGCACACTGATATGTGTAATGATTTATGCCATTATATATTGCCCTGTGTCATTCAGTGCAAATAGCTATTCTGATTACTACGTATTCACAGTTCGTGCGCGATGCATCTGACGCTGTGTTACGTACACACCGCACTCTGTTATGTGTAATGTTTTATGCCATTATATATTTCCCTGTGTCATTCAGTGCAAATGGCTATCCTGATTACTACGCAGTGCGTATTCATAGTTGTCGTGCGATGCAACTAACGCTGTGTTTGTGCACACTACACACTGATATGTGTTATGATTTATGCCTTATATATTGCCCTGTGTCATTCAGTGCAAATGGCTATTCTGATTACTACGTATTCATAGTTGTCGTGCGATGCAACTGACGCTGTGTTTGTGCACACCGCACTCTGTTATGTGTAATGATTTATGCCATTATATATTGCCCTGTGTCATTCAGTGCAAATGGCTATCCTGATTACTATGCAGTGCGTATTCATAGTTGTCGTGCGATGCAACTAACGCTGTGTTTGTGCACACTACACACTGATATGTGTTATGATCTATGCCGTCATATTTTGCCCTATCCTTCAGTGCAAATGGCTATTCTGATCACTACGTATTCACAATTGTTGTACGATGCAACTGACGCTGTGTACACACAACGCACTGATATGTGTAACTATTACGCCGCTATATATTGCCCTGTATCCTTCAGTGCAACTGGCTACTCTTTTACTGTGTAGTCACAGTTGTTGCGCGATGCCACAGACGTTGTGTTATGTACATTGATATGTGTCTATGATTTATGCCGTTATATGTTGCCCTGTATCCTCAGTGCAGCCGGCTATTCCGATTAACTACGTATTTACAGTCGATGTCGCTATGCCTCTGACGCTGTGTTTTTTGTACACAAAAATGTAACTATGCTTGTGCATAGTCTCAGTCGTCGCTACGACGACTTGCATTGCATCTGTGTAGATATTGAAGCGTTATGCTGCCCTTCAATGTAATGGACCATTGTGTACGCATATTCATGCAGTTTCGGTCGCTTCAGCAACTTGAGCTGCATTATACACACGGATGTTTAAAATGTGCACACTGATGTGTTATGCTGTTATGTTGCCCTCTATCATTCAGTGCAACAACCAGCTATCCTATCTAACTGCATATTTAGTTTGTCGCTACAGCGACTACATTGCACTTATGTACGTATAAGGACGTGTGTTGCTATTGTGTTGCTCTGTTTCTTTCAGTGCAAAACTAGCTATCTTAATCTACTGTGCATACTCACAGTTTCTGAATGTATGTACGTACACGGATGTGCAATTTACCATGTGTTATGCTGTAATGCTGCCCCGTTTCCGTGCAGCTAGCCATCCTGATCGAACTGTACATCTCAGTTTCTGTCTCTACGCAGTTCTGTCGCTACGGCGACTTATGCTGCGTTATGTACATGCTTGGATGCGCTACAGCGACCGATGCTGTTACGTACATGTGCTATGCTGTTATGTTGCCCCGTTTCCTTCAGTACAACTGGCTATTCTGTGCTAACTCGTCTACTCACAGTTGTAGCTACGGCTATGTGTTTGTTGTTTACTGAGGTGCTATGCTATTAGGGGGCTATTATCTACTGTGTATATTCATCAGAGCCCAGGTGGTTGCAATTCCAGCATTTTGCCCGGATGAGGTCAGTGTTTCAGAGTCTCAGAAGTACGCTTGTGCCCCATGCGTGCCCTGCGTGCTTATGTGAACAGAACTAGCCAGTTTCGAACTTCAGAGCAGCTCTTCGTTTGCTACGCGGGTGCTAAGAGGCGGCGCGCTGTCGAAACGGAGGCTATCTCACTGGGTAGTGCAGGCTGTGCACTGGCTGGCTTATGCTTCACGGGAAGCCGTTTCCCTATAGGGGTGCACGCCCACTCCACTAGGAGTTTGGCGTCATCATGGGCGTGGGCGAAAGGCATGTCTATTCAAGACATTTGTTTCGCGGCAGGTTGGTCGTCTCGTAATACCTTCGCGAGATTCTATAACTTGAATATCCCTTCATTCGCACCACATGTCTGTCAGTGCAGGGAGAGAAAGCTGAGCTGTCGTTGGACTAGGCTAGACTGCCCCGATGGCACGCGCTCTAGCCCCGGTTGACTAGTCGTCAGACAGTGCGAGTTATTATTATCATAGCTATCATGTTCACTATATTGTGCCCTTTGTTATGTCCGCATTCATAGCCGGCAGTATTTTCCTAAGCACCAATCACTTGCTGCAATCTCCCTCCATTCAGTTCAGCGTGCTTAGCTTAATGGGAGGGGCCTTCGTTGGTGCAGATGCCGAGTTGGCTCTGAAAATAGATGTTTCAACCAGGTCCGGTGTCTGTTCCTGGGAGCTGGGTGGGGTTTCTCCCACGCGGCGGGGGTTTTATTGTTCCCCATACGTAATGTCGAGAGACCGACTCGATAAGGGAACGTCTCTGGTTACTCACGTAACCGTAGTTCCCTGAGAGGAGGGAACGAGACATTACGTAACCTGCCGTGTGGGAGGGACTCTCAGTCTCCTTACTCTCGTTCAGCTAAGATTCTGAGGTTTTTGGCGCCCGCCGTCACCTATATTGAGCAGTGTCAGCCAATCAGGTGATGGCGGGACCGCCATTGGCTATTTGCAAGCAAAAGAGTTATTCTATCAGACTTCATGATTCGAGGAAAATGGATTTCCCATACGTAATGTCTCGTTCCCTCCTCTCAGGGAACTACGGTTACGTGAGTAACCAGAGACGTTTTATGGCCGTTCACTCCTTTGGAGTATTACCGCCACCTACTGTATACCTGTGCACATGAGTAATGGATCTGATTAATAAAAAAATAAAAAATATATTTATATATATATATATATATATATTAACATCCCAGAGTATCAGAGCCCGAGCTTCAGCTGACGCTGTTCTTGTCTGTCATGTGTTCCCCTGTCTTTTCTTGTTCAGCTGTTCCCCGTTTTGTTGATTAGTCTCCCCATGTGTTTCTGATTAGCCACGCCCCCTTGTTATCTTGTTTAGCTTGTTTGCCTGTGTATTTAAACCCCTGTGTTTCAGTTATTTGCTGTCGGTTGTTGTTTAATGTTGCTTGTAGTCCGAGTTCACCCTGGATTACCTGCTTGTTGGTTTATTAAAGTGCTTGCATTTGGATTCACTCTCTGCTTCATTCCTGCCTACATCGTAACAAGTTGATTTAAGTTTTTTTTTTTTCAAACAAAGTGTGTGTCTATTTTCCTTATGCTTTGAAAAAACTTAAATCAACTGATGTTTAATAACTATTGAAGTTATTAAACAACACTGAATTCGGTAATGACGTGTTTTATGTTTTTTATATTAACCATAATATAAATATATAAAATATGGTATAGTTACATGTTGAAGCATACTCACAGTTTGAAAATGACTTCCATAAAGTTTTACTTTAGTAAAGCTATGCCTGGGTCATCCCAACATAAAGTTATACGTTTGTGGGTGAGACCTCTCAAAGATTACACCAATATGAGCTTTTCTCGAACATTGCGTGTTTGCACTATGCCTGAAACGTACCTTTTTTCATTTTCACTTTATTTGAAAGGGGACAGTGTACATTAATCAACATTAAAATAATGTAAATGTACCCAGCCGGGTGTAATAAAAGGCAACCTTAAAGATAACCACAGGTATAAAATCACAGAGGTGCTATGTCTGATTTTATAAATTAAACAAATGTTTTTGAATTTAATGAGAGTAAGTAACTGATATTTCCTCAGAATACTACAGTGGTGGTAGTACAGTGCACTAATCAACATGCATTCCCTATATGTGGTTGTTAAACGCCTCAGGTAATTCATATGAAATGTAAGTTGGTCATTTAAAAAATACATTTAAAAAGTCTAAGTAAATACAATGTGTTTGTCACAAACAGATCTAAAGTGCTTTTACTTGTGTGAGGACCCCCCCCCCCCCCCCCCCCCCCTCGCAACATTACTAATCAATTAATCACAGAAATAATGCATGTCATCAGACTGATTTAAAGAAATTAAAGCATAAGTAAGGGTAAATCTTTATTTAAAGAAAATAGACTTCTGCTTTTGCAACACACAAATTTATAAATGTTCAAAATCGTATAAATGTTCAAAAACTTCTATTCCATACTTTGAAGCATCATGCTTTTAGGTCGGTAAAAATACAGAATTAAAAAAGAAGTAAAAACTTTCTCTAACATTTTCTGATAACGTATTAAAATGTACGAATACCAACCATTGTATTTTAACTTTATACAGCTTTTTAAATAAAGTTTTAAAATGTGACGGTGAACTTTTCAAATATATGTGAAAAACGAAACTTTCTTTAATTAAAAACAACTCCCTGATCTTACCACAGACAATACATTGTAGGGGTGTGTTTGTGTGTGTGTGTGTGAATTTCTCCTGCGACATAATGTTATTTGTGTGATATCCTTTGGGACATATACATGAGGAGGCGTGTAGATAAATTAAGGTGAATCTTTATTAACAGATGCAGAGCGGAACGTGCCTCTTAACACCGGCTCAGCAGATAACAGAACACCCCCACTTCTCTCTATCCCCGTGCATCCCCCGAAGTCAACCCTATACAAACCCATGCTGCCCTCTACTGGACAACCTTGACTATAGCATCCCATTTACTACATCCCCTTTTTCCAGATAACACTAGCTTCCAATAGTAATTACAGTAATCTTTACAATATATCCAGTTTATAACTTTTTTAAATTTTACCAAGTTGTAATATGTAAAGAAACCACACAAAACCATAACATGTGTGCATTTACAACATAAACTAGGGACTTTGGGTGGACTACCTCCGTCCCAGTGAGTTCCAGGACGCATTCTTGCCCTGTGGCTGGGGAACTCACTTCTAACTACTCATAATCCTGTAAGTATCTCGGAGTCTTCTTCTGTCTCGTCGACCTCCTTAACTCTACAGTGTCTTTCACCACAGGATTTTCTGACCTTGACACCCCCTTGGTCGTTTCCTCTTTCTGTTCCACATTAGTGTCTTTGGAGATTGTGACCCCCACGATTGATGTTAACTCTTCCCCCTCTTTCCTAGATGTTTTCTCCAACACCAGAGTTTCCTCTGAAGGCCCAACATGCCTGTTCCTCACTTGATCTATGTGCCTGCGCACTATCTGGCCATTCCCAAGTGCAACCGTACAAGACACCGGTCCCGTCTGTTTCTGAACTGTCCCAGGAACCCAAATAGGCCCTGATCCAAAGTTCTTAGTGTACACTTGGTCACCTTCAGTCACCTGTCTCTCCCTAGCATGTCGATCATGATAAAATTTTTGCTTCATCTGTTTTTCCTGCACTTGACTTTTAAAATCAGGATGGATGAGATCCAAGGTAGACCTTAGCTTTCTTCCACACAACAGTTCCGCGGGAGATTTCCCAGTAGTCGACTGTGGTGTGATCCTGTAACTGAACAATGCTCTAGCAAGCTTTGTCTCAATGGAATCTCCTGTGCTCTTTTTCATCAGACTTTTGAACGTCTGCACTGCCCGTTCAGCAAGTCCATTAGAAGCTGCGTGATATGGTGCTGTGGTGATGTGTTTGATGCCATTTCGGGTCATAAACTCTTGGAACTCTGCACTTGTGAAACTGCTGCCATTATCCGACACCACCATTTCAGGTATCCCATGTTGGCTAAAACTTTGTCTCAGGCATTGAATGGTTACAGAAGAGGTAGACTTATATAACGGGTACACCTCTAGCCATTTAGAGTAGGCATCCACTAAGATTAAGAACATTCTCCCTAGCCACGGACCCGCATAATCAATGTGGATTCATCTCCATGGCAGGTTTGGCATCTCCCATGGATGTAAAGGTGCACAGGGGGGAGAATTCCTATTCTCTTGACATGTGGCACAAGTTTTTACCATCCCTTCTATTTCCGCATCCATCTGTGGCCACCACATGTAACTTAGTGCCAACCCTTTCATTGGGGTTATTCCAGGGTGATTGATGTGTAATTGTTTCAATAAAGCTGCGCGGCCCGGCGGGGGAACCACCACGCGCGCTCCACACAGAACACAACCTCCCTGTACACTGAGTTCATCTCGTTTCTTAGTATATGCTCCAAAAACGGACTCGTCCATTCTCTTTGGCCATCCTCTAAGCACATACTCTCTCACTCGAGTTAACACTGCATCTTTGTCTGTCTATTTCCTCACTTGTTCTGCTTTGACAAGGGGCACATCATTTTCTTCAAGCAGAAGTACTCTTTCTTCTTCTGCTTGAGTCTCTATTCCTTTCTCCGTTAAAGGCAGTCTGCTTAGTCCATCCGCATTTTGATGTTCCTTGCCAGCTTGTATACAATGGTGTATTTATATCCACCCAGTGTTACCGCCCATTTCTGTATACGTGGCGAAGCCATTTGTGGCACTTCTCGCAGTTCATTAAATAATGAAATCAGCGGTTTGTGATCCGTTACAATGGTGAACTGCCTCCCATACAAGTATGTGTGGAATTTCTTTACTCCAAAAATGACAGCTAGACCTTCCTTCTCTAATTGGGAGTAATTCTTCTCAGCTGCATTCAGTGTTCGTGACACAAATCCGATCGGCCGCTCTGTGCCATCCTCCATCCTGTGCGACAACACGGCTCCAACCCTGTATGGGGAAGCGTCACAAGCCAGAATGATCGGTTTCTTTATGTCATAATGCACTAGAATGGCTGAGGACTGCAGAAGGGTTTTTGACTTTGCGAAGGCTTCTTTTTGTTCAGAGCCCCATGCCCATTTTGTCTCCTTCCTCAACAGTGCATGTAATGGTGCTAACAAGGTGGATAGACTAGGCAGGAATTTATGATAATAGTTCAACAGGCCTAAATAAGCCTTCAGTTCACTCACACACTGCGGTGTGGGGGCTTCCTGGATCGCTTTGACTTTTTCTGCGACTGGATGCACACCTGCGGCACTGATTTTGTGGCCAAGAAATACCACCTCCTCTCCAAGAAACTCACACTTGCTGCGTTTCAATCTCAGCCCACTTCTTTCTAGCCGAGACAATACCTCTTCCAGGTTTCTTAGATGTTCTTCCTCACTAGTCCCTGTGACTAAAATGTCATCCAAATAAACTGTGACGTGTGGCATGTTTTGGAAGATTCCTTCCATAGTGCGTTGGAAAATGGCTGGGCTCGACGCTACTCCGAATGGTAGCCTACAGTAAGTGTACAGTCCCTTGTGTGTATTGATAGTGACATATTTCTTGGCACTTTGGTCAAGCATGATCTGCTGATACGCGTGGCTCATGTCCAGCTTTGAGAATTTCTGCCCTCCAGCTAACTGTACAAACAAATCGTCCACTTTAGGAATAGGATATTGTTCCACACTGGATGCTCTGTTTACTGTGAGTTTATAATCCCCACAAATTCGAATTGAGCCATCTGGCTTCTTCACAGGTACAATGGGTGCAGCCCATTCTGAAAACTGTACTGGTTCTATAATTTTCTCTTCCACCATTCTTTGAAGCTCTGCCTCCACCAGGGGTTTTACTGCAAAGGGTAAACGTCGAGGCTTATAGAATCGTATCTGTGCTTCGGGGTTAACATGAATGTTCGCTGTGGTGCCTTTAAGCTGTCCCAGCTCTTCTTTGAACACTTCCGTGTGCCTGTCTAAAACTTCTGACAATTTTAGCGCTGGAGTCGTTGTTACTTTATTTACCAGCTGTGGCAGCAGCCCTAAGTCTTTTAGCCAACCACGGCCCAACAAATTTGGTCCTGCCCCTTCTACTACGACCATTTCCAGTTTTTTTCTACTTCCTGGCATGTCACTCTTCCTGTGACTTGTCCCAGCACGCCCATCTTCTCACCTGTATATGTCTTCAAGTTCAATTTGCATGATCTCCACTCGGGCATGTCTGTTCTTTTCCATAGCTTAGAATATTGCTCCTTACTGATGATTGTGACACCACATCCTGTGTCCACTTCAAAGTCCACTTCCATGCCATTCACCTTTAACTTTTGTGTGATAGGAGCCACTTTAGGTAGGTTTTGTGATACACTGTAAATTGTATTGATATCACTTGCATCCTCTTCCTCACTCACTTCCTCCTCTTTGACTAAATGTGACCTCCTACCTTTCTCTTTTTCCTTTCTCTCCACTATTTGTCCTTTGAACGGTGCTTTCTGTAAACTAACCCCAGCTTGCTTCGACTTGCATGCTCGTTTTATGTGTCCCCGCTTCCCACATTTATGACAGAGATCGTTCACAAATCGGCATTCCTCGGGCGCATGATTTCCTTTGCATCTATAACACACAACGTCTCTTTCCGGGCCTTTCCTTTCCGCTGAGTACACTTTATGCACCGGTGTTTGTCCTTTCAGCATCCTCGTTGCTTGCGCTGTCTCATCTGTTAACATTCCTTGTAAATCTTTTACATTTTTGTTTGCCGACTCCATTGCTTGACAGATATTAAATGCTTTCTCAAAGTTTAAGTCCACTTCTGACAATAGCCGTCGCTGCATCCTGTCATCATTCACTCCACACACGAGTCTGTCTCGCAGCATTTGCGAAAGTGTTGCCCCGTACTCACAATGTTGTGCTAACTTTTTCAACTCAGCCACAAAGTCAGCAACAGTCTCTCCATTCTTCCGTGTGCGTGAATTAAACTTATATCTTTGCACGATTTCAATCGGCCTCGGATTATAATGGGCTTTGAGCACGTTTATCAACTCCTCATATGTTTTCTCCCCTGGAGTCATGGGACACAGTAAACTTCTCAACAAACTATAAGTGGCTGCACCTACCCCACTTAATAGCACTGCTTTCTTTTTGTCAGCGTCGGTAATCTCATTTGCTTGAAAGAAAAAGTCCAACATTTCACTGTATTCCTCCCATAATTGTGTCTAGTCGTCAAAAGGGCTCACCGTTCCTAACAACGCTGCCATCGTGTTTATCCACAATCTGCTCTTCCCTGCACGCGGTCAGCACTCCGTGTAAACTTTTCAGCCTGGTTCTTCAGTGCCTTTTAATCCTCGTCGCCATTTATGTGATATCCTTTGGGACATATACATGAGGAGGCATGTAGATAAATTAAGGTGAATCTTTATTAACAGATGCAGAGCGGAACGTGCCTCTTAACACCGGCTCAGCAGATAACAGAACACTCCCACTTCTCTCTATCCCCGTGCATCCCCCGAAGTCAACCCTATACAAACCCATGCTGCCCTCTACTGGACAACCTTGACTATAGCATCCCATTTACTACAATTTGTTATAAAACAGTAAAAAGCCCGTTTGGAAATGGACTCTTCCAAAAAAAAAAAACCCACCTCTGTTCGTGATTTGGACTGTTCTAAAACTTTCCGGGGAGTTTGAAAACATCTAATGGAGAGAGAATGTGCAGATGCGCTTGTTCAATGTAAATAATAGTTAAATCAAGTGTTGTTAACTAAGGAATATGTGTGTGCGTGCAACTAATTGTAAACACATGTGCATATTTTATTGTATAATACGTTCATAAGAGAGAATTTAGATCGCGAGGCATTCCGTCTTTAGAAATGTTTGCACTTTATATTATTACCACCTAGCTGACGCATGATCCTCCCGTGTTATTTATCCGTAGAGTATGTCATGGGATGCATGCGTGTAGACTTCGACTGTGTCTCAGGGAACATGTACGGGCATGTTTGTCCGTTTCGAAGGACCATGTTGTTCACTTTTAACTTTTCTGCTTCGGTGTAATTAAATGGGTAGGCTACAAGATGTCCGGTTAAAACAATATAGTGTTTAGGCATAGTCATCTACTTTTCACCCTCTCAGATTCACTGCAAAGGAAGTATATTTATTATTTATTACATTAAATACATACATTTATTTAATACGTGGGTATTTATTAACGTGGTCCGCGAGTAGCCTAGTCTGTATATCCCCCATTTGTTAATCCGTCTCCTCTGTCTTTTCAAGCCAATCCATAACGTGGTAAAAAATAAAATCCAATATTTCGCTCTGTGAAAACCAAATCGATCGAGGGTGCTCTGTTGTATTCCATTTAAATCTTTAATCGTTATATCCACGTTGGTCAATCTTACTTCGCAAATGAAAAAATATATTCCACACGTTCAACTGGTTAATTTTGTTAAGCATGATCCTTGTAATTTTCGTGGAGCTAATGTTAAATCCATCATAGCTTCATCAAGGCATCTCTCGGGAGTCTTTGGGTCTGCAGTAGCGTAAATTCCAAGAGAATGCACGTTGAGTTTGTGGCTTTTTAAACAGATCGCCGTGTGATACGGTGGGGGCGGCTCTTCTTTCATTATGTATGTGTGCGTGCGTGCGTGCGTGCGTGCGTGCGTGACGCGTGGGAACTATTTGTCGTTTTCTCCCACGCCTCAACACCTGGTGTGGGAGGGGTCGAGGTGTGGGAGTGGTCTAGGGGTGGAGCCTACGCCTGGCTACTGTGCAGACATCAGAGATGCCATTCTAACTTTTTGGATGTTAAGCCCCGTTCACACCGCCAGCGACACGCAGCGACAAAGCGACACGATCCCATTCATTTCAATGGAGCGCTGGCGACATTCGGCGACACGAGCGACAGTGACCGTTGGCGACAGAATGTGGGCGTGTCAAGCGACAAGAGACAAGCGACAAAAGTTGAGAATTTTCAACTTTATGCAAATGAGAAGCGATTTTCGCGAGCGACAACCAATAGGAAAGAAGACTTTCAGTGGAGCTCACGTCACCGTCTCGAGTGCAGGCAAGACAGAAGAGGTCGATGGAGATTTCACTGTTTTATATGATTTGACTGTAACCACATACATGGATATAATTAAATGACGAATGGAAAAGAAACTGTCGACAGTCTCAGTGAGTTTAATTCATATACATTTATAGTTTGAGTGTTGTAATTTTATGATGCAAGTTTAGCACTGATCATTTTACAGTTTTCCTTGCATTATGTTGACTATTAGGGACAAGAAAATTGATTATTTATCAAATTCGAATGACGTTTTAGTAATTTATGACAGAATGAGTGAGTTTAATTTGTTGATTGATCGATCGTTAATCTAGTAAATGATTTAATCCACTGAACACTGCTGTGGTAATATAAAAACACTCTCCCAACAGCATACTGTTTCTTTTGAGCCTAATTCCTAGTCAAATTAAAATGATATAGTTGTATGTCACTTCTGATGGTATTTTGTGTAGATATATGACCAGACGTGCAGTCAACCAATAACATTAGAGCGACAGCACTACGAAGGCCCACAAGCGACTTCACAGTACAGAGACAAGCGACATGTAGCGACAAAATCGCTGGCGGTGTGAACGGGGCAGAGTGCGGACGTGTTTCGTTGAGCTCCAGGAAATTACATTTACACAGCTTTGAACTGGATTACTTTTGGAATTAAAATCTCTAAAGCTTTGGAGGTGCTGGTTCTTTTTCAGCAAACGGATTTGTAAAAACGTAAGGCTATTTTTTTTTTTGATACTGTGATTTTTGACATGCTGTAGTTTTAATATAATGACGTGTTTTAAGTAAAATGTAACATTTACAAATAATGAAAGTTAAATGTATCTTTTTGTAATGAAAAAACTCTTAACTTGTTTTACTTTTCTGTAAATGACTGAACAATCACGTTTTAACATTTTTAAAATATTGTTTTAGATGTTTTAATACTAAAACATTTTGATAACTTTAAGAAAACTTTTTTATTAATGTTTTAACATTTACAAATGTGTAAAAACACTAAGACATGTATTTTAAACTTTATACAACATTTTTATACACCTTTAAACACTTGAAAGTACAGCTTTTCTTCAAATATATGTTAGAAAATAGAATTATTTGCTTGATATAATTTTAATACATGTTGTTTTAGATGTTTTAATACTAGAACATTTTTGCAATTCATACAAAATAATGTGTAAAGGTAAAGACATGTACTGTGTCTTAATGATATAAACGGACTTAATGGTTTTAAGACCTACGTGTTATGTGAAAAGTTTTGTTTTTAAATGTATGATGAAAAATAGAACTATTTGTTTGATAAAATTTTAATACATGGTGTTTTAGGTTATTATTGTGATTGAAAAACACTTTTTAAACAGATGGTTTATGTAAAATGGATCATTTTACAAAATAATGTGTGAAGGTAAAGACCTGTACTGTGTCTTAATGGTTTTAAGCATGTGTTATGTGAAAATTACCACTTTTTTAAATGTATGATAAAAATAGAACTATTTGTTTGATGTTTTAATTTAGAAAATGCAATTTTACATTTTACAAATGAGTGAAAACACTAAAGATATGTGTATTTTAAAGTCCCCGTGAACCGGAAGTTGCAAACGACTTTTCTCCAGTGTTGTGACGTATTTCCGAGAGAAACGGAATACTAAATGAGGCAAAATGGTGGGCGTGGCTTTTTTCCCTACTAGCACCTGATTGGATCTAGAAAAGTAGGTGTTGTCATTCAGCCCATAGACATAATAAATACATAGACGCCCTATTGGCCGCTGGAGCGTACGTCAACGGCGCCGCCATGTTGGGGATGGCAACTTTCCCATACCTCTCATACCGGGAATTGAGAAAAATGCATGTTTTGTGCGCTGTTTGGGGCTGTACACATCGCCACACAATTGAAAACAGCTTTCGAGGAATTATCTTTCACAAGCAAGACTGAACGTTTGTTTTTGGTTGTATTTGGTCATGATTTAATTAGTAATAGTAACGTTCAGAGGATACATTTAAAAATACTACTGTTATTGTGTCACGAAATGTAGTTTAAATTGTTTTTCAGTCGACAATGTAGTTGTTTAAAGCTCAAATATGTGGTTTGTTTATAAAGATAGCGCCTATTTAAAAATTTGATCTGACGTTTTCGGAGTTGTAAGATGCGCTCAGCGCTCGTCTACCCCGCCTGGAACAGCCGTACCTCGGCCAGTGCTTCTGAAGTTTTCCCGCTGACTCGGATGTCTGTAGTCTAGTGGTTAAACATGAGATATTATTCGTCTTGTGTATATCTAACGGGCGATCTTTGGTCTCATTAATCTATAAATGGTTCCCTGGTAAATCGTTTTGGCTGAGGGCAAAGTGAAGTTTCATAACTATTTAGGCTATTTTAAAGGCACACTGCGGAACTTTTGGCCACTAGTGGCGCTCGACCTGTAACTTTCACATCTAGCGTCCCTAGAGGCCACAAGCTCCGCAGCACTGTCGCAAAAGTCAACAAACAGTCAACCGGTCCGCCCAAAGACAGTGGGTCAGCTTCCCGTGTCTTTAGATTGTGTGTGCTTGCAGTGTTTGAGGCGGGCAGCCTGGCCGCCCTCGATTCCCTTATAGCAGTCTGCTGAGAGAGAGCGAGCGGCTTAGTGCTAACATGTCTGTGAGTGAATGTGGGCGCGGGACGGCGGGCCGGGCACATTTACTGCACTAAAAACACCGTCGGCCTGAGCTGACTGTAACTTATGTGTGCTGGTTTCGTTTTACAGAAACCGTGGGACATGTTGTGTGTAGTGTTTGTGGGCACTGAGTCGTGGGAACGTTCACTACATTTAATGTACATTTGACATGAGTCGATTTTATTTGTTCGAGCCCTGCACTGTGGCGGGCTGTGTTTGTGTGTAGAAATGAACAATGGGCTGTGGGCATTTTATTACACTCATAACACCATCGGCTGTGGCCGAAATACCAGAAAATACTAAACTGCTTATATGATTTATCTGTGTCACCTTGGAAACGGCATTTGTGTGCAGGCAAGCGTTAGCATCGGTCGGGCACCCATCCTCCTCCTGTAGCTCACGCCAGCGAGCGAACGCTGGACCAATGGTGATCCTCGTCCTGGCTTTTCATTTGTCACTATGCCTTTTTCTTTTTTTTAGTGTCCTCTGACAAAACCTTTGCCTTCTTCCTTGTAGCTGTTGGTTCGGCCATGACGAAAACATACAGACGGCAATCAAACGCGAGTTGAGCACTCACGTCAGAATCTGAGGAAGTTGTGGGTGGTGGGAGAAGTGACGTATGCCGTAAAGCGGTCGAATTTTGTAGTTCTTTTTGTGCTCGGGTTCCTACCCGAACCCCGAAGTTACATAGTGCTAGGAAAAGCGATACAGACACCTTCAGGCTACGGCAGACGTGTCATTCAACCTATTGTAAGTCGATGTACCATCTCAATGGGTTTTGGTAATATATTATAAAGGTTGAAAAGTTCCACAGTGTGCCTTTAACGTTGTATCCTGCTGTATGTTTGACTGAAGCTACTTCTGTTATACTGATCAATAAAACTGAAATTTAACAAAAAGAGTTAAATATTAAAGTCACTATTTAACTTATTTTTTATTTTTTATATTCTGTAATTGATATTTCTTATTCTATTGCTATTATTATAGTATTATTAATAAACTATGCTATTATCAATATTTTTATGATTGTATTATTGCACTTATGATATTATATAATTATACTAATCATTACTATTTTATTTGCTGTATACTATTTGTTTATTTTATTGACTAAACTATTTACTATTAGGCTACTTCTCACTTTATGTTATATTTACTATTTGCATTGCACTGTAGTTGTACCATAACGTATTATTATAAAGGATCCATCAGTTATCTTTGTTATTGCTAAAATCTGGTCAATCACAGAAAATGCTTTTTCCACAATAAGAAAACTTGAATTATATCTCAGTATGGGGGTCTTCACCATTCTTATCCAAGAATAAAAAGCCAGATACATGACAAGCCTGAGCTTAATTGACCATTCTTTATTAAAAAAAATATATATATTTTACAAGTCTAACTATCGAGATTTTAAATAACTAGAGATGGAACTTTTTGTACACCACATACAAACCACTGAAATCGGTTGATAAATGTAAAAACAGTTTGTTTTTATCCAGAAAAACGCTGCTCCCCCGTTTACTTACATTTGTTCACAGCGCAGTCTTGCCCTCCGCAAAATGGCGGACCCGTTGACGTATCGCAGCAACGTTCTAAAGCGGCCAATAGGGTGTCTATGTATTTATTATGTCTATGATTCAGCCTGTCTACTGTCAGTTGGAGGGGCGTGGTTACGGATGTTAAGAAGACGCCCAAACCGTAAAGCCTACGTCATCAGGCAAGGTCCTCCAACGCAGAGGGGAGGGGAAATTTCATATTTTGATTAAAGATTACGAAGCCAAAAAAAAAATTTGTGTGGATTGACTTGCATGGATGAATTGTTCACCACAAAACGATCAATTTAGGCAAACAAAGTAAGTATGGTCAATTTTGAATTCATGGGGACTTTAACTTTACAACATTTGTATACACCTTTAAACACTATGTCATTGTGAAAGTACAGCCTTTCTTCAAATATATGTTAGAAAATAGAATTATTTGCTTGATATAATTTTAATACATGTTGTTTTAGATGTTTTAATACTAGAACATTTTTGCAATTCATACAAAATAATGTGTAAAGGTAAAGACGTGTACTGTGTCTTAATGATATAAACGGACTTTATGGTTTTAAGACCTACGTGTTATGTGAAAAGTACGTGTTTTTTAAATGTATGATGAAAAATAGAACTATTTGTTTGATAAAATTTTAAAACATGGTGTTTTAGGTTATTATTGTGATTGAAAAACACTTTTTAAACAGATGGTTTATGTAAAATGGATCATTTTACAAAATAATGTGTGAAGGTAAAGACCTGTACTGTGTCTTAATGGTTTTAAGCACTATGTGTTATGTGAAAAGTACCACTTTTTTTAAATGTATGATAAAAATAGAACTATTTGTTTGATGTTTTAATTTAGAAAATGCAATTTTACATTTTACAAATGTGTGAAAACACTAAAGATGTGTGTATTTACATTTATACAACGTTTTAATATCTTTAAACTCTATGTAATTAACTTTTCTTAAAATGTAAACGTGAAAACCCTTTTTTTAATAAAAACATGATCTCATCTCTGTTTTCTGTCATCCTTCTTAAAAAGCTTGAAAATATTTTGTTTTTGAATGGGTTTTCCACATTTTTGTAAATTTACACATTGAACAAACAATAACCCCCATAATACACCTATGTTACCTTTTTAGAAATACTTGAACATAAGGATTTTCCCACGGTCACATGACATCTCCAAAAGTGGTGAGGGGTGGGGTGGTAAGAGGGAGACCGTGGGAAAATTCCCACGGTCCATGTGGTCAGACCGGAAGTGGGTGGGAGGGGTAGAAAGGGGCGGGACTAGGCGTGGGAACCATTTTATTGGGGGGCCATAAATCACTCAAAAGTGACAGATACCGCCCTATGGTATCTATGGATCCAGAAGACCCTAAGCTAACATAAGCATACATGTAATATGTTAATAAAGGAAGTATGAGTGAAAAATGTACTTTAAACTAGAGAATTTCAAAAACGGAAATTAGATTTTTGTCATTTATTTCTGAAAATCACACATCACACAACAATAGTGAACAGTTTTTGAACAAATAATATATTTGTCAAAGCCTTTGCTTGACAGACATGTGTAATTGTTAAATAAAATGTGTAAAGAACAATGAAAAATTTAACTTTATTTACAAATAGTCCTAGGCGTTTTTCTTAGGAATGCTTAGAATTTTCTAAGCAATGCTTTCTCCTCGTCACTCTCCAGTAATTGTTCCAGAGCTTGTTCCACCGTAAATCGTTTACTGCTTGCCATCATAAAAGTGCTAAAACAATAAATAATGCTATAATTGTATGTGTGTGTATATATATATATATATATATTATAATTGTTCTGTCTCTCTCTCATATAAATCTCTGATAATCCGCTCCGTAAGCCTCCGTTCGCTTTTTTTTATTTATTTATTTTTTTTTTATTATTAATGCCAAGGTATCAAAAAATACAAGTAGCCTACAACAATGTACAAATTACATACAGCAAAATAATGAAAGCAATACAGCACATATATACATAGCTTGTATGTATGTTCATACAAAAAATAATAATAATAAAATAAAATAAAAACCGAACAGAATGCTTTAATAAAATAAATTAAAAAGTTGAAACAAGTTTATGGTCTTAAGAGCTTTAAGATTCTTAGATGATGAAATGCTTTGGATGTATTGTTGGACCTCTCTTCTAAAAACAATGAATAAGGGATTCTGCTGAGTAAATTTACTACGGTGAATGTGAAATTTTGCAAGGAACAATAATAGATTAATAATAAAATACTCATTAAATTTAGCTTTTTGTATATTAAAGAAGCCAAACAGTACATCCTTAAAGAGCAAGGAAAAATCCGGAAGCACATTGCGTTTAATAAAATTAGAAAATTCAACCCAAAATACCTGTGTGTGAGGACAATCCCAGAAGATATGGAGAGCAGTTTCATCAGGGGCACCACAAAAAGAACAACCTGTGTCTATATCCGACTTAAATCTTTTAAAAAAAGCTTTAGCAGGGTAACATTTGTGTAATAATTTAAATGAAATTTCTCTAACCTTGTTAGTTATCATGTATTTCAAAGGCAGAGTCCATACTTTTTTCCAATCAATAAGATCAAACAGATTCTTCCAATATGAAGCCACATATGGAATTGTTACAAGCTCCTTTTGAAAAAGAGATCTAATTCTGTTATTACGTGATGAAGGATGTGACAAAAAGCACAATTTTCCTACTGGGTGTTCAAATGGGTCTAAAGAAGTAAGAGAAGTGTTAGATGATCTAACAGAGTCCTTTAGAAGCATAACAACTCCTTTAGGGATTGCGTCCATTACAATGGAAAATTCCTTGGGAGTTACTGGGAAATTGAATTTACATAAAAATTCTTCATAATTTAAAATAAAACCTTCTGAATTCAGTAACTGGGAAACAGTCAACACATTTTTCTCAAACCAATTACTAAAAAACAAAGATTTCTTCTTATATACAATATTTTGATTGTTCCAAATGTAGTATCGGTGAGGGGAAAAGTTGTGTTTAAAGATTAAAGACCATGCAAGTAATGCTTGCTTATAGAACTTCGATAAATTGTAAGGGACTCTAGCAATATTATAATTGCAGACCAATAGGAAAGGGAGACCACCTAATTTTGAAAAGAAGTAATTAGGAATAAAGTTCCAAATTGAATTTGGATTACATAAAAACTGTCTAAGCCAGTTAATTTTGAAAGTGTTGTTCAGAGATGAGAAATCCAGAAAATTTAAACCGCCATTATCATACGTATTCATTATTACCGACTTCTTAACATAATGTATTTTGTTCTTCCAAATAAAATTGGAGAGGATTTTATCGACTGACCTACACATCTTGTTGTCCACATTCAGAGAGAGTGCAGGATATGTTAACCTGGAGATTCCCTCAGCCTTAGCAAGCAGTGTTCTGCCTCTCACGGTCAAGTCTCTCTGCAACCATGCATTAAATCTTCTTTGGGCTTTTACTATAACAGGGTCAAAGTCCAAGGTACATCTGTTATCTTGATTTTTAGTGATCACAATGCCTAAATAAGTAACTACAGGTTTAACTGGAATATTATAAAAGGAGGGTGTTGTGCATTCTTTAATAGACATTAACTCACATTTACTTACGTTTAGATTAAGTCCTGAAGCTTTAGAGAACAGCTTTATACAATCAATTGCTAAAGGGATTTGGGAAGCATCTCTTAAAAATAAGGTGGTGTCATCCGCTAATTGGCTAATAATAACTTCTCGATCTGCTATACGGATACCCTGAATACCGCTTTCACAGATAAACGTTGAGAGTATCTGCACACAAAGCAAAAATAAATAGGGAGAAATGGGACACCCTTGTCTGACTCCTCTAGATAAACTAAACCTTGGGGAAGTGCCCTTCTTTAATTTAATCGAACAGCTTCCATTATTGTAAAGAGTTTTAATTACTTTGCAAAACATATCTCCAAAACCAAATCTATGTAATGACTTAATAATAAACTGGTGCTCTAAAGAATCAAAAGCCTTATAGAAATCTAAAAAAAGAATAAAACTGTCCTCCTGTATCAATTCTGAATAATCTAAAAGATCAAGAACCAATCTTATATTATTAACAATATGTCTTTTAGTCATGAAACCAGATTGTGTCTCATCTATTACAGAATCCAAAACAGATTTTAATCTTTTAGCAAATATAAGAGCTAAAATTTTATAATCATTGTTAAGCAGAGATACAGGACGCCAATTGTCAATTAAAAGTAGATCTTTCTTGGGTTTTGGAATTAAAGTAATTAATCCTTGAGTGAGAGTTGGGGGGAGAGTCTCATTCTGTATACTTTCTTCAAAAACCTTCAGCAAAAAAGGGGATAACTCTTCAGAAAATTGTTTGTAGAATTCTGCGCTTAGCCCGTCAGTTCCGGGTGATTTATTGTTTTTAAGTTCTATAATTGAGTTACTCAATTCTAATAAAGTAATTTCACTATCACAGATGTTTCTATCATTTCTTGAGATAACTTTGCAGTTTTTCACAGACTCAAAAAAGGTACCGGTTGCCTCTTCAGAATAATTTCGATGATAAAGATTACTGTAAAAATTAGCGCAGTAGCGTGCAATTTCTTGAGGGTTATTAGTCACTGTCCCATCAATATTTAGAGTTTCAATTAATGAGGTTTTTAAACGACTCTTTTCTAATCTAAAAAAATATGCTGTGTTGCATTCTCCTCCCTCTATCCATTTTTGTCTAGATCTTATATAAGCGCCCTGCGCTCTATAAGTGTACAGCTCATCTAATTTACATTGCAGTGCAGCATACTCAACCTTATCAGATTCAGAAAGCTGTTCTTGGGGTTTGGAAGAAAGTGTTGCAATTTTAGACACCACCTTATTTTCTTCTGCTCGTTTAGATTTAGCTAAATTACTACAAAATTTTCTGAAAAATTTACCAATTTCAAACTTCAACAGCTCCCACTGGCAACAATATGAATCTAACGCTAAAGCTCTCTTCCAATACTGCTCAATCAATAAAGTAATATTTTTTTTAACATCTTTAAACTGGAGAAGGGAATTATTCAATTTCCAATAAGAAGGAGTTGCGCTGAAATCAAGGGATGCTGGTTGAGTTACAACTGCTTGCTAGACTTTGAGAAATAAGCCAATAATCTATACGAATCTGAAATCCGGTTTGCGTACCTCGAAGTGATAAAATAAAATTCTGTATCAAATTTATAGGCAAGACAAGTAGTTTGTTTAGGCATGGTTTGTTGGGAAATTACAAACCTGCGCACACATATTCAAACGAATTTAACTATAGAATTTAACTATAGAATCAATTTTTAATGCGCATGTGAACGCCATCCGGTCACAGGTTCGTGTTTAAAGTCTGTTTAGAGAGAACGCCTTCGTCTTAGTGGCCCCTAATGTAGCCTAATAACAAATGATACTTTTGCGGGAAGTGAATCAATCAAAACCAACTTTAGCTGGAAATAACATTATTCAAAAATCGCTATAAAGCCAAAACAATCTCTGTTACCGTAAATTGTATGTTTATCTCTGTAAAGCTGCTTTGAAACAATCTCCATTGTTAAAAGCGCTATATAAATGAAGATGACTTGACTTGACTTACGAGACTGTTTAGAGTGGTCCTTGCTGCTCCAGGTATAGAGTCTCTGCTGTGGATTTGTTTCTCTCCATATATCAACAACACTAAATCGCATCATAAATGTATTAATAATTGGACACACAGAAGCCGCTCTTGAAGGAAACCTATCCAAATCACTATTTAATACCACATTAAAATCCCCACCCAAAATAAGACCAGCATTCGGGTATTTATTTATCCAGTACTGTATATGATCACTAACCACATCCATTAAGGCGGTATTTTCCTTAGAAGAATTATATCCATACATATTTATAAGAACTGAGGTGGTCTGGCCAAGTAAAGTCACTAACAAAAGAAAATGACCCTTAGGGTCACTGACGAGGTGAAGTATTTCACCAGCAAACTTATTTTTCAAAATAGCAACACCTGCTGATCGCTCTGTACCGTGAGACATCCATATATCACTGCCCCACTGGGACCTTTAAAATTTAGCATCATCCTGCTTGGAATGGGTTTCTTGAAAAAAACAGAAATCTGATCCGTGGTTTTTAACAAATAAAAAAAGGGCTTTGCGTTTCACATTGTTTCTTAAACCCCTGGCATTAAGAGAAATGAACGACATCGACATGAGTAAATGAACAACAGAGAACATTTATTAACAAGAATCAAAACAAAGGCAAAAAGTCAAAATTGACTAATGAGAAGAAAATTGAAACAGAGCTTATGTGACCATCTAAAACGACCAAATTGAAAGGTCCAGCTGTAATAAGACGAAAACACAAATGCCAAAGTGACAGTTAACAGTCACCTTTTTCAAAATCCAGTTATACGTATCTCTTGAAGTAAATCAAAAAGTAATCTCCACACCTTCAATAAACGCGTGCGCTCCGATGTAATAGGCAGTTCCCTTTCAAGGGAACTTCGAGCTGCGTTTGAGACGCGGTGGGAACGCTCTGCGTGATTGCGTCATAAGTGTAAAATCAGTCCAATGGAAGCCCGATACGTCATGGGTGACGTCATAGACCAGGAAACTATAAAGCACCCTTGAAAACAGACCGCGACAGCTTCTGTTGTCTTCAGCAAGCGCTCTCTGTGATTCTGTCCTTGTCTGTTTATTGTTGTTTGTCAAGCCCAATATATATATATCACTATCTATCATTATGGCGAGCAAAGCAATATTATAGACGTTGTGTTGTTCCCTGCCCTCGTTACATCACGGGTGGGGACACACATCAGCTTTTTGTTGCTGTTTGGGAGTGGAGCATGCAACAGTCATTTCTCGAGGGATCTGACTGTGCATTGCGAGAAGCTGTCCGTGAGGACGCTCCGCTCCCGCCGGGCGTTCTTCGAGGAGGACGTTTCGGTTCGCGTTCCCCGAGCGGGTCTCTCTGTTGCCGAGGCACGGAGACGGCTCGTATTTCGGGGTTCGAAAACGGATCTGACAGCGGGGGTTGGGACGGGCTCCGCCCTTTCTCAGCTTTCACATGCCAGATCTAGTGTGCTGCGATTTCCAGTTCCGAGGAATTGGTATCGTTAGTGTTTTGTTTAAAAAGAAAGAGAACAAAACAAATACAAATCTTTATAAAAAGGGAGATGTTTGAGTTTTCAATTAATAAATTTTCCAGCTCATAACTCTGTTGAATAAAGAGGAGCTTTTTTAAAGAAAAAAAAGGAGGTTTTATCTAGTGCTGTTGCCAGTTTAATATTTACTGGCCAGTTGAACATTATGAGATTGAAAATAAAGAAGAGTTTGTTAGATGAACTGTATCTTAAAACAGGAAAACTCTGTATCTCAGCCTCCTCGTCGGGGACTGTGGTTTTTCCTTATCTCCACACTGAGGTGTCGAGATCGTGGAATAAACCGGTTTGTATTTTATGTGTTTAATCCCCAGATGTCTAACTATAGTAATGTTTGGGTATTAAGTATCATAGTATGACATTGCCTCGGGTTAAAGAGACGCTTGCGAGCTTTCTCTCTCCCGAGTCGGCGTTATCATTATTAACCCCGACGTTACCCACCAGCCATCTTAATAATGAATACATTTTTATTAGGCAGCGCTGGTGGGTAGAGTATATAAGGACATGGATGAAGGTGAGGGGCGACTCTCTGAGGAGGGTCGCAGCGCTGCCAGTTCGGTTGTTTCCTGCTGGTGGCCGCAGAGTGATATATATGTATATATATATATATATATAAGTTTTTTCGGATATAATTATGTCTGTTCTTCTGGACGCTCCGCTTTCAAGAAAACTAAGAAATAAACCATTCAGCGGCGTTCCAGAGGTTTCTTCCTCACCAATCTAATGTTCCTGAGACGGCCAAAAAATATTATGCTCCTCTCAGCACAAAGTGCAAAACAGAGCGTCGCCATTCGGGTTCCTCCGCAATTGAGGGGTACCTGGGTGGCGGTCGCAGTCTAGCCAGTTAGAGACATGCAAGATCTGTTTTATCTCTAAAATAGCTTTGACAAAGAAGAAGCCCTGACGCCGAGGCGATCAGGCTTCTAAGGGTGGTCCCCTCTGGGGTAGGGACGGTTTTGAGAAATCATTTCTCCTCAGCGCCCTTTGGGGTGCGACTCTCTGAGGAGGGTCGCAGTACTGCCAGTTCGGTTTCCCTGCCGGTTCGCCGTTTCAGGGCACCAAGGTGTCAGTGTCCCCAAACGAGCCTTCAAATAAGAAAAAAGAAGAGCAGTCAGTTCGGTTTCCCTGCCGGTTCGCCGTTTCAGGGCGCCGAAGTGCCTGCTTTTTTCAACGATCCTCCGAGGAGGGTCGTAGGAACTAAGCTAGTTAGAGGTAGGCAAGATCTGAGGACTGTCATCATCTCTAATAAAGCTTAGACAAGAAGTCCTGTCGCAAGAAAACGAGGCTATCAGGCTTCTGAGGGCTCCTCCGGGGCAGGGGCGGTTTTGAGAAATCGTTTCTCCTCGGCGACCTCTGGGGTGCGACTCTCTGAGGAGGGTCGCAGCGCTGCCAGTTCGGTTGTTCCCTGCCGGTTCGCCGTTCAGGGCACCGAGGTGTCAGCGTCCCCATACGATCCTCCGAGGAGGGTCGTAGAATGGTCAGTTCGGTTGTTCCCTGCCGGTTCGCCGCTTCAGGGCGCCGTAGTGACTGTTCAAACAAATCCAGAGGCCAGTCTTGACTGGTTCCCCTAGTAAATTTCTGGCAGCGTGGAAACTACTGCCACATATTTCTAAGTGGGTCCTGCACACTATAGAAAAGGGTTTCAGAATTCATTTCGGTTCTCGTTCGCCCAGATTTCTAGGGGTCCTCCTCTCATTGGTGGACCCCGAGCAGGCTTTGGTTATGGAGCAGGAAGTACTGTCACTTCTGCAAAAGGAGCTGTAGAAGGGGTTCCTCCTCCCAGCAGACAGCCATTACTTCATTGTTTCCGAAAGAGGATGAGGGAGGTTCCCGAGGTTTGCTTTCGGGGGCAAAGCATTCCATTATCGGGTTCTTCCATTCGGCCTAGGTTTGTTACCCCACACCTTTACAGTATGCGTGGATGCAGCTCTGGCTCTTCTGAGACTCCAGGGCATTCGCGTATTATACTACATCAATGATTGGTTGCTCCTAGCTCAATCTGAGTTTATGGCAGTTCGGCATCGAGATGTCGTTCTGTCTCATTAAGGATGTTGGGGTTGCCTCTCAACGCCAAGAAGAGTGTGCTCTGAGGACCACTTTTCTAGGTGTAGCAATTCTTACAGCCGTAATGGGGTATATCTAGGCCAGTCACTCACTGTGAAACAGTTTCAGACGGGTGGGTCTCATGGCAGTTGCGTCCAACGTATTACTTTTGGCCTTCTGTTCATGAGACCCCTGCAGTGGTGGCTCAGGACCAAGGGGTTTTCTCCAAGGGGAAATACGTTTTCGCATGATCAAGGTCACGCGGCTATGCCTTCGTGCTTCGGTCATGTGGAAGAACCTTGGTTCCTCGCCCAGGCCCAGTGTTGGGGGCTTCTTGTCGACGCATATTGCTATCGACGGATGCTTCCCTCACAAGTGGGGGCGATCATGAGTGGTTGCTCGGCGAATGGCGGACAACTCTTGATGGTCTCGTATATCAGAGCAGATATCCTGTTGAGGCAGGGGCTGAGGCCCAGGGGATTGGAGACTTCACCCCGAGGTGGTGGAGCTTCTTAGGGAGAACTTTGGTCTAACTAAAGTCAAGTCGACCTTTCACATCGTTTGTACAACGCATTGCTCTATATGGTTCCCCCTCACGCAGCCAGCTCTTCTCGGACTGGATGCGATGGTGCAGGTGTGGCCGAGGCTGCACCTGTACGCATTTCCCCCGATATCTATGCTCCCGGAGGTTCTGGAGAGGGTTCGCCGGGAAGGGGCTCATCTGCTACTAGTAGCCCCATACTGGCCGACTCGAGTTTGGTTCTCGGACTTTGTCTCTTCTGGACGGCTCTCCCATGGAGATTCCGTTCAGGAGGGACCTGCTGTCCCAGGCAGGGGGCACGATATTTCACCCTCGACCGGAGTTGTGGAAACTGTGGGCCTGGCCTCTGAGGGGGCCAGGCTCATAGAATCCAGTCTCTCGACTGAGGTCGTTGAGACATTCTCCATTCCAGAGCTCCTTCCACGAGAAGACTGTATGCACTGAAATGGAAATTTTTCTCCACCTGGTGTGGTGAGAGTCAGTTAGATCCTGTTAACTGCCCTGTTGGTTCAGTTCTCGATTTTCTGCAAGACCGTTTCTCTGCTGGATTATCTCCTTCCACCTTAAAAGTTTATGTGGCGGCTATTTCGGCCTATCATACCCCTCTGGGGGGTACTTCTTTTGGGAGAGATCCTCTGATTACTCGTTTTCTCCGTGGTACATTGAGGTTGAGACCTGCACTGCACTCTAGAGCTTGGGCTTGGGATTTAGCCATTGTACTTGAAGGTCTGGCTCTGGCTCCCTTCGAGCCTATTGAAGAGGTTTCAGAAAAATTCCTCACTTTGAAAGCTTTATTTCTCCTTGCTATTTCATCTATCAAGAGAATTGGAGATTTGCATGCCCTGTCGGTTGCTCCGTCATGTCTGGAATTTGCACCTGGTATGGTGAAAGCATTTCTATACCCTAGACCGGGTTATATTCCTAAGGTCCCAGTTAATGTTGGGGGCCCAATAGTGTTGCAGGCCTTTTATCCTCCACCTTTTAATACCCCAGATCAGGAACAACTGAACCTGTTATGTCCAGTTCGGGCATTGGATGCCTACGTTCACAGAGCTGCCCTGTGGCGTAAGTCAGAGCAGTTATTTGTATGTTTTGGGTCACTCAGAAGAGGGTGCCCTGCATCTAAACAGGTTATGAGCAAATGGATAGTCGAGGCTATATCATTGGCTTATGAAGTGGCCGGTCAGCCTTCACCTATGGCTGTACGGGCCCATTCTACAAGGAGTATGGCGGCCTCTACGGCCTTAATTTCGGGTGTTTCCCTTCTTGACATTTGTAATGCGGCAGGTTGGTCCTCTCCACATACATTTGTCAGGCTTTATGACCTTGACCTCTCCACTCCTGGGGCGAGGTTGCTTGCTTCTTAGTGTGCGCAAGGACTTCACACAGAACGGGCATTTGTCACTATGGCGTAGTGGGTATGGGGTTCCCACCGCGTCTCAAACGCAGCTCGAAGTTCCCTTGAAAGGGAACGTCTCAGGTTACGTATGTAACCCTGGTTCCCTGAGAGGGAACGAGACGCTGCGTTTGCCTGCCATACTTCCTGCATGCCCTGATCGACTTGCTTCAGACTTTTTCAGAAGCTGTCGCGGTCTGTTTTCAAGGGTGCTTTATAGTTTCCTGGTCTATGACGTCACCCATGACGTATCGGGCTTCCATTGGACTGATTTTACACGTGCTTCATGACGCAATCACGCAGAGCGTTCCCACCGCGTCTCAAACGCAGCGTCTCGTTCCCTCTCAGGGAACCAGGGTTACATACGTAACCTGAGACGTTTTTCCAGCATCCCTCGCCTCTTTTACTCTCGGCCACAAGGTCTTCCGTCTTTCCCGGTCTGCTGAAGTCAGATCATCTGCGAAGTGCAAGCTGTAATCTTTAAGAAACTGGGACTTCTTGGCAGCTCTCCATAAGACATCGCGGACAACCCGTGAGGTAAACTGCATGATGATGGCGCGAGGTCTCTTGTTGTCGCTTCTTCTCCCCAGCCGATGCCAATGGCGCCACCAGGGGGTGGCCAGAGGTGGCCACGGCCACCCCTGGCCGACTCCTGGCCACCCCACTGGCCACCCCAATGGCCAGAATAAAATTTAGTAGCATCAGTTATGCATTTCATAAATAAGTCAAAAATATTCTTTAGTAAAAGAAGACGGGGCATTATGTGTCGTGACGTGCTTTTTAAGTGCAAAATGGTTACAGTATTCTGTGACAGCAGCTTTTTGATGTGTCTTTGCCACGTTTTGACAAGCTGGGATACAAACAGCGCGCCTCCCGCTTTTTTTTTTACGTCAGTTTGGGTGACAAAGTCATCTGAAGTCATTCCATAGCTTAATGTGAGGGACAGAAGTCTATTTACATCATTAAAGTATATGGAAACTCCTTTTCCCTCCTCTGCGGCTGTCAATCACTTTTCCATTCATACTCAAACAGCGCGCGCGCCTCTTGGATGCACGGTAAAACTCTCTCCAATATGATACATTCACATTATAATGCATGATCTGTAGATAAAAGGCTGTAGATTTGCATAAAATTACTTTATTTTGTTGGAGTTTGTTGTTGTTTTTAAACGACTCACTACCGTGTGCTTGCTAGATCATCACACACACATCACAGGGACTATGAATCGACATCAAACCCACAATAACTGGAATATAAAACTGAAACAAAGGAACAAATCGCACTAGGATTTGTGCGCTCGACATTTCTTCGCTTTGTGACCTGAACTTATAAATGCGCACTTATGCAGCGCAGCGCTGCACACATAACATGTTGCGTTGAGCACATCATTCTGCACCCGCGATGCGCATACACGCTGTGTGCGCTCTGTTTTTCATGTTATCATGGGTTTGAGCACTGAAATATTATTAAAAGCCAATATATTTTGTTATACCTAGCCTGCTCAATACATTTAAAATAAGCATAATTTAATTGTATATTATTTCTTTGTGGTGTAGGTTATATATGCACTTCTGAATTCTTGACATTAATATATAATTATAAAATTGTGAAATGTATGATTGCCTGATTGAATTTTATAAGAGAACTAATAGTAATTTGTTTTTATTAACATATTTAGATTTTTATAAAATTACTGTGCAGATTTTTTTCAAGAATTACTTTTTGCTGCTGATTTATACACTCATTAAGTTTATTAAAAATTCATAGTACATTTATGTAATATTTAAAGGTGTTAACTGTAATCTTACACTGCAAAATAATAACTTAAAAAGGATTAAATTCATCACAATTATGTATATCTGGAAATTTGCCGTGGGGCGAGGGCCCTTATATATATATATATATATATATATATCATTATGTATAATATATATTAGTAGGGCCCTACTAATATCATTAGTAAGCTAACATTAAATATAACACAATAAACCAAAGTATAATCAGTAGGAGTTTCCTTAAGTCTTTCTGATAGTTTTCTACAGGCCGGTGTACAACAGTAGAATAAAATTCTGAAATTATGGTTTATAGTTTTGGTGTGCCACCCCAAGATTTTAAGTGGCCCCATCTGGCCACCCCTATGAAAAATTTCTGGAGGCGCCACTGGCCGATGCACAGTGTCAACGGCGTCAGGGTAATTGCTCTTGGCCTCGGGGTAAGTCTCGCCGCAAATTCGAATTACCTCGGATCTGATATCTTCCTTGTAATTTTCAGACACCCCAAACAATCTCAAGTTCCATCTGCGAGAGTATCTCTCTAGATCAGAAATGCGTGTTTCACATGTGTCCGTGAGACGTTCTTGAGCTTTAAGCCTGGTATCTACATCTTTCACATTCTTCTTTAAATCTTGTACTTCGGCCAATAGTATCCAGCTGCAGACCCGCAGCACCACCACTTTCAGAACCCCAGCGCCAGAACCGGAAGTAAGGGGCGGAGCT
The DNA here is from genome assembly GCA_029959095.1 of Rhinichthys osculus. Taxonomy (NCBI): domain Eukaryota; kingdom Metazoa; phylum Chordata; class Actinopteri; order Cypriniformes; family Leuciscidae; genus Rhinichthys; species Rhinichthys osculus. Next base: position 28,012,493 of record JARWKJ010000015.1, read on the forward strand.
TACGTTCTAACACCAGCGCCAGGACCGGAAGTGAGGGGCCGAGCTTACGTTCTAAACCGAGTAACGCTACCTAACGTTTTGGAGCGTAATTTGCTTAGACACGAAACGGCATTAATACACACGAAACGTCATACTTTATACATACTATAATGATACATTAAGGTATAGTACAATAAGCATTTTAAAACGTTGATTTTGTGTAATATAATTCTATATAGTTATCCGTTTCATTGTATTATGAGAGTTACTTCCTGATCATGATGGTGAAAAATAATGCTTGAAACTTGGTCATTTTATATAAAATATACTTTATTTCACAAGAACATGTGCAGCATGCATTTTTCTTTATGTAAAATAATGTCAAAAATCTAAAAAGAGAGAGAAAATCCGGCATTGTTTTAAAAGAAACAATAAAAATGTACCGTACTTCAAATAATAGCCGAGTCCCAAATAAACGATTGTCTCTTTACACGCCTGGTGTGGCTGCAGGTCTGGGTAAATATAAGGCCGGTCTCAAATAGAGGTCGGGTCTGTTTTTTAGTTTCAGGTTGTTTTAAATCTTCTAAAACCCGTCAGATCGTCCGCTTTTTGGCGGCCGCCAAAGCAATTTTTTTGTCCCGCCAAAGCCTATTTTGATCGGTGAGTGATGTAGAATAGAATGACTGCTGCGCTTGACAGGGCGCTTAACGAGCAGAGAGAGAGAGAGCCCTGGCCGCGCGCGCGCACTCTGACGTCTTCAAACAACACGAGCGCTGTCTTGCTCTTTATTTGTCACATACCAGTTATAGTTCATACAACGAGCAGTGACTCACTGTGTAATAAAAACATACCCTAAATATTATTTAAAAGGTGCAACAATTTTGAATATTTTTAAATACTTGCAAAAATAACCATGCTTGTGTCATTGTAAATAATTCCGCCCCTCCCTCACTTCCGGTTCTGGCGCTGGGGTTCTGGCACTGGGGTTCTGAAACTGGTGGTGCTGCGGGTCTGCAGCTGGATATATCTCACTTCGGCACAAACAAAATCTACAGTTTTCTTCAGCCCTTCTATCTTGAGAGCATTAGCGCTAATCATTCCTTCAAGCGCGTCAGACCGAGAACCGTTTTTCAAACTTTGGCATGTTTGCAGCTCTCGTAATTTGAGGTATTAACACAACTGATGTAGCAAAAGTAATAAGATACAGCTGGCCTTTCTAAAACAGTAAAGTTTAGTCAGGAGCTCTGGAAACTTCGTCTTACTAAGGTGCCATCTTGAACCCCTCCAACATGGTGACTCTACTGCCCTGTCCCTCCGTTCGCTCTCTCTCCTTCTCTCCATTCAACACTGTTTGCGTCATATCCCTTACTATATAGTACCACCCCTTGCAAGGCTACAGAGTCCTCTGATTTGCTAGAAACGTCATGGTAACCTTCCTCTGATTGGGTAAGAAAAATATTTCTCCATCTGCAATTTTTCCATTGGTTGTTGTTCGCGGAATCTGCCAAACAACATCGATTTCATTGACCTTTTACATAGTGGTATTGCGCAACAAGGAAGTGTGTATATTTACAAGCCGGGTAAGTTATCACTGTTTTCAGCGGAATCTGAGGAAGATGGTAAAAAAGACAGCACCTCTCTATCATTAATAGTTTTTAAGATAATTACTAGAGGTGGGCATAGATTAATTTTTTTAATCTAGATTAATCTTGATTAATATTGAAATTAATCTAGATTAAAATGGCTCATTTGAATTGCATTTGCATTTCTGCCAAAAATGCCATTCGACAATCGAGGAGCAAAAGTCGAATATCGTAAAAAAATAAAATAAAAAAAACCCGCAATGACAGAAAGGGAGGCCAATTTCATCTTTAGCGATTTGTCATCAAACAAACTGTTTATTAATTGAACAAGTAACATGTTTTCGTCCTTTTTTTTAACATAGTAGGCTAATTGGAAGAAGAAGAAAAAAACAATACGCACGACAGTCCGTTTTTGCATCGCCAATGCTCGTTAGATCAAAAAATAATGTCATCATATGTCATAAGAATTTTATGTGAACCTGCCTTGTTACTGCAATAGCCTCATTTTTAAACAAATTAGTTTCAATCAATGTAAACTATTCGTGTGATTATGCCACTGCGCAATACACGCGCAATACACACACAATGTTTACCTGAATGAAATGAAATTAAATGTATCGTCCTGTGGAATCATTCATTCACAGACGAAGATGTTCAACTAATAAAGATCTTCATCGCTGGCAAAAATATGATGCATTTGCAGATTTGCATTCACTAGACTAGACTGTAGATCGGCCACTTCATCCAACGCTCTTGATGCTCTTAAATCTTCCTGTTTCGACTCCGAGTGTGAATTGAAAGCGCTTCAGACGATTCAGTGCGCGAGGAACTGAACAGATCAACTGATTCGCGAACCGATTTAGACAGATCATCTGACAACTTGTTTGATGAAGTCTTTGAACAGAATCGACTCAAAAGAGTGATTCATTTGTAAATGAGCATCGCTCATGCCCATACAAGGACACAGCGCGCTTGGAATAAACTCATTTAACAACGTATTGCATTAAAGTAACGAGAGGAACGTCGTCCAACGTAACAAAGTAAAAGTACACCTTGTGTCCCTGACAGGAAAATACCCTACTGTGCGATCTGTGACAGTAGGCGCGGCGTCATACTAGCTACACATTAGAATTGCGCGAAAATATAACGATATTCGAAAAAGCTATTTATGATCCCAACCCAACTTTGATTAACGGCGATATTTTTTTTTATCGCCCGATAAGAGTCTCACGTTAACGCAGCATGTTAGCGCCGATAACGGCCCAGCACTAATAATTACACATTTGTAAATATGCCATTTTGGGCGGTACCGCCCAATCCGTCCCCAGAGGGTTAATAATGCCTTGTTTAAAGACAAAAAATTTAATGATAGTATCATCAATCTTACAAAGATTTATTTACCGGATTTATTTTAACCAGAGATTATAAAACAAATTGGGAGTTTTTTAAATATAAAGCTAGACATATTGCAGTTAAAAGAAGTAAGGAACTTAAAGATGTTAAACATAAAACTGATTCTGAGTTGATTAATAGACTTAATGTATTACTTGCTAAAGATAAGATTACAGAAGAAGATTTGGAAATAGAAAAATTATATCTGGAATTTGACAGAGCTTACTTAAAATTGGCCAAATGTGCATATATAAGGTCTCGGGCAAAATGGCTTGAGGAGGGGGAAAATAATTCTATCAAATTTTTTTTTTTTGCCCTGGAAAAAAGAAACGGTCAGAGGAAAGCTCTTTCAGCACTTTACATTGATGGAGTTACCTCTACCATTCACCTCAAACCGGGCAAAGAAACTGTTTAATTCCTCTGCCATTGTAGCATCAGGGGGATTAGATATGATGTTGTGGTCCTTGTAGTTGGAGATGTGTTGTAATCCCTGCCACACTTGACGTGGGTTGTTATCCATGATGTATCCCTCTATTTTCCTAATACCCTTCCTTAAGTTAGCTCTGGCTGAGCTGTAATGTGCCCTGTCCCCTGACCTGAATGCTGTGTTGCGATCCCTGATAAGGAGCCGCACTTCACTTGTCATCCAGGGTTTCTGGCTTGGGAAGACCCTGATCTGTTTAGTGACGGTGACATTTTCAGTACAGAATGTGATGTAGGATAGGACAGTCTCTGTATACTCCTCCACATCCAAGTTCTCAAATAGACTCCACTCCGTGGTTGAGAAGCAGTCTTGGAGCTGGGAGAGGACATCCTCTGGCCAGGTGTTGATCGTTGCATGCCTGGTTAAAATCTCCGGCTACTATGTGTACCCCATCTGGGTGCGTCTGCTGGTGTTTACTTATGCACCCATGAAGATAGCTGAGGGCTACGTTAACGTTAGCATCTGGGGGGATGTACACGGCCGTGATGGTTACTACAGTTATCTCCCTAGGTAAGTAAAAGGGGCGGCAGATGACAGTTAATGCCTCGAGAAGGGGGGAGAAACATTATGTTACATGGCTTTGTGAACACCAGTCATTGTTGAGATACAGAGTCTGCCTCCTTTGTTCTTACCGGAGTCACTGTCGTGTCGGTGGATGGTGCCCGTTCAGTCCCTTGTCGGTTATTGTTTGTGTGTGCATGTCTTGTGGATATGCTGTTACATTCTGTTAAAACCGCTTGTTTCATTAAAACTTATCTCTGTTGGAAATTACCTTCATCTGTCTGTTTCATCTGCCAAGCCGTGACAATTTATTGATACTGTAACCATGTTTTATAGAGATATTAACAGCTCAGTGATTGTTAACTTTGCTACGTCCAAAAGGTTTCACATCCATCGTGGAGTCAGAAAGGGCTGTCCAATCTCCCCATTTTTATTTCTTTTAGCCACAGAATTACTTTGTCTAAGGATTAACCAAAATTAAAGGTTGTTATGAATTTCTATATTTGATAGGGAGTTTAAAATTGCACAGCTAGCCGACGACACCATACTATTCTTGGAGGATAAAAAAAAACAGTTACCTAATGCTCTGGAATTGGTGGAACAATTTTCATATGCCTCTGGTCTAAAACTCAATATTTCGAAATGTGAAATGATCTCAATTCATGATACATGATACAAATGTGAAATGATCTCAATTCATGATACATGATACAGATGAGACATCATTGGAAGGTATCCCAGTTAAAAACAGTGTAAAATATCTAGGTATTCATATCACTAAAAATCCAGTTCCCTTTCGAACGGTCACTTCGTATTGCGTAGCTATACGCAGTGGGAAAACTCCTTTTCCTCGATTTACTGAAACCTATATGTAAAACGCATTTGTAGCTGCACAGCTCGCCCATTGAGCGTCTAGCTCGCTCATAGGCTGTGCTGCAGCAACTGCATATCCAATGGCGCGGGCGCCTCTGAGCCCATCATAGGAGCGAGGCCTCAGCCTATATTAGTCCCTGAATTCGCCATTATAGCAGATTTGACTCCTTCAGCGATAAACTACATGTCTCTGACTGTTTACTGAGCCTTCGCCGTTGAACAAGCCTTTCAGCCTGAGCGAGCTACTATTTCAGCAGATTACACCTTCTCAGCCGTGTGTCTCCTGACGCCGTCTCACCTGTGGCTATCCGACGATATCCTTTTAGTGTTGCTACACGCGAGGCGTTGTTTCAGATGCCTCGTGTGAAAACCTGCGCCACGTGCGCACGCAAACTGCACGAGGCCGATCACCACGCTAGCTGCGTTTCATGCCTGGGACGCAACCACTCGGAGAATGCTTTCTCTTCCGGCGGATGCGCGGCCTGTGAGAGCATGCCCACCTCCTCGCTGCGGACTCGGCTAGCTCTCGCCGGGACGAAGACGCCGCTTCACCTGCGCCTCCTCTCGCGGCCCTACTTCAGCCGAGGAAGAAGAAGAGCCGCAGCCAGCGGCCGCCCGAGAGCATGGATGTTTGTGATCGCACGCCGGCCACGTCCCCGCGTGCCTCACTCTCTCCTGCTCGATCTTCTCCGGTCCTGTTTGAAGGAGATCCCCCCCCCCCCCATGTGGCGGGCCTCATCTCCTTTGGCGGGCCCAGCGAGCATGACAGCCTGTCTATTGCTGCATCTGAGGACGAGTGGCCGGGCTCCCTCGACCCCGTCACTGCTTCTCAGCCAGCAGCCAGCGCGCCTGCAACCAGGATTAACTCCGACACGGAGATGCTTCGGGTCCTGACACAGGCCATCGCGGACCTCGAGCTTGAGTGGGCCGGGCCCGTAGAGCCTCCTCGGATTCGGCTGGATGGATGGTTTCTGCCGGGGCACCAGCAGGCCCCTCGTCACAAACCAGCGCCATTTTTCCCTGAAGTTCACGAGGAGCTAACCAAGGCCTGGCGCACTCCTTACTCATCACGAGGCTCTGGAGTTTCCGCAACACTCTCCTCTGTGGACGGCGCGGCGGAGAAGGGCTATGAGTCGTTGCCGCCTCTCGAAGAGGCCGTGGCCGCTCATCTTTGCCCGAACACGGCTGCTAGCTGGCAAACCAGAGCAGTGCACCCAAACAAACCGTGCAGAAGCACGTCAGCCCTCCTCATATTCCGCCTCCGGGTAGGCTGCATCAGCCCTGCACATGATGGCCGTGCTGCAGGTCTACCAGGCCAAACTCCTTCGGATCCAGCGGCCTTTCGGGACCTCCGCAGCGCAATGGACCTGGGTTTGAGGGCTACCAAGGCCACAGCGCAGGCAATCGGGAGGAACATGGCGAGCTTGGTTGTGACTGAACGCCACCTCTGGCTAAACCTCACTGATATCAAGGACTCGGAGAAGACGAGGTTTCTGGACGCCCCGGTTTCCAGCACCGGTCTCTTCGGCCCGGCAGTGAAGGGATTCGCGGAGAGGTACTCCGAGGCACAGAAGGCGTCCCAGGCCATGCGACACTTCCTGCCAAAACGTTCTAGCTCTGCATCGAGCAAACCAAAGCCAGCTCCGTCTACGCCTCAGCCAGCGAAACCGACGAAACAGGCCTCTCAGCCCCGCCCTGTGGCTGATGCCCAGCGCCAGTCAAGAGCTGCGAAGCGCTTCCCGATGCCCCGGCGCCAAGGCCTGCGGCCCAGCGTCGTGCTCGGCGCGACGCCGCCTAAGTCATCCTAGCACGCGGCACGAAGAGAGAGGACGAGTGTCCCGCGCTGGCCGGACCCCCCTCAAAGAAGCCAACAAAACTTCCCACAGCCCCCTGCTCAGTTCAGGCGGATGGGGATTTTATTATTGTAAACAGGCCCGCAGCAGTGAGCGCGTCTTTGCAAACAAACGCCGTGTTCACGGCGACCCAAATAAAGCACAAAAAGAGTATGTTTCACAAGCACAACACATGGGTTCACGGTCCCCCTCCATTAGGTGGCCCCTCCCCTGTTATAACACTGACTTCCCCACATGCAAATTCCTGTACAGTCAGTCAAACACTCAATGTATGCACGAATCACATTATAAGGGTTTCAGGTCCCCCTATGTTAGGCGGCCCGCCCCAATCAGTGTGTCAGTCCCTAGCCACACGGGTTCTAGCCTGGCAAGCTATCCCCGATGTGTCGAGTTGGGTCATAAACAATATAAAGCGAGGCTACTCGCTCCAATTCGCTCACAGACCCCCAAAGTTTCAGGCGGTTATTGAGACCTCTGTGAGAAGCGACGTGGGTCACGTGCTTCGCACCGAAGTGCAGAATTTATTAGCAAAAGGGGCGATAGAATTAGTCCCCCCTGCGCTTAAACAAGCAGGTTTTTACAGCCGTTATTTTCTAATTCCGAAAAAAGACGGCGGTCTCAGACCCATACTAGATTTGAGACATTTGAACAAGGCTCTCATGCGACGGCCCTTCAAAATGTTAACTATCAAACATATCCTCGCGCAAATTCGCCCGGGGGATTGGTTTGTTACAGGCTATTCTTGAGATTCGCCTTTGAGGGACAGGCTTATCAATACACAGTTCTGCCGTTCTGTCTGTCTTTGGCACCCCGCACATTCACGAAGTGTGTGGATGCAGCACTCTCTCCTCTGAGACAGAGAGGAGTGCGCGTGCTGAATTACCTCGACGACTGGCTGGAGCTAGCGCAGTCAATAGGCGAACTAATAGCTCACAGGGATTTGATTCTCGGCCATTTAAAATGCCTGGGTCTCACAATCAATGTTTCAAAGAGCAAACTGTCCCCCAGCCAGAGTGCGATCTTTCTGGGCATAGTTTTAGACTCGGTGACGATGAGAGCGCGCCTCACACCAGAGCATGCGCTTTCAGTGCGAGCGCTGGCATCCTCGTTCAGAGTGCGCGCCCCTGAAGAAATTTCAGAAACTGCTGGGTCTCATGGCAGCAGCATCACCAGTACTCCGCATGGGATTACTGCGCATGCGCCCACTGCGGCACTGGCTGAAACGACGGGTGCCAACACATGCATGGCAATCAGGCAGCCTGCGCATCAGAGTGAATCACGGTTGTTTAAGGACCCTGGTGGGCTCAGGACTGGTTCCAAGAGGGTGTGACAATGGGGACAATTTCCAGAAGGAAAGTGGTTTTAACAGATGCGTCACACCTGGGTTGGGGGGCACTGCACAAGGGCGCGCCTGCATCCGGCCTCTGGTCGAGCACGGAGCAGAGCTTACACATCAACTGTCTGGAAATGAAAGCAGTTGGTTTGGCCCTGAAGGCATTTCTGTCGAACCTCAGGGGTCATCACGTCTTAGTCCACACGGACAACAAGTCAGTGGTGGCCTACATAAATCGCCAGGGGGGCGTCAGGTCAGGCGACCTGCATGCTATGGCGAGAGATCTCCTCTTATGGGCACAGACCAATCTGAGCTCTTTGAGGGCTGTGCATATCCCGGGCGTCCAGAATTTGGGCACAGATATGCTCTCACGGGGCAACACTCCCCTCGGCGAGTGGTCCCTGAACCCACAGACGATCAGTCTAATATGCGAGGTGTTTGGCAGGGCAGAAATCGACCTGTTCGCCTCGAAAAACAACACCCACTGCAAAATGTTCTTCTCGAAGGACAGGGACACATTGGCCCACGTCTGGCCCAACCGCCCCCTGTATGCTTTTCCCCCTGTCTCGATGATTCCACAAGTCATCAAACGGGTCAGAGAGTGCGAGTGCCCAGTTCCTCTGGTGGCTCCTCTTTGGAAATCCAAGCCGTGGTTTCCGGAGCTGGTTCAGTTATCGGACACAGCTCCATGGCCTGTCCCGATGAGGAAAGACCTCCTCACACAGGCGAAGGGAACGTTGTGGCATCCGCGACCCGACCTATGGGCCCTCCATGTGTGGCCCTTAAACGGGTATCCGGGGACCTTCCTGTGAAGGTGTTGAACACTATATCTGAAGCTAGGCCCCCGTCGACTCGACGCCTTTATGCTTTGAAATGGGCGTTTTTTTCTAGCTGGTGCTCAAAAAAACATTTAGACCCAGAGTCATGTGAGATATCGGTAGTTCTCTCATTCCTACAGGACTCCACAGTAGTCGATTGTCGAGTTCGCGCGCGCAATCATTAGTTATATTAGTTACCAATGATCGCGCGCGCGAACTCGACAATCGACTACTGTGGACTTCGAACGAAGACAGGAAGTAAATACAGGTATGTGAGCTGGCTGAATTAACAACATTTTTATTAATATCTTTCACATCTACTGCAGTCAGATTGGCCGTGGTCACTCTTAATAACACCTCACACATTGCTGTGCACTTGTAATGACAAATCAAGGATGTTAAGAGGCTAAAAGCAGGTTTAGAACTTGCACCATTGAAGTCAACAGGGTGCGAATTTTAAAAAGAGGATAACACGGTGTAGGCAACACCGATTTTTGTCATTTTTGTCTGTACTGACAGCACTCCAAATGTACAAAAGCACCAGTTGAGGTGGCAGTATTGCACCCGCTGACATCTACCAAATGAGAAGAAGACGCAGCGCGCGCCCGCGCAGCCACTCTGGTATGGGAGTTCTTCGGCTTCAAAGAAAACAGCACTTTAAAGGGGGTCGCAGCGTCGCACACCGGACGAGAAGCGCAGAGAATTCTTTAAAATTCTAACACATTATTTTCTAGGAGTTTACACACACCACCGGCACCATTCGGCGTCTGTCCGCGACGCCCAGCAATGGCTCGGATTTTCAGGTGAGATTCTAAAATCATTCAGTTCACGGATGCGCTCTGACTGAGGTAAAGTGTTCAGACTGCAGACTTAGCAACGATTGTATTTAACTGTACAGTAGGCTACAATCATAAAATAGTACAGACATGATCTTAATTTCATAATGTCCTTAAACATAACAATATTGCTGGCCATGAACTGAGAAAGTGGGCGTCAGGTGTGCTACACACGACGCGGCGCGGAGCTGCGCTTCTCCTCCGGTGTGCGACCCCCGCCTTAAGCCCAATCTGCAGAATGTGTAGCCACCAACCTTTTTACCCATCTCCGTGTCCATCGCCCTGCGGATTACGCTATTTTACAGAGAGTAAATTGCGATTATTTTACTAGTCATGGAATGGGAAATGTGACATTAACCTGTTAACAGCGGGTTTTTGTTTTCATATGTTTAAATAAAGGGTGATTATTAAGTAGGCTACCCCGTTTTCTTTACTCGTCTTATTTTTGTATTTGCACTTGATTTGTTTTGTTCAAATCTGCATGACTTGCACCGGCGCAACAATAGGTTTAAGAGCTTTTCAGTTCTTCAGGAAACATTCAGACAGTGTTTCGCTCCAGTTTGAAACCGGATATACTTCACAAAAATGTGCATTCAAATATAAGAACGCAAGAAGTAAAAATGCAAAAAAAGAAATTAAATAAAGTAAAAATTAATTTGACTGATTTGACATTTTTTCCCCCAAGGTTTCTAGATATCGCGATATATCGATATCGTGAATTATTTTGGCCACAATAACCGTGGTGTGAAAAATCTAACATTGTGACAGCCCTACATCAGTATATATCTTAATAAACATTGAATCATTTTCCTCTAAATATCTACTAACCTGAATCCTGTCAATACTTCTCTTTTTTTCACTCCAAAAGGTGCAAATCTACCCCTAATTCCCCTAATATCCAAGGTGGGACACTGGATAATGGCACAGTGGGGCTTAACTTTATATCTCCTATCCCTATCTCATTGACTGCATCTCCTATTATCCAACCAAAGCTCTTAATCTGTCGTCTTTCCTTTTCTTGACAAGGTTGTAACACCTTCGTTACGAGTCGGATGAATTTCCTTATGCCCTTTTAAATTCACCCAATACGTTAATGCTATCTGATTTCTTCTAATATCCAATGGCATTTCATTCACTTCTACTTGTAATGCTGCTACTGGTGTTGTTTTAAAAGCACCACAACAGAGTCTCAATGCCTGATATTGAATTACATCCAACTTTTTTAGTAATGTTCTCGAAGCAGACTGATAAATTATACATCCATAATCAAGAACTGCCCTAATTAATCCAATATATACTGCTTTCAATGAGATCTTGCTCCCCACTCTCTACCTCTCAAACATCTTACTACAGTTAGGGCCCTATCTTGCACTCGGCGCAAATGACTTTGTACATTTGGGACTTTGTACATCAAGTTTCCCTTGTGCCATGTGCTTTCCTTGTCTATTGTCTAGCCCCTCCCATCTTGTTATCTGATTATTGGTTAATTTGTCCCACCTGTCTTTCTCGTTACCCTCCTTTGTTTGTTCCCCTATTTAGTCTCCCTGTGTTTGCTGTCCTGTGCTGGTTCGTTGTCAATGTTTCCTTGTGTTACCTGTTTTTGCCTGAAATCTCTCTTGTTTTCCCCCTCGGGGTTGTTTTGTTTATAGCTTGTTTTATTTTGTATTAGTTAATAAACATCATCTCATCCTGCTCTTGTATCCTCGACTCAGTTCTGACCATTCCGTGACAGAACGAACCAGCCAAAGAATGTGGATACAGCGGAATGAGATTTTTCCTGCGGGAGAGAAGGGATCTGCTATTTCCTTATTTGACTACTTCGCTATGTGCGCTCGTAGGACTGAGGAGACCATGGGAGCCGGCGGTCAGGTGGGAGGAGGTAAGCCCAGGACTACGACTGGCAGCTCCTCTAAGACTCCGGCTTACCCGCAATCCTTTGAGGGATCCCGCTTGGCCAGATTCTCGGGGACTCGTGGAGGCCATAGAAGGGGACATGGTCGTCGTGGACACCAACATCAGTCCACAGTCCAAGCTCTCTTCAGCCAGGTACCGGAGCCATTTAATGACGGCGGTCCTACGACTTTGATGGTCCCTAACCGGAGGGTCCGGAAGGACTCGATGTCGAGGATCCCCAGTCCGGTGGTCTGGGAGGACTCAACGTCGGTGATCTCAGATCCGGTGGTCCGGGAGGATCTGACGTCGGGATCCTCAAGTTTGGTGGTCCGGGAGGACTCGGCGTCGGTGGTCTCAGATCCGGTGGTCCAGGAGGACCCAACTTCGGTGGTTTCAAGCCTGGTGGTCCAAGGGGATCCGACTTCAGGGGTCCCAAGCCCAGTGGTCCAGGAGGACTCAACTTCGGTGGTCCCAAGCCCGGGGGTCCAGAAGGATCCGACTTCGGGGGTCCCAGTTCCGGTTGTCCCTGAGCGGTTCACTCTCCTTGCAGCGCCCCTAGTGGTGGCTGAGCTATAAAGCTTGTTCGCTCACGTAAGCGCAGGAGGACGAGAGCTTCCGGTCAACCACGAGGCCCGGAGGTTGTTCCGGAGCCTGCAGCCGAGACCCCGAAGCATCCAGTGAGGCCTGCAGCCGGGCCACCCAAGCGTCTCGCCCTGCCGGCGCCACCCATCTAGCTATAACGGCGTCACCCAAGCGTCTCGCCCTGCCGTCGCCGCTCAATCTCCTTGCCTAGCCGGAGTCTGTCCCTGAGCCGGAGTCTGTCCCTGAGCCGGAGTCTGTCCCTGAGCCGGAGTCTGTCCCTGAGCCAGAGTTTGTTCCTGAGCCGGAGTCTGTCTAAAAACTACTCGGTTACTGTCGTAACCTCAGTTCCCTGAGAGAGGGAACGAGTATTGCGTAGCTATACGCAGTGGGGGGGGGAACTCCTTTTCCTCGATTTACTGAAACCTATATGTAAAACGCATTTGCAGCTGCACAGCCAGCACACTGAGCGCCTGGCACGCTCATAGGCTGTGCTGCCGCAACTGCACAACCAATGGCGCGGGCGAATCTGACCTGCAGCCAATGAGCTAGCTCAACGTCAGAGCCCGTCAAGGGGGTGTGGCTTAGCCTATAAAAGACCCCCGAATTCGCCATTATAGCAGGTTTATCGACTGAAGCGACAACTTCACCAGTTACTAAATGCGGCCGGCTACGCAATACTCGTTCCCTCTCTCAGGGAACTGAGGTTACGACAGTAACCGAGTAGTTCCCTTTCGAACGGTCACTTCGTATTGCGTAGCTATACGCAGTGGGGACGCCCTGTAAAACGCCGCACCCTTAGTAACTGGTTGCACTGCAACTCAGGCCCCCTGAGCTAACAGAACAAGCCAGAACCCGATATATACATATATATAACAGACCAGACACTGTCAGGCCTGAATAATATATATAAGAGTCAGTAACAACCAACAGAATATGCTAACAAACCCCGACACTGTCGGGATTATTAGTACAATTCATAACCGGCCTAAGCGGGTTTTATACATGTATGTATGTGATTATGCACAGTAATTTTTTGTAGACAAGACCAGACAGCGTCGAGCCTTAATCATACTGAAAGGACCTTCGCCTGCAGGGAAGGCACCTCCATATTATAGAACTTCATAAATGTGGAAGGCGAGGACCAGCCGGCCGCATCACAAATATCTTGAATGGGAAACCCAGATGACCACGCCCATGACGAGGCCATGCCTCTAGTCGAATGGGCCCTGACACCTATAGGGCAAACCTGACCCACTGAAGTATAAGCCATAGAAATGGCATCCACTATCCATCTAGACAGTCTTTGCTTGGTAACTGGACCACCCTTAGATTGGCCACCAAAGCAGACAAACAGCTGTTCTGACTGTCTAAAAGACGCAGAACGCTCCAGATAGACTCTCAGCGCCCTAACAGGGCAGAGAAGATTAACCTCCCCATCCTCAGCAGAAGGGGGAAGGGCTAATAGCGTGATAACTTGCGCTCTAAACGGCGTTGAGAGCACCTTGGGTATGTAACCATGCCTGGGTTTGAGAATGACTCTGGAGTCATCCGCTCCAAACTCCAAACATGCCGGACTCACAGAAAGGGCCTGCAGATCTCCCACTCGCTTGATAGATGCCAATGCCAACAGGAGAGCAGTCTTAAGCGAGAGTGGTTTTAGATCCACCGACCGGAGCGGTTCAAAAGGCGGCCCCTTCAGGGCCCTGAGGACCGTGGATAGGTCCCAGGGAGGTACTGATGGGGGCCTGGAGGGGTTAATTCTCCTAGCGCCCTTCAGAAATCTTACCACCAGGTCATTTCTTCCCAGTGATTGACCAGCCCCCAACGCATGATGCGCTGCGATGGCTGCCACATAAACTTTGAGCGTGGACGGGGTGCGGCCCGCGTCCAGTAGCTCCTGCAGGAAGGAGAGTACCACCGATACCTCACATGACTCTGGGTCAACTCGGTTTTTCGAGCACCAGCTGGAAAAACCCGACCACTTCAAAGCATAAAGACGCCTAGTAGACGGGGCCCTTGCTTCAGAGATAGTGCTTAAGACTTTGTCAGGAAGGCCCCCGGGTACCCGTTTAGGGGCCACACATGGAGGGCCCATAAATCGGGTCGGGGGTGCCATATCGTCCCTTTGGCCTGTGTGAGGAGGTCCCTCCTCATTGGAACGGGCCAGGGGACCGTGTCTGACAGCTGAACCAGCTCCGGAAACCATGGTCTGGATTTCCAGAGAGGAGCCACCAGAAGGACTGGGCATCCGCTCTCTCTGACCCGTTCGATGACTTGTGGGACCATCGAGATGGGGGGAAAAGCATAAAGGGGGCGGTTGGGCCAGGAATGGGCCAGCGCGTCCCTGTTCTTCGAGAAAAACACCCTGCAGTGGGTGTTGGCTCTCGACGCGAAAAGGTCGATTTCGGCCTCGCCAAATCTCTCCCATATCAGACTGACCGTCTGAGGGTTCAGAGACCACTCGCTTAGGGGAGTTTTGCCCCGTGAGAGCATATCCGCGCCCAGATTCTGGACGCCCGGGATGTGCGCTGCTCTCAGGGAGCTCAGGTTGGCCTGTGCCCATAGGAGGAGGTCCCTCGCCATAGCATACAGGTTGCCCGACCTGATGCCCCCCTGGCGATTTATGTAGGCCACCACTGACATGTTGTCCGTACGGACCAGGACATGGTGACCCCTGAGGTTTAACAGAAATGCTTTCAGGGCCAAACCAACTGCTTTCATTTCCAGACAGTTGATATGTAAGCTCTGCTCCGCACTCGACCAGAGGCCGGAGGCAGGCCTGCCCTCGTGCAGCGCTCCCCAACCCAGGTTGGATGCGTCTGTAAAAACCACCTTCCTCCTGGAAACTACCCCCATGGTCACCCCCTCGCGGTACCAGTCCTGAGCCCGCCAGGGAATCAGTGTTCTTAAACACCCGTGATTCACCATAATGCGCAGGCTGCCTGACTGCCATGCATGGGTTGGCACACGGCGTTTCAGCCAGTGCTGCAGCGGGCGCATGCGCAGTAATCCCATGTGGAGTACTGATGATGCGGCTGCCATTAGACCAAGCAGTTTCTGAAACCTCTTCAGAGGCGCGCGCTCGCGCGCCCTGAACGCGGCTGCCAGTGTCTGCACCGATAGCGCGCGCTCTTGAGTGAGCCGCGCTTTCATTGTCACCGAGTCCAAAACCGTGCCCAGAAAGACCACAGTCTGGCTGGGGTTCAGATCGCTTTTGGCAACATTGATTGTGAGACCCAGGCATTTTAAATGGCCGAGAATCAAATCCCTGTGAATTATTAGTTCTTCTCTCGACTGCGCTAGCACCAGCCAGTCGTCGAGATAATTCAGCACACGCACTCCCTGGCTTTTTAGCGGGGAGAGCGCTGCATCCATACATTTCGTGAATGTACGGGGTGCCAGGCTCAGGCCGAACGGCAGAACGGTGTATTGATATGCCCTCCCCTCGAAGGCGAATCTCAAGAATGGCCTGTGACAAGGGGCGATCTGAATATGAAAGTATGCATCTTTCAGATCCATTGAAACGAACCAATCCCCCGGGCGAACTTGCGCGAGAATTTGTTTGAGTGTTAACATTCTGAAGGGCCGTCTCATGAGAGCCCTGTTCAAACGTCTCAGATCTAGTATGGGTCTGAGCCCGCCGTCTTTCTTTGGAATTAGAAAATAGCGGCTGTAAAACCCCGAATACATTAGCGCGGGAGGGACTGACTCTATCGCTCCTTTTGCTAATAAATTCTGAACTTCGGTGCGAAGCACGTGACCCACGTCGCTTCTCACCGATGTCTCGATAACCGCCTGGAATTTCGGGGGTCTGCGAGCGAATTGGAGCGAGTAGCCTCGCTTTATAGTGTTTATGACCCAACTCGACACACCAGGGATGGCTTGCCAGGCCATCACTTGTGTGGCTAGGGCGTGACACACTGAATGGGGGGAACCGCCTAACATAGGGGGACCTGATACCCTTACACTGTGATTTGTGCACATACTGAGTGTTTGACTGATTATACCGGCTTTTGCCCGGGGGGATTTCAGTCTTACAACAGGGCGGGGGCCGCCTAGTGAAGGGGGACCGTGAACCCGTGTGATGTGATTGTGAAACATACTCTTTTTGTGCTTTATTTGGGTCGCCGTGAAAACGGCGTTTGTTTGCAAAGACGCGCTCACTGCTGCGGGCCTGTTTACAATAATAAAATCCCCAGCCGCCTGAACTGAACAGGGAGCTGTGGGAAGTTTTGCCGGTTTCTTCGAGGGTGGTCCGGCTAGCGCGAGACACGAGCCCTCTCTCTTTCCTCTCCGTGCTAGGACGACTTCGGAGGCATCTGGTCGGCCGCGGCGCTGGGTCGAGGGCCTTGACGCCTGGGGAGCGGGTAGCGCTTCGCGGGCCTTGGCTGGCGTTGGCTATCAGCCGCAGGGCGGGGCTGAGAGGCCTGTTTCACCGGCTTGGCTGGATGAGGCGAAGGCGGCGGCTTGGGCTTGCTGGTCGCAGAGCTCGAACGCTTCGGCAAGAAGTGTCGCATGGCCTGGGACGCTTTCTGTGCCTCTGTGTACCTCTCTGAGAAACCTTTCACCGCCGGGCCGAAGAGCCCGGAGCTGGACACCGGGGCGTCGAGAAACCTCGTTCTGTTGGCGTCCTTAATCTCGGTGAGGTTAAGCCACAGATGGCGCTCGAGCACGACCAAGCTCGCCATGTTTCTTCCGATGGCCTGTGCTGTAGCCTTAGTAGCGCGCAGCGCTAAGTCTGTAGCACTCCTTAGGTCTCGAAAGGTCTCCGGGTCCGGGCCAGTCTCGTCCATGGACCGGAGGAGTTTGGCCTGGTAGACCTGCAACACGGCCATCGTGTGCAGGGCCGATGCAGCCTGACCGGAGGCGGCGTACGCGCGTCCAGCGAGGGCTGAGGTGTTTCGGCAGGGTTTGTTGGGATGAGCGGCTCTAGCTCGCCAGCTAGCTGCAGTGCTCGGGCAAAGATGAGCTGCCACGGCCTCTTCGAGGGGCGGCAAAGACTCATAACCCTTTTCCGCTGCGCCATCCACGGAGGAGAGCGTCGCGGAAACTGCAGATCCCACACGTGCTGAGTATGGAGCGCGCCAGGCCTTGGTTAGCTCCTCGTGGACCTCGGGGAAAAATGGCGCCGGTTTGTGACGCGGGGCCTGCTGGCGCCCCTCCAGAAACCATCCATCCAGCCGACTACGAGGCGGCTCCTCGGGCGAGGCCCACTCTAGCTCGAGGTCCGCGACGGCCTTCGTCAGGATCCGAAGCATTTCGGCGTCGGAGTTAGTCCTGGTCGCTAATCCACTGGCCACAGATTGGGAGGCGGAGACAGGGCCGAGAGAGCCCGGCCATTCGTCCTCAGAAGCGGCGATGGATATGCTGTCGTCGCGCTCGAGAGATCCGCCAAAGGAGACGAGGCCCGCCACGTGGGGGGGGGGGGCGCTGGTCTCCTGTGAACAGGACCGGTGATGGCGTTCGAGTCGGAGAAAGTGAAGCACGCGGGGACGCGGCCGGCGTGCGTTCACCAAACTCCATACCCTCCGGTTGCCGTTGGCTGCGACGCTTCTTCTTCCTCGGAATGGGAAGCGTGGTCGAAGCGGCATCACCGTCTCGCGAGAGAGCTAGCCGATTGCGCAGCGCGGAGATAGGCATGCAGTCGCAGGCCGCACATCCGCCGGCAGAGAGTGCATTCTCCGCGTGGTCGACACCCAAGCAGGAAACGCAGCTCTCGTGTTGGTCTGCCTCGTGCAGACGGCCTCCGCACGTGGCGCAGGATGGACGAGGCATACTGTAATAGAAAGTTAGTAATAACAAAGGATATAATGTCGCCGGATAGCCACAGGTGAGACGGCGTCAGGAGAAATCGACGTGCAGGCGAAGTCTGCTGAAGAGAAGCACGCTCAGGCTGAAAGGCTTGTTCGACGGCGAAAGCTACAGTAAAAAGCTCAGGGACATGTGTACTGTCGCTGAAGGAGTAAAATCTGCTATAATGGCGAATTCGGGGGTCTTTTATAGGCTAAGCCACACCCCCTTGACGGGCTCTGACGTTGAGCTAGCTCATTGGCTGCAGGTCAGATTCGCCCGCGCCATTGGTTGTGCAGTTGCGGCAGCACAGCCTATGAGCGTGCCAGGCGCTCAGTGTGCTGGCTGTGCAGCTGCAAATGCGTTTTACATATAGGTTTCAGTAAATCGAGGAAAAGGAGTTTCCCCCCCCACTGCATATAGCTACGCAATACGAAGTGACCGTTCGAAAGGGAACCAGGGTTTTTTTCGGAAAGCAGGTTTTCCTCGCATATGTGGTGTTATTGATGATCAGAATGATCAGGATGATCAGTACATATCAGAATACAGGCGCCCCAAACACACAAAGACCAGTATGTAAACCGAAAAGGCTACCATTCAATAAATGTACAATTAGTGTGTGACCATCTCTGCAACATTACAAATGTTGTTGCATTATGGCCCGAGAGTACGCATGACTCCAGGATTTTGGCGGAGAGCAAACTAGGGCGAGATTTTGAAGCTGGAGTGCACACTGGTCTCCTGCTCGGGGACAGTGGTTACCCCTGCCGTCCATGGCTCATGACGCCCTTCATGAATCCCCGTAACTCTGCACAGGCACATTAATAAATACATAATGTATATTACTATGAAGGTAGAATTTAGTGCCTAAAAGATTTGCATAGAAAATGTTAATCAAATTGTGAGCATTAAATAAATATTAGCAGTAGTTTACTGAATTATAGGTGTATTCAAATATGTATTTAAAATAGGTATTTAGGCTACTAATATGCATATTTTCATGAGATCTTCATTTTTGCGCACTTGCAATTTCGGCACAAGTTTTCGTCAAACTTTCTATTGTGTTGCTGTTATACGCATTATACCTGATTTGTGTATAATGTTTTAAAATAATCAAAGCTTCAAATATCACATCTTTTGCACTCTGAAAGAAAATCTTTCATGTAATAAATTACCTTCATAGTATCTATCTTAAAGCACTGTTGATACTGGTAAAAATCGTAATTTTTTTTACCCGAATAGGAAAGGTACAATAATGCGCCGACCCACACAAGGTCGATTATTGAGAGGACCATCGGACAGCTGAAGCGCAGGTTTCACTGTCTCCACAGCGAACTGCGCATTGAGCCTTCGAGGGCATGCAGAATTATTGTAGCCTGTGTTGTGCTCTTCAACCTTTCCAAGACGTATTCTGCTATCGAAGAAGAGGATGAGCAGGGGAATGAAGAGGGCTATGAAGAACTGCATCTGATGCAAAATCAAGATTTCCAACAGGCTGGATATGCTGCTAGAGATGCCATTGTCAATACTTTCTTTAATTGATAATATAGTTGTAGTAATAGTAGTAATCTTAATAAGATGTAGTAGTAGTAGTAGTAGTAGTAGTATAGTAGCACTAGTAGTTTTTATTATTATAACACACACACACAATCTGAAAAAACAATTGTCAAAAAATTACTCAATTTCAGTTATTATTTTTCCTTCAGCCTTTAGCTGTAGAAGTTTGCTATTTAGAATAAAATTATAGAGCTCCTGATTTTCCGTCTCCTTCTTCAGTTTTTTAATCTCCAGCTGCAGTTTCTCCTTTTGTAGCTGGAGAACCTCTCTTTGCAGTTCCAGCACATCTTCTCTTGTTGTGGCTGCAGGTGATGTTTGCGGTCTTCTGAAATACGCAAGTGATGGGTAAAATCTTAAAAATAATATTGAAGCTGTTCTACTTTGGATTAATAATAGGCTGAAGCAATAGTTAACACATAAATCATTACTTAGGGGTTGCCTGTACAGCAATAAAGCGAACTCTTCACCACGGTGCAGTGCATACAATCTTAAAAGCATAGTCTTGCTTAATCTTACCTGTTTTGTTGGCTTCTTTCTTATAAGCGCTCAGCTCTTTTTTTGCGACCAGAGATGTTTTCGTATTTAAGGACTTCCTGAACCATCCTCTTCACATCAAGATTCCTTGCATTCATTTTTTTTCTGTTATTTCTTCCCACTGTTTCTGTTTTTTTCGCCGCAGTTACATTGGGATTTATTTTGCTTTTCAAAATTGTTTTTCTTTTACCATATTCGTCAAGAATACATTTCTCCTCTGTCCAATTAGGCTTTCTTTTTTTGTTTTCTTTATCCATTCCGATATCCTAGTCTACTTTATTTGATTAAACCGCGAAATTGCTAGTGTTATTGTGTTAGTGTTTTGCGTATCTATGGCAACAACAAACTTTTATAACGTGAATCCAGGATCGCTGTCGTGAAACACTTAAATGTTTCCCTTACTTAAGAGAACCGTTTAAGAGATTATATGCAACACCCTTAAGTTATTCTCTTAGGTAAGGGGAAATCGCCCCTTAAGTATCATACTTAAGGGAAAAACTTAAGGTGCTTTATGCAACCGGGCAGATCTTTTGCCATTCCTTCTCCCCTCTAGTCTAACGGTGACCGTGTCGACTGACCTGAGGGAAACCACTAAAATGTTGGTGGAGGAAACCAGAGGTGTAGTGGTAAAAAAAGAGGTGGGTAAACTATAAATTCTGGTGGACCACGACGTGGTCACCCGGTAAGGTGGGCTGCCTATACCGGTGTATGTGTATCCTGGTGACATTGCTATAGGCAGGGCTCGCAAATTAAGCCTTTTCATACGCTTGTCCTTCGGACAAGTAAATCTGTCATTCGAATGAAGTGATCACTTGTTCCAGTAAAAGTTTCTCGTTTTTTTTGTTAATTTATTCTGAAACAATATTCTCATCAGTGTTCAATCAGCTTTGATATTTAAATCGGCATATTGTAATATGCCGATTTAAATATAGGGGGTCACTGAAAAATTACAATTGCATAAAATAATGTTATGAACTTGATTTAAATTTACAAATAAGAAACGTTGAAGAGAATGATCTACTTTTAAACATAACACTAAACCGCCAGTAGGTGGCGGCAGGCGACCATCATAATGAGTGAGTCATTGAGTCATTCATACAAACGATTTGTTCAAACGGGTGATTCATTCAAGAATGAGACAGATGTTTATGAATGGGTCATTGAATCTTTGACTCAATTGATTTGTTCAAAATGCTGAATCATTCAGTAATGAAAACAGTGAGCAGGGCTCAACATAAAAAAAAATCCCCACTGGCCCCCAGGGCCAGTAGATCAGAGTTTTACTGGCCCCTTCTATATTTTTACTGGCCCTGAAAGAAATAGAATGAAAAGCACTTTTCCATTAAACTGTATTTATTGTATACATTATGATTAATTTTTCTTGCCCCCTCACAATGACAGTAAACTAATTATTACATGAGTGATGAGTTACATAGGCTATATTTTCACTTCAAAATGGCGAAATTAGACTAAAGTATATTAGTTTGCCTGATTATTTTTGTCATACGTTTAACATTTATGACCTAAAAAACTGTCAATGAAGAAAAAATGAAGAACGCGCTGAATCTGATTATAACAAGACTGAAGCGAACACAAATTTGTGTAGCTTGCACTTAATCACACATTTTTAGGGGGGCTAGGCAGAAGTTTAGGGGGGAATTTGATTACACTATTTTTAGATAGCCCGTCGGCACTCGGCAGGCCGGTTATGCATTTTGGTCGGCTTTTGTTGTAAATTTCCGGCAAACGAAACAGTAAGCCTACATGCCCTCATCGCCTTTCTCCACCCAGGTGTACTGCGTTTTCCAGGACACTAGGAATTAGGACTGGGCGATATGGCCAAAAAATCATATCTCGGTATTTTTTGGTTAAATGGCGATATACAATATATATCTCGGTACTTTCTACGTTTTTCTATTTGGATAAAGAAAATCTGTATTTATTTTTAAAAAAAATATTTCACATCCTGCTTAATGATATCCAAACAATGTTGATATTGAAGGATATGGAAACAAATATGGTGAATGTAATGTAGGCTATGCAATATATTACGTGCAAAAAGGTGGTTAAAATCACATTACATTCTAACATTACAATCTAAAAACAAAAATAATGCTTTTGGTTTTAAAATGACTAAGGCTAAACTAAAAATGAAAATAAAAACTAAAGCACAACTAATTATATTAGCCTGCATTTGATTACCCCGTTATAATGCTTACTTTCATAAAAACATAGGCCTACTTGTAGGTTTAAAATTCCACATATGGCACATTTCACGCCAACAACAAATATTTTAGCAATATGTATCTTTTAGTCAGAATTATTGCGCTACTCTTCTATTGTGCTCGTCTGTTAGGCGCGCGTGCTTGCGGCAGCGCTAGTTCACGGAAGCTTGAATATTAGCGGAGATTCACTTGCAGAAGCTCGTCCTCTCCTGACAATGAAATGGACATATTTGTTTGACTTTCTAACATTTACAGATGGAGAATATACCTGTGAAATGTAAGTTAAGCACTGAGGAAAGCACCACGTCTCAAACGCATTAAACAGCGCAAGTAAATCTGTCAGTCAGCAACAGTATCTGTCAGAGCATCTGACAGGGCAAGCTGCTTTAAACTTGTTAACTATATCTTACCAGTTATTTTGAAGTGCTTAATATAAGCTTGTTTGTGTCATGTTTAGGACAAATTGTACTATGTTGTTTCACTGCAGGAGCTCACACTGCGTACTCCGCTATTTTTCAGATGTGCTCATATCAAACTACTGTATCGATATAAACAGTATTGCCTCATTCCATATCGTTTAAAAAAAATCGATATATTGTACAAACTCGATTTACCGCCCAGCCCTATAGGAATGTCCTCTTTCTCGTATCAGCCTCGTAGTTCTTTGACATTTTAACACGTTATAACCTGAAGTAACATTGACACTCTTCGCGCCACTGTATATGTTTGCTGTTTGTTTTGCTGATGGCCATTCGCGGGCCAGTGACTGGCCAATCAACTAGCCCGACATACTCTTTTACTGGCCACGGGCCATCGGGCCATTGCTTATGTCGGGCCCTGCAGTGAGTGTTCCTGTGAGATGCGCCGTGGTTCTGCTGTGATTTTTGTTTGGAACTATTTTCGCTGCTGAAACAGAACAAAAAACAGCCAATATAGAGGGTATGCGCATGACGTCACCGTCGGCCGGAGTGAATGCGGTCACGCCCACAAGTGGCAAAAAGACTGAGCGGCAGCATTTGTTTTCAGCGTGAACGCCGTGAAAATCACACAAAACACATCAAAAACGGGAAAGAGCTTTGCGATTGACTGTACAACTAGATTTGACCAGAAATCTGAGGTACTGTATGTTTTTACAGACTGCAAAAAGCTACAGAACAGACTATATTCTGCATAATTGGATGTTTTTAAATAAACACTGACAAAAAACTATACAAGTTTTAGGGCTGGACGATATGATGATATACAGTATAACATTAATGTAAGTGATCACTCGGATTTAGACCTATCTATATTGTATTTATATAAAACGTTTACAGGCAAATTGTCTTCATTTATTTCCCCGGCATCGAAATCAGGCACATATAAATGTCAGGAAACACGATTCCTGGCTGCATGTCAATATCCATGGATCACTGGATCTTTGATAAGTTGTAAGGAACATTATATCGAGTCCAACTTTTAGTTTAAACTGATAATAGTTTGTTTTACTCGCGTTAACGCAGTTTCCCCTATTAACTCCAGTCACGAAGCAGCTCTTCTGCCACTCAGTCCCGCTGAGGGGGGCGTGTTCCGGCGGGGAAGTGACGTTAATGCATTCCCTCTATTGCATCTAAAATGTAAGTGACTTAATTTTAACTGTTTTTTATTGAACTGTTGTAGGAAATCGACGTCACGTTTTCAATCGTGATGGTGTTCAGAAAAAAAAATAATTGAGGTTGCTTAACATATGTGACCGATCACGGAAACTAGGGACACAAGTCGGTTCTTCGGCATTTTGAGTTATTCATAGATTCTGAAAGTGTAGTCTCCAAGCTTTCCAACGATGTGTAACACGTGGAAATCTGATAATATTTGGAGAAGTTGTGGCCATTTGAAGGTAGGAACTCAAAAAAGCTAAAATGGGAGAAAACGGCCTCAAAAGATTGTGCATTCTCACCTCTCTCTCCTGCTGGGAGTGACAATAGGGCTCATTTACATCTCATTTAGATAAGCCATACCCCCTGTAAAGCTCCCCCTGTGCTTTACAGCTTTTTTTTTCTTTCCTGAGCTAGCTAATAACAATAGGTAGGTATGGGAAGGTCTAAACAGACTAAACATGAGATAACATGTACGTGTTCTTAGAATTAAAACAAAACGACAAACTTTAATGTTTAATGCAAACTCACCCCCAGAACCGGCGAATGCACTTCTGCCGCTCTAGGCGAAAAACAATTGTGCTGCCCCTCTATTTGCAACGTTTACCAGCAACAACACACAAACACCAATATGCCATATACATATAACGCAAAACCAGCAACAACACACAAAGACCAATAAGCCATAGGCCTACATATAACGCAAATAGTGCGCAACGCACGTGTGCCCAAAATGTCAACACTATTAAAGTTTATGCAGGAGGTAAATGCCTGCTGGCATTTTTCTTTAAGCAGTCATGACAGGAATTTTCCAAATAATCATATTTCCTCCTCAGATTACTGTTGCAAATCTCTTTACACCACTTTCTTATGTGCGTATACACACACAAATGAAATGTCCGCAAGCACATTATATCATCAGCAGGTTCAGCATCTTACATAACGACTAAGGAGCAAATAAAGCTTAACTTACGTTTCAGAAACGCGCACGGCAGGCATTCATCGCAGCAAAGGTCTTAACTGCATCCTCTATTTCGATTCTCTGTGCCAGTTCATGTTCTATGGAGATTGTTGCCAGTCCATTAAGTCTGTTCCCTGTTCACAAAACGTTCCCCATTCAAAGCAATCGGGACGTCACATATGAAACAGTTAGCCACCGCTGTCAGCGAGCCGAGCCGCCGTATTCAAGCACCGAGGGCGCGCGCGCCGCGCCCATACCTCCGGTTCAGTTTCCCGAGCCCACAAAGTGCGGCGAAAACATTTTCGGTGTAACGGCCACGGTTCAGCTCGTCTGCGACAATCTTTGCGGCATCGATCTTCATTGAATTTTGATATCAGATAGAGCCGGCCAGAGCGCTGCATAATAAGTAGCCACGCTGTTGGGGGGCGGGGGCAAAAGCGCCGGCGGCTATTCAGTATGGAAATACACACAGACAATGACACGCCCCTACTGCATGCTAGAATCTCCGAAAAACAAGCCGATTTCAACCTCAAAATGTACGCTTTTAAATATACCAATACTGTTATCTCAAACATGGAGAGGCTTCTTCATGATCTCAACTAACAGATTCTGCAAAAAAGCGGAAATCACCAATTTTGGAAAAAAACGCTTCTTTCTCATTTTGCTCGCAAGTTGTGCTGCCGACTTGTGTCCCTGGTTTCCGTGACGGGTCACATATGTTATTAATATAAAAACTCCACATTTAGATTTTTTAACTGAGTGTGTGCGCGCGCTCATTTGTGTAGATTTCTCCTCGAGAGGCTGCGCGAGCGCAATATGAAAGAGTTTGTCTTAGGTTTAACAACCTATGAAACTAATAATGAACAATATGAAACTAAAACGACATAAGCTTAATTTATAGCTATTTAGAGGTGGATAAACGCAATTTAGAGGTGGATAAACACACTTTGGAGGTGGGTAAACGCTATTTCCGAATATTGGGAGGTGCGTAAACGGCGTTTACGTGCGTTTAGCCTCCACTACATCCCTGGAGGAAACTCTTGAGGACATGCTACAATTTGACCCTAAAATCAAAGTGGTTTCTTTTAAATTGAAATTTCAGTGTGAGCCATCACCACCACCCAACAACATAATGAATGCATTTTCCATCGTGATGGGGCAGGCGAAGACCCTGAAGGACCCGGTCCTTCGCTCCTGCAATAATGGTGAGTTTGCATTCTTGACCACTTGCAATAATACGGTCGTGTATAGATTATGGGTGTATGGTATATTGAGCAGCAGCTAAAAGTATTTTGGAAAAAGTTGATAAAATTCAGTTCAGAGCCTTGAGAATCAGTATTGGTGCAGTTAAAACTACACC
The DNA here is from genome assembly GCA_029959095.1 of Rhinichthys osculus. NCBI lineage: Eukaryota > Metazoa > Chordata > Actinopteri > Cypriniformes > Leuciscidae > Rhinichthys > Rhinichthys osculus. The sequence goes on from JARWKJ010000015.1 coordinate 28,038,681, forward strand.
TACTAATGCGTTGCTGGTAGAAGCTGACTAGTTACCTCTTTATTTAAGACGTTCAAAGTTATCATTAGCATACTGGGTAAAGCTAAAAGGATCTGGAGAGGAACAACCTGCTGTAAAGGTGCTAAGTGATTGTTGGGACACAACAAAGAAAATGTAAAGGATTTGGTTGGAATATTTCTACAGTAGCTGAGGAATATGGACTAAACAGGGTAGAGTATGGACCAAACACTGTTTGGGGTAATGTTCCTCCATGGATATTCCCAGTGCCCAAGGTTGACTCTCATCTTATAGCATGAGAGCATGGGCTGAAAGGAATGCGGATAATATTGGATGTTTGGTTCATAATTATGTGGAAATTAATTATTATAATTACATGACAATATTTACTGACGGATCTAAAGACCCAAGGAGTGAGCATGTAGGAGTAGGAGTATATATACCGAAGTTTAATGTTGTAATATGCAAAAAAATTAATGATGGAGTATCTGTATTTACAGCTGAAATTATTACTATAATCCTAGGATTACAATGGATAGAAGAGGCGAGGCCGGAGAGAGTTGTAATTTGTTCAGACTCTGCTGCAGCTCTTAGTAGCTTAAACTCAAAAGAAACCTCTAGAGATGATTTATTGTTGGAAATATTTACAACACTATTAAAGGCACAGTGTGGAACTTTTCAACCTTTATAATATATTACCAAAACCCATTGAGATGGTACATCGATTTACAATAGGTTGAATGACACGTCTGCCGTAGCCTGAAAGTGAAATTATCGCTTTTACTAGCACTATGTAACTTCGGGTTGCGGGTAGGTACCCGTGCACAAAAAGAACTACAAAATTCGACCGCTTTACGGCATACGTCACTTCCCCCACCTTCTTCAGATTCTGACGTGCAAGCTCAACTCGCGTTTAAAGCCGTCTGTATGTTTTCGTCATGGCCGAACCAACAGCTACAAGGAAGGCGGCAAAGGTTTTGTCAGAGGACACTAAAAAAAAAGAACAAGGCATAGTGAGAAATGAAAAGCCAGGACGAGGATCAACATTGGTTCAGCTTTTGCTCGCTGGCGTGAGCTAAAGGAGGAGGAGGGGTGCCCGACCGATGCTGACGCTTGCCTGCACACAAATGCCGTTTCCAAGGTGACCCAGATAAATCATATATGTAGTGTAGTATTTTCTGGTATTCCGGCCACAGCCGATGGTGTTATGAGTGTAATAAAATGCCCACAGGCCATTGTTCATTTCTACACAGAAACACAGCCCGCCACAGTGCAGGGCTCGCACAAATAAAATCGACTCATGTCAAATGTACATTAAATGTAGTGAACGTGCCCACGACTCAGTGCCCACAAACACTACACACAACATGTCCCTCGGTTTCTGTAAAACGAAACCAACACACATAAGTTACAGTCAGCTCAGGCCGACGGTGTTTTTAGTGCAGTAAATGTGCCCGCCGTCCCGCGCTCACATTCACTCACAGACATGTTAAGCCCCACGGGGCTCGCCCCGCTCGCTCTCTCTCAAGGCTGCCCGCCTCAAACACTGCAAGCACACACAATCTAAAGACACGGGAGGCTGACCGGTTGACTGTTTTTTTTTTTTCGACAGTGCTGCGGAGCTTGTGGCCTCTAGGGACGCTAGACGTGAAAGTTACAGGTCGAGCGCCACTAGTGGCCAAAAGTTCCGCGGTGTGCCTTTAAGAATACAAAGAGTTGGAACTGATGTACAGTTTTGTTGGGTTCCTGCTCATGCTGGTGTTGAGGGACATGAGAAGGCAGATGAGATTGCAAAGAGAGCGTTGAATTTAAACAAGAATGAAATTATGAAAGTTCCATTTGGAAAAGGTGAGGCCAAATCATTAATTAAAAAGGTAGTGAGGGATTTGTGGCAGAAGAAGTGGGACTCAGATAACAAAGTAAGACACTATTATAATATACAAAAATCAATCACGGTGAAAACATATAAAGGGAAGTGTATAAAAGTAGAAGTGGCTCTTGTAAGACTAAGACTTGGACACACTGGATTAAAGTTAACTTTGTATTTAATGGCAAAATGCATTTCTGATAAATGTGACAGTTGTAATGTACCAGAAAAATGTTGAGCATGTTATTTTGTGGTGTAATAAATATAGTGCTGAGAGGATCATTTTACGCGACAAAATGTACGGATTAGAACGTGGATGGAATTTGGAAGGGATTTTAGGAAGGAGTGAGAAGATGAGGGATTGTTGGGAGGCTCTCTTTCTTTTTCTGAGAAATACAGGATTAGATAACATTATATATGTTAGGTATAGTTATTTTGAGTTAGTTTCTTTTGCATATATGTGTGAGTATGTATATCTGTATGTATATGTGTCTATATATGTATGTGTATGCATGTATGTGTATGTATGTATGTGTATATGTATGTGTGTGTATACATATGTATCTATATATATATATATATATATATATACATTCACACTCACCGGCCACTTTATTAGGTACACCTGTCCAACTGCTCGTTAACACTTAATTTCTAAGCAGCCAATCACATGGCGGCAACTCAGTGCATTTAGGCATGTAGACATGGTCAAGACAATCTCCTGCATTTCAAACCGAGCATCAGTATGGGGAAGAAAGTTGATTTGAGTGACTTTGAACGTGGCATGATTGTTGGTGCCAGAAGGGCTGGTCTGAGTATTTCAGAAACTGCTAATCTACTGGGATTTTCACGCACAACCATCTCTAGGGTTTACAGAGAATGGTCCGAAAAAGAAAAAACATCCAGTGAGCGGCAGTTCTGTGGGCGGAAATGCCTTGTTGATGCCAGAGGTCAGAGGAGAATGGCCAGACTGGTTCGAGCTGATAGAAGGGCAACAGTGACTGAAATAACCACTCGTTACAACCGAGGTATGCAGCAAAGCATTTGTGAAGCCACAACACGCACAACCTTGAGGCGGATGGGCTACAACAGCAGAAGACTCCACCGGGTACCACTAATCTCCACTACAAATAGGAAAAAGAGGTTACAATTTGCAAGAGCTCACCAAAATTGAACAGTTGAAGACTGGAAAAATGTTGCCTGGTCTGATGAGTCTCGATTTCTGTTGAGACATTCAGATGTTAGAGTCAGAATTTGGCGTAAACAGAATGAGAACATGGAACCATCATGCCTTGTTACCACTGTGCAGGCTTGTGGTGGTGGTGTAATGGTGTGGGGGATGTTTTCCTGGCACACTTTAGGCCCCTTAGTGCCAATTGGGCATCGTTTAAATGCCACGGCCTACCTGAGCATTGTTTCTGACCATGTCCATCCCTTTATGGCCACCATGTACCCATCCTCTGATGGCTACTTCCACCATGTCACAAAGCTCTAATCATTTCAAATTGGTTTCTTGAACATGACAATGAGTTCACTGTACTAAAATGGCCTCCACAGTCACCAGATCTCAACCCAATAGAGCATCTTTGGGATGTGGTGGAACGGGAGATTTGCATCATGGATGTGCAGCCGACAAATCTGCGGCAACTGTGTGATGCCATCATGTCAATATGGACCAAAGTCCCTGAGGAATGCTTCCAGCACCTTGTTGAATCTATGCCACGAAGAATTGAGGCAGTTCTGAAGGCAAACGGGGGTCCAACCCGTTACTAGCATGGGGTACCTAATAAAGTGGCCGGTGAGTGTATATATATATGTATATATGTGTGTGCGCTTAACTATTATTATTATTTATTTATTTTATTAATTTTTTTATTTTTTATTTTTTTTAGACCTGAAGTATGTAAAGCCCTGATATTACACACTTCTGTACAGTAGGTGACGGTATGCACCTATAAATGCTGGTTTGCGATCCGCAATTAAACTGAAAGAAGAAGACCACTAGCAGAGCAGGCTTTTTGATTTGGAGCTAGCATGCATACTAACCTACCTGTTAACGTTAGAAGCTAACTTCAATAGTGTTTGAGATGGAGAATTTTGAGATGTGCTTGTGAAATACGTCTGTATGAGCCTACATTTAGGCGCTCATTACTTTCGGCAGAGAAAGAAAGCAAGAGCTGTCACTTTACGTTCGAAAATCGATTCGACAATCGATCGGACCAACCAACAAAAATTTCGAAAACGAAAATAGGGAATCAATTTTAACAGCCTTCTCTCGGAGTGCGTCCAGCTCGTCACGATACGCCTGTAGCGAACGCGCGTCAGCAACTGCAGGCTCTGACAAACACACATAACAGCAAATTATACTTCTGTATAATGTGTCTCTTTTTACAACAAAAATTATCATTCTGCCGGTATTCAGACAGTCTCATGCATATAGATACAGATTCGGGCTACGGGCTACAATCACCTATGTAGGCGAAATTTGTTTTACATTTCTAATCGTAAACACAGCCATGTTGAAGCCTGCAGTAATGTTTTTCATTGATGTTATGGCATTTCACTCTGCTTATTGTTTTTCGAGAATGTTGCACTCCTGTTTGTCATTGTGCACAAAATGTCACGCCAATAAATTATCAGAAATATTGCTGACTTGTGGGGCATTTTGGAAAGTTCCAGCCATGAGAGAGGAGGAGGAGTCAATAGCCGCTTTTCGACCGGAGGGAGTTTTGCAGTTCCTAGAACTTAACGTTCCTATAACCTTTTTTTTCGCGTGTTCCGACCGGACTAAGTTGGGGATTTTTTAGTTCCTCAGACCGTAGTTCCTATGAGGAGGAGTCAATAGCCGCTTTCCGACCGGAGGGACTTTTGCAGTTCCTAGAACCTAACGTTCCTATAACCTTTTTTTTCGCGTGTTCCGACCGGACTAAGTTGGGGATTTTTTAGTTCCTCAGACCGTAGTTCCTATAACTCTTTCAGTACCTAGTCTAGAGCGAGGACTTTTTTAGTTCCCTTTCCCTAGGTCTACGTTGATTGGTTCAACTTATAAGTCACGCCCAGTGTCAACACATTTTATTCACTGTCTGTTGCAATTCGCCTATGCTATGCTAACTCATAACATAACGCATTCAACCAGCTAATTGCTATGCTTGCTAAACTTACCCGTCGTTTTGTTTGTCTCCTGCGCTCTGCTCTTCTATCTTCTTCCATTATATTACTTAAGATCATATTACGCTGGAGCCTTCGTCTTCTTTGTTTCTCTGTACAGAACTCAAGCATAGTCTTTAAACGCCGCCGTTCGTACTCGTTATTAAGCTCCCGGCAAGGCAGAACAGGAACATTCCCGATAGCCTCCTCCATGCTGGTTTGTTGTTGTTGTATGTGGCGCCGCCGCTGCCGCCGTGCTTGCGTCACTCCCTTACCCCTCCTACCAGTTCCTATGGCCACTTGGCCAGTGCGAACGCAAACAGCAAAACCGAGTTTGGGGAGAGTAGTTCTTAGAACTGTTTAGAAGTGGACAGTTCCTATAACTAAGTTCCTGTAACTACTTGGTCGGAAAGCGGCTAATGACCAAGGCAGTCCAAATAATGAAAACAATGGAATCCAAGTTGCCCATCTATCATACGCGAGTAATGCGCCAGGATTTCATCAAGACTGTATCGTCAGCAACAAATATCTCAATGCGGAAACATGTTCTACGTCACATCTACGCTGAATACTTATCTGACGCATCAGCTGACCAAAACCCAGCTGTTGATGAACGAGACAGGCAATCTTAGGTGAGGACCCTGAACTTGTCACTGACCTTCGTCATCTAAATAAAGGTCGTCCCCAAGACACCTTTGACACTTTCTTTGATGAGCTGAACATGGAACTTGAGCAGATAACTGCAGCTGATGAAAGACGTCATGGGGTCGCCCACCTGTCCGAGTTCATCTCTGTGAGGGATCTAATTGAAAGAGTAGCCAAGAAGTGTCCACCAAACACTCTGATCCCGAGTAAGACCACTGTACTGTTTGCCTTTGTTCCCAAAAGTGCTTACAGCAATGTGGCAAAGCTGTACAAAAGTAAAGTACACATGAAATTTCAGGTTCAGACACGACAGCTACGTCATCACACCCAGACAACCATTACTGCGCAGCTCTAAGTACATGCGGTCCTTTGCAGTCAAGCACAGGGATTTAACAACGTTTCTCTGTGTAGATGATAAGTACAAAATAGATTTCGGAGAGCCAGGATTAGCCATGTCATCTGGAGTGCGGGGGGGGGGGGGAAGTCCTTAGTAGCTTCCAGTGGTCTGGTCGGAGCCCTCGACCATGACCAGCAACAGAAAGGGTCATTGACTCCATCTGTGTACCTCAATGATGAGATACCAGAGACTGTTGACGACTCCTATAGGGGGCAGGTCACTGTGCTCCTGAAGGACTCCGTTTTCCTGCAATAGAGATGATGAGTTTTCTGGGAGATGACATGGACAAAGTGAAGCCCTTCTTGATAATTTATTTCGATGGAGGGCCTGACCACAGGGTTACCTATGAAGGTGTAAAACTGTCCCTGGCTGCTGTTTTCAGGGCGCTAGACTTGGACATTCTTGTGGCTGGGCGCACAGCGCCGGGACACAGCTGGGTGAATCATATCTGTTCTAAACCTTGCCTTCCAAAACATTGCTCTGTTAGGAATGCTCAGCAGAAGTTGAACAGGTGTTGAGAAGCTGTGGTGGGATGCAGGATATTTGAAAGAAAACCGATATGGTGGAGACGCTCAGAGATGAGTGGAGTGGATCTGTCAAATCTATGAAATATCTATTGGAAGAGCACATCACTCGTGCTCAGCTGAAAGGAAGGCCATTCACTGTTCTGGAACCAGCATCTGATTTTGCAATCCATCAGGAACAGGCTGATATTTTTGGCAAAATTGCTGCTTCAATGGAGATCGGCAAGTACCACAAGAAAGACCTTGCAAATAAGAAAAAGTACAAAACCTTCATGGCCAAACATTGTAGGGTGAGAAATTACATTGTGCAATTTCGCAAATGTGATGATCGCGCTTGTTGTAAGCCCTTGAGAAGCAGTGTTCAGGGAGACCTACCAGCTTGGATACCAGATCCTCTGCTTTCAGAAGATGGAGCCCACTTTCAGTCTTTTGATTAGAATCTTGAAAAAAATATATAGACCTACCTACCGACCCTTTTTTTTTTTTTGCTGTTACTGCAAACCAAAATATTTTTAAGGATGGCCTTATCTCAGTTTTTATATTTTGAGACCTAATATGTCCTGCCGTTGGGATTGCGACATTTTGTTAGGCCGCACGAGACTTCCCCAACCCAACGCTCCGACTCAGATTATACACGACCATCAAACGGAAAATCAAGTGATTACTAATTAAAGTAAAATGGACAGCACAGAAGCGGTACGAATATTTATTGTAGGGCTGTGCGATATGGCGATATACACTCACCGGCCACTTTATTAGGTACACCTGTCCAACTGCTCGTTAACACTTAATTTCTAAGCAGCCAATCACATGGCGGCAACTCAGTGCATTTAGGCATGTAGACATGGTCAAGACAATCTCCTGCAGTTCAAACCGAGCATCAGTATGGGGAAGAAAGTTGATTTAAATGTGACTTTGAACGTGGCATGATTGTTGGTGCCAGAAGGGCTGGTCTGAGTATTTCAGAAACTGCTAATCTACTGGGATTTTCACGCACAACCATCTCTAGGGTTTACAGAGAATGGTCCGAAAAAGAAAAAACATCCAGTGAGCGGCAGTTCTGTGGGCGGAAATGCCTTGTTGATGCCAGAGGTCAGAGGAGAATGGCCAGACTGGTTCGAGCTGATAGAAGGGCAACAGTGACTGAAATAACCACTCGTTACAACCGAGGTATGCAGCAAAGCATTTGTGAAGCCACAACACGCACAACCTTGAGGCGGATGGGCTACAACAGCAGAAGACTCCACCGGGTACCACTCATCTCCACTACAAATAGGAAAAAGAGGCTACAATTTGCAAGAGCTCACCAAAATTGAACAGTTGAAGACTGGAAAAATGTTGCCTGGTCTGATGAGTCTCGATTTCTGTTGAGACATTCAGATGTTAGAGTCAGAATTTGGCGTAAACAGAATGAGAACATGGAAACATCATGCCTTGTTACCACTGTGCAGGCTTGTGGTGGTGGTGTAATGGTGTGGGGGATGTTTTCCTGGCACACTTTAGGCCCCTTAGTGCCAATTGGGCATCGTTTAAATGCCACGGCCTACCTGAGCATTGTTTCTGACCATGTCCATCCCTTTATGGCCACCATGTACCCATCCTCTGATGGCTACTTCCACCATGTCACAAAGCTCTAATCATTTCAAATTGGTTTCTTGAACATGACAATGAGTTCACTGTACTAAAATGGCCTCCACAGTCACCAGATCTCAACCCAATAGAGCATCTTGGGGATGTGGTGGAACGGGAGATTTGCATCATGGATGTGCAGCCGACAAATCTGCGGCAACTGTGTGATGCCATCATGTCAATATGGACCAAAGTCCCTGAGGAATGCTTCCAGCACCTTGTTGAATCTATGCCACGAAGAATTGAGGCAGTTCTGAAGGCAAAAGGGGGTCCAACCCGTTACTAGCATGGGGTACCTAATAAAGTGGCCGGTGAGTGTATATTGGATGGACGATATAAAAAGTCGATCGTTTCATATTATGCTCTATCGTTTATATCGTAGTGTCGCAAAAAAACATTGTTTACGGCAAAACTTTTTCATCATTTGGATGACTGCAATCTTACACGCCACCATGGGGATGCAGGCAGAAACGTGAATAACATGGCGAGTGAAGGGGTGACAGAACCGGGTGGCTCCGAGCAGGACCAGCCAGAACAAACCGAGGATCTTGTTCCTAGGGGCTACCGCTGTAGCATGAACATGGTTTGGTTAACTTTCTATATGTTTGGTTGACTATTTTATTTTGATAATGAACATGCTGCGATGTCAAGTTAGCAATGCTAGAACGTGTGCGCGTGAGGCGTCGGCACGATCACAGGAATTTTTGTCCTTTCGAGGAACCTGTTACTCCGTAATTTATGGTCATATGGAAAGAAGCAAAAAAATTATTCAAAACTGTAAAGCTTTTGTAAAATACAGAAAACAAGCCCGATAGCGTTTTCTGCCGTCTCGGTTTCCTTTTTGTGAACTTTGGACCCCGTCGCATGAACCGAAGCTCAGCAAAAATGTTCCTTTCGTTTTGTTAATCTGGGAAATAAAAGGGAAATAGCCTATATTTCGCGTATAGGCCTATATATTACTTTTATATATTTCGTTTTCAACCGTTCACAGAAGCGCTTTAAGTACGTGATGTGACGTTGTGTGAATCCATATTCTACACTATCCTGCAATTTTCGCTGGTTTAAAAAAACAAAAAGTTGCATATTACCTGCTATTCATTTTCACTGAAATGTAGGCCTAATTGTTTGACAGTTGGTGACATATACAGTATATCCTTGAGAAAACTAATGCCAGCGCATTGCCATTGCGACTTACCTATGCTGACTTGACAGCTGAGCGCAGGCATTTCACTCACGTCGGTAGGCTATGCGTCAATATTACATTTGCACAGTCTGTACTATTTGAATTTGTGATTGGTCAACTGGCAAATTAAAATATTTAACAGAACGATAAAATATTATACATTTTTGTTGAAAAATTTAACAAAACAATAAATTATTAACCGGTTAATGGCCATTTCAAATAAGCATGTCTGTTCAGAACGATTAAAGCTGCAGTCCGCAGTTTTTCCTCTTTGTCGCCATCTCTGTTCGAAATCTGCAATTGCAGTTATTCGCAGAATAATCAACTTTACGTGAGTTGTGCCTCGACACAGCACAGCGCGGATGAATCCAATGTTTGAGGAGAATGTGCTGCTGTCAGTCGCTGCGTCGGTGTGGATGCTGGCATTCAGAATCACAGATTATTCTTTTTGGAAGTATGACCAACATAATAATTTTCACCTGAAAATGTCATCTAAACAAGTAAATAATATCCACTTTTGTTCTGGTTCTGACCAACTAAGGGAATTAAATTATTTAGATTAAATCTAACAATCGCTTATCATATCACGTAAAACTGTGCAAATTATACTTTGTTCTCAAATTGTTAATGTTCAACATCAGCATTGCGTAACTACATTTAATGCCCTTCCGATATGTATCCTTGTTTTCGCATGGGTCCTGTTGAAGTCTCCTTTTTTCTGTACCCACTACGAAGTCCAAAGTCTTTTGGATTTTACAACGGGTGAGTCTCCAGTTGTCACTGGTGATTGTCGCTTGAGCCTTTCTGGATCCACCATCAAATTGATCAGTTTAATTATATCAAGTGCTGTGAGAAAAGGCTAAAAGGCTCCACCTCCTACATCCTCACACACAATATAGCTTTTACTAGCCGAGACTCCTTCTTTATGTGTACAGATGTGACGTAATGACGCAAAGACATGCTCGAATTTCCCCGCGGAAATCCACCAGTACCACTGGAATTAAAAACATTATTACAAGCTTACCGTTTTGAATTGAGCTAAGGCAAGCATATAGTTTTGAACATTGGCTGGTTATGTATTTGCTCAAATTTATTTTGGATAATTTCTAACCCAAAAAAGCTACGGACTGCAGCTTTAAATTTGATTTTGTTTCCGTTTCTGGTTATGTTCCTGTCAAATTTTTTTTCGTTTGTTTTCATTCATTGAACAGGTTTGGAGCCTTGATTGCTGCTACCTTTTAAACTTGAAAGTACAATGTTTACATTTGGTATTTTATATAGCAATATTTTATGTTGGGCTTGTAATCATTTGTTTTTGAAGTGTTTTATATTTCATTCATATTTTATATTTCTACATTCTTAATCAAACATTTGCCCAGGAGTTCTAAATAAAGGGAGAAAAAATAATCACATATGAATGAGTACATTTTTGAGTATATACTCAATATATATATATAAACTATTCTTTTAGTTGATACTAAAAGAAAGTATTTTCCATGTGGTAAATGTACACTCACCTAAAGGATTATTAGGAACACCTGTTCAATTTCTAATTAATGCAATTGTCTAATCAACCAATAACATGGCAGTTGCTTCAATGCATTTAGGGGTATGGTCTTGGTCAAGACAATCTCCTGAACTCCAAACTGAATGTCAGAATGGGAAAGAAAGGTGATTTAAGCAATTTTGAGCGTGGCATGGTTGTTGGTGCCAGACGGGCCGGTCTGAGTATTTCACAATCTGCTCAGTTACTGGGATTTTCACGCACAACCATTTCTAGGGTTTACAAAGAATGGTGTGAAAAGGGAAAAACATCCAGAATGCGGCAGTCCTGTGGGCGAAAATGCCTTGTTGATGCTAGAGGTCAGAGGAGAATGGGCCGACTGATTCAAGCTGATAGAAGAGCAACTTTGACTGAAATAACCAGTCGTTACAACCGAGGTATGCAGCAAAGCATTTGTGAAGCCACAACACGCACAACCTTGAGGCGGATGGGCTACAACAGCAGAAGACCCCACCGGGTACCACTCATTTCCACTACAAATAGGAAAAAGAGGCTACAATTTGCAAGATCTCACCAAAATTGGACAGTTGAAGACTGGAAAAATGTTGCCTGGTCTGACGAGTCTCGATTTTTTTGTTGAGACATTTAGATGGTAGAGTCAGAATTTGGCGTAAACAGAATGAGAACATGGATCCATCATGCCTTGTTGCCACTGTGCAGGCTGGTGGTGGTGGTGTAATGGTGTGGGGGATGTTTTCTTGGCACACTTTAGGCCCCTTAGTGCCAATTGGGCATCGTTTAAATGCCACGGCCTACCTGAGCATTGTTTCTGACCATGTCCATCCCTTTATGGCCACCATGTACCCATCCTCTGATGGCTGCTTCCCGCAGGATAATGCACCATGTCACAAAGCTCGAATCATTTCAAATTGGTTTCTTGAACATGACAATGAGTTCACTGTACTAAAATGGCCCCCACAGTCACCAGATCTCAACCCAATAGAGCATCTTTGGGATGTGGTGGAACGGGAGCTTCGTGCCCTGGATGTGCATCCCACAAATCTCCATCAACTGCAAGAAGCTATCCTATCAATATGGGCCAACATTTCTGAAGAATGCTTTCAGCACCTTGTTGAATCAATGCCACGTAGAATTAAGGCAGTTCTGAAGGCGAAAGGGGGTCAAACACAGTATTAGTGTGGTGTTCCTAATAATCCTTTAGGTGAGTGTATATATAAACTATTGAATTTACACAAAAGGTACAATATCGTGATATATATCATTATCGGGATATGAGATAACTTATATCCTGATAGGAGATTTTGGTCATATCGCCCAGCCCTAATTTATTGCATTGTTACAAACACACTTGATGATATAAAAGATAATAAAAATTTATATTAAAATGACTTCAATTTTAAAAGTCCACTTCATCATCCAAAATAAATGCAAATCCACTAACAAAAATAACAGTGATGCCAAAGCTGTGTCCTGTTAAATCACTGATTGCCATTTGGACTTCTGTTTGGAATTATGCCACTGCAATTATTAAACAGCCTGCATCCTCACCACATGCTGACCATGATGGCACATACCGTAAAACTTCAAATAGTAGCCCGGGCTTTTATTTACCAAAATCGTCGAACTGCACCGGCTTGTATTTGAGACAGGCGTCTATATGAGACAGGCCTTTATAATTTAGTGTTGAGATGTCGTTCATTGAGTGTATAGGCCTGTCTCTTATCTCTAAAAATCTCCAAATGCTCCACGTGAAACTGCGGTCTTCCGACCTTTTACTATCGCGTCAATTGATTTTGATTAATATGCGCGAGGGAGAGAGAGCAAGGCAGCGCTCGTTGTTTGAAGACGGGAGAGTGCGTGCGCGCGGTCGGGGCTCTCTCTCTCTCTCTGCTCATAACGCGCCCTGTCAAGCGCAGCAGTCATTCTATTCTACATCACTCATCGATGAAAAAAAGGCTTTGAGGGACAAAAATGTGCTTTGGCGGCCGCCAAAAAGCGGGCGATCTGGCGGTTTTAGAGGATTAAATACAACCCGAAACTAAAAAACAGACCCGGCCTCTATTTGAGACCGGCCTTTATTTACCCAAACCTGCAGCCACACCAGGCGTGTAAAAGAGACAGGCGTCTATTTGGGACTCGGCTATTATTTGAAGTTTTACGGTACATCTGCCAGAGGTTTTATGACAGTTTCGTGGCCATTGATCTCAACAAATGTACAGCATTGGAGCGTGTAACTCTTGAACAGAGTTCCTCTCACTTGTGGCATGACTCTTGAAGTTAGAATCACTGCAAGCACAGCAAAGAAGGTCCCCATCAGAGTCAACCCTCAGACCTTTCTCAGAGAGTACCTCTACCCCAGGTTCCATGGGAATGTGGCCACTCACCATGGCTTAGAAAGCGAGTCATCTGCCATACAGTGGCTAGAGGGTTGTGGGTTTACAGTCAGCCACAGAGGCACAGTCGTGTGTGCAAGCGAGCCCTGGCTGTCATCAAGCCCCGATGGATTTTTGAACTCAGAGGAACTGCTGGAGATCAAATGCCCTCTCCTAAAAAGTGATGAGTCTAGACTGAGGACCTGTTCAGAAGTCAGAGGTATGACGTGAAGATGGTGGAGGGGACACCTCAGCTGCAGCGAAATGGTCCACAGGGCTTCCATGTGCAAGTGCAGCTTGGCATGTTCTGTACAGGGCTGAGGGCCTGTAAGCTGCTCATCTGGGTTCCATCACAGCAAGTTCGGCTACAAGTCCCACATAATGAGCAATTCTGTGCCAAGACTCTAGCTAGACTAAAAGCCTTTTATTTTAAGTATATGCTCCCTCATGTGTCAGATGAGTTTCAGGCAGGCCGCCTTTTGCTTTCCACAAGATACATGTAAATAAGCAGGAATGAGAATAATTAGTGTTAAGGATAGGATATTAGGTAATTGGGGTGGGATGCATTTTAAATCGGTTGTGTTAAACAAGGTACATTTGTGATTTTGTGTTTTAGAAAATATAAATGATTAAATAAGGTGTATAAAGTCAGTTGTAAGAAGTGTTTGTTTTCAGGAAGCTAGAGACACACTATACTGACCACAACTTAGCGTTGCGCCACAAGATCTCTCACTGTTTACATGTACCAGACTCTACGATTGATGCACATGTGCAAACAGACAATGCAATCCTGTTCTTATTTATCTATTTGTCATCTTATCTTATATTTTATTCCGTCTTTTTGCCCATAATGGAGCGTGCGTCACGTCACCTATAAGCGTTGCGCCAGCCACAACTTAGCGCCGCGCCTGCCTCAAGATCTCTCACTGTTTACATGTAGCCTACCAGACACGATTGATGCACATGTGCAAGCAGACAGTGCAATCCTGTTCTTATTTATCTATTTGTCATCTTATATTTTATTCCGTCTTTTTGCCCATAATGGAGCGCACGTCACTTATAAGCGCCGCGCCTGCCTCAAGTAAGATTTTTTGTATTACCAAATACAACAGTATTTGTTGTACTTTATGTATCCCTGTTACACTCCATTGCCTAATTATTACTTTCTCTTTTCCCCCATAGCAATATCAGCCCATCAGCAGCTTTTCCTACACTTTTTGAAGTTTCCCTTTTGATGTTCAGCATCAGAAAGGATCAAAATTATAAGAACATTGTATGAAAGGATGGCTCAGTACAATATTCCCCATTAACTGTGCCAAGGTCTTAATGGGTTACACTTGTTAAATTAAATTTTAAACAAAATGTATTGCTAAACTCGCGTTTAAACATTTTTTTGCAGGTATCCGACTAATGAAGAGTATGTTCAAGTGGCTAAGGCCCTGACTCTGAGGTACTCCTTTTTAAAGGACAAAGAGGTCAATGGATATGTTAGTAGATGAGCAGTAAATATCCTACTCTTGGTTCTGTTCATACAGGTTGTTGTTTTGTGTAAAAAAAATAAAAATAATAATAATTTGACCAAATATTATTTTACATAGCGCACATGGCACATGATCCTGACACGCAAGTTTAAATTTGAGCGGACACCTTTGGCTGATGTTGAAGAAGTGAAAAGACTTAAACAGAAGTTTGGTCATTCAAAAAAGTCTTTGCAACCTTTGCACTTGCAAACAAATTACAACTGTGGTGAGAGCATATATTTATAATCTTTTTACAATGTTACATGTTACCAGTGTATTGTTCTCAAATTTATCATTATAACAAGTGACAAGATGCAAACATTTTAATTATTTTCTTGCCTAGAAATTAGAAAAGAAATTCTACCTGATTGTTTTTGTATGGATGTTGTTGGGGAGGATGCTGCCTATAAGAAATAGAGGGACATGTGAAAGTCCTATGGGACCAATATCGAAAGACACAGCCAGATACTCGCATTGTTGAAGAGCGAATGAGGAGGACCTTTGCCTGGATGAGGAAGGAGATTACTGGTGGGATGACTGTTGAAGATGCTGTCAACAAATAATCCATTCTTGAAGAGTCCATCAGAGGTTAATGTTCAAATTATAAAAGTACACAAACCCATTAACATGTAGGACACGGAAACTGTATAAAACCCTGATTTTCCTTATGCTTGTGTCTTTTGAAATAATTTCAGCTTTATCAAGAAATTGGTTTCCTGTACAAGTCTGTCAATCTCTGCCGGCACTTTCAAGAAAATTTTAGAAACATTGCATCCAGTGTGCTACAACAAGCTCAAGGGAAATCTCTTTTAGCAAAGCCCCACAAAGAAGCTAGAGAAGAATCTCTCATTGAAGACCATCTTGGTAATTAACTTTCTTAAACTTTATCCTATTTAATAAAGGGATAGTTCTAAAATGAAAATTTCTGTCGTTGTTTGTTCACCCTCATGTCGTTCCAAACCTGTACGACTTTTGTTCATCTTTGTAACACAAATGAAGATATTTTCTGTCCCTCCATTGACCACTATTTAACTACCACTTTCAAGACCCAAAGAGGAAGTTATATCATGTCAATATCATGTGATATCTTTTGTTTCAGGAATTTATTTCAAAGCACTTCTCATGTTGCCAGCCTTATTCAGAGAGAAGTTTGAACACTTCTGTAGACTTGGAATTAAGCCTTTCCCCGTTATTATTTAATTCACGGGACCGGACACCAGTTATCTTGCCAAGAAAAATCTTTATTCTTATAT
Source organism: Rhinichthys osculus (assembly GCA_029959095.1). Taxonomy (NCBI): domain Eukaryota; kingdom Metazoa; phylum Chordata; class Actinopteri; order Cypriniformes; family Leuciscidae; genus Rhinichthys; species Rhinichthys osculus. The sequence goes on from JARWKJ010000015.1 coordinate 28,054,740, forward strand.
GTCAGGAGAGAAACTCTGAGAAGATGTTATATTCATGCCATGTCTATGCGTTTCCGTGTTTCTCTGCTGTACAGTAAGATTGGGCTTAAATACACAACTGAGCGACTTTCAACTTCCTTGTAAGGTAGAAAAACATATTGCTTATGTTTAAAACGGAATGTATATGCACATGGTACAATCCACTTTCCACATTAAGAAACTATTTCTCAGTGTATGCATATGGTACATTTGCATCAGTTACACATACCTTTAAGCAGAATACATAATCCTCCCAGAATACATAATCTAGGCACGGAACGTTTTTTAAGCGGAAAATTAATAATTTTCAAATATATGTATAGTCTCTATAAACAACTATATATTTTATAATGACATTATAATTATACATGTAGCCTACATTAATATGTTCTCAATAGAATTACGATTACTGTAGGCTTACTAGGCTAATATAGCAGGGCATTCAGTTACTTTTGAAAGGACAATTATAAAGTGTCGTATTTCATAAGTGTTTAACTTTGCCAGCTATAAAAAAAAATCTAGCTTTTCCTCACGTTTTACCACTGCTTTTAGTGACAGTCGATATGCATGGGATTCTGGCGATGACAGTGATGGCCTTACCACACCCCTTCTCACAGCCATCCACGCCCATTTAAGTTGCATTTTTCAAAAAAGATTGTGAGCTAGACTTGAGCTGAAAGAGGGGGGGTTTCATGACCCTTTAATGACTGTCAGAGAACGTTTTCAAAGTACGAGTCCTTTAGATGTAATGTTTACCGAAAGCATAAACACACAGTGTTACAACGGACTACGACTGATGTTCCTCTGCTTCTGTTTGAGGGCGTTGAGGAAGAATGTCCTAATGATAGTGTTGCATTTTCTGCCTTTCTGCCATCTTAAAAAGCTTTCATCAGAAGGAATTAATGTAGGCTACTTGTTGATGGTGTGGGAAAAAAAAAATTGTGCAGCTGTTGCAGTCATATCTGCTGGTAACCTTTCCTCTCACTTAATAGGGGGATTCAGCATGTTATTTAATGTTGGTAGAATTTGTAGGTACTGCATGACCACACACAGCAACATTAAGAGAGGTTTTAATTAATCTGACTTTGTTTTAAGAACTACTGATGTTCACAGATTCAGCATTCAATAAGCAAGAACAAGAAGTACAGCCAAGTAAATTTTGAAGGCAAACAGCTTCAGCGAGTAACAGAAGTAGAGATAAATGTGGTCAAATATTGTGTTAAAGACTTGCTTACTGTGGGTCACCTGCATACAGGCATACAGAAGAAGTTCCATTGTTTTTCCAGATTAAGTACATTATTAACATGGACACAGACTGGTTATTGTGTGGCAAGCCGTTAATTCCTGAATCCTTTTGTCGTCATTATTCAAACTGTTTGAAATATGAGAATGAATGGACTGCCCTCTCACCAGGTGAGGAGTTTCATTACCAGGCACTAGATGCAACTGTCACGGGTGTGGTGCAGGCAGAAGAAGGCTCAGAGTTCCAATTCACACGATTTACTAAATATAATTCACACAGGTACTGACAGGCAGGCAGGACAAACACACTCAAAATAAGACTAACTACAGACAAAGGACTTCTTCTGAATTTTTTTATATTTAGCGGTTGGCAAACAACTTTTAGATGTGCAATACCGCCACCTTCTGAAATGGAGTGTGGATCAAAATAACATTCTACTCACTGCTATATAAATACATTTTTTTTTAATATTAATATATCATTCTCATCATTACCAATACAATTTTAATAACAATACACTTATATCCTTCTGAGCCCAGTTTTTTTTCCCAAAAACCTAAATATTGCTCTATACCCCACATGCCCTGAATTCAGTTGTAATATTTCCTTTATTTCAAATCTATTTTTTTCTTTACTTAGCCTATCTCTCAGAATCATACTTTCCTGCTTATACCTACGACAACTAATAATTACATGTTCTAATGTTTCACTACTATTACATTGTTCACATAACCCATTTTCGTGTTTCCCTATTATTTTAAGCATACTGTTTAATCCAGTATGCCCAAATCTCATTCTCGAAATAATGTCCTCTTCCTTTTTATTTCTATTATTTTCTCTCATTCCTCCTACCTTCTTCTAGATACTATAGAACATCCTCGCTTTTGTTTCCATATTCCCAGACAAAGGACTGACTGAACTGAAGGAACTAAATAGCCAACAAACACTGATGAACTGAAACAGGTGACACAGATGATGATAATTAACAAGACACATTGTGATTAAGATGAACTAATGAATGGTTACCATCATAACTGAAGAATGGCGGGAAAACAAGACGTGACTGAGAATGAAAACAAACTGAAGATCTAAACAGACACAAACGTGACACCTACAGTGTTGATGACAAATTATTTATTAGCACTAGGTGTTCTTGCTGATGAAGAACAACTGCCCTATGTGCAGCACATGATATACCGGTAGCCTGTTTAATTAGCTGAATATCAATTTATAACAGTACTTTTAATTATAACAATTCCTGATTTGTAAGGATTCTATAGTATAGACAATTTCTTGTATTCCTGTTACTTTGTTTAAAGGCGTTACTGTTTTAAAGGACTTTTTCATAACTCTGATTATATTTAGTAATGTCTGATGAGCTTTTATGTGCAATTAACAATTAATTGTCTCGACTCACACCTGCTGCTGTGAGATGATGTAATAATTCTCTTTGTAAAAGAAAGTTTATAAATAAAATCTGTTAAATTTGCATATCTGTAAGCCAGTTTATTTAAGTTTTTTTTTTGCGCCCCATGGGATCAAAACTTCTTGGTCATTGGGGCATACCCTGGGAATTATTTTAATAAGGTAAAATTTTGTGCTTTTATTGCAGTATGCACAATTGTTCCTTGGGGTACAAAATTGCCCCTTAAATGGTCCAAAGTTATAAGGTACAATTTTGTACCTTGCATTGTACCCCTTCAGGGTACCACCCCAGTGACGGCCACTTGTACCCGCCTAAAAGGTACAGTTTTGTACTTTTTTTTCTGACAGTGCAACTCAGACCCTGAAGTTAGGCACGTCATGACCTTCCAGGTCGCAGATCTGCGGGCACAAACATGTCGAAGAAAACAAGTCAGTCCATCTCCAATAATACCACTGATTCTTAACCTGAAATCAAGAATACTAACACACACAGAGACACACAGCATCTTCAAGGCTGGATTTGGCCAGGCTCTAACTATAAACAGGAGAGTCTTCTCACAACATCAAAATACGTTCTTTTTCTCAAGGAGAGGACACTTCAGTCTAACGAAGTAAAGTAAAGCTTTAACAAAAAAATCCTCCCTTAAACTACAGACTTCAATGACCCCTGTGACCATAGTTGGAAGGGTACCCTAAAAGCAGATGGATAGATACATGTTAAAGAAGTCCATGATTAAGGAAGCCGGGCTAAATGAGCAAACACTGTTACTGCATTCCTGGCATTTGAGCCAGACCCTCAGGCACCTCTCAGATATTTAATACAGACTTTGAAAGAAAGAACATTTCAGTAATCACACTGGTAACTTCTATAACAAAGTAAAATCTCATAAGCCTAGAGAAGTCGTTCAACATGTCATTTTTAGAAGGAAAAATATTGATTAGTACCTTTATTATAATCACTCATTAGATTGAAGCAGCAGTGGATTCCAGAATCCACCCCTTCGGAGTCCTGAACTAAAATAAATTAGGTTAATTTAAAACCATCTGTGCAGATCTGTATTAGACGGATCGAGGTTGCCTATACAACATGGAATGAACCATGAAAATCTTAAAATTGTATGGAACTAAGAAACAAATACAAAAAAAACAAATACAATGGCTGCAGAAAAGAGAGTGCGATCAAAAACTATCAAAGTATGTCAAAGTAATCCATGTGTCTTCTTTGACAAACGACCTTAATCTGAAGTTAAACCTGCGTCCTGGTAGATTTAATTTAAGCCTCAATTTAGTCCTGACGCTCTAGTCTTCCTCCAGGAAATCAGTTTATTAAACTCTGGACTAAACTAAGTCTAGGACTATTTAAAACGATGACAGAGGAATCAGATTTCTGTTAATCTGGTTTAAAGGGCCATTTTAGTCCAGGACTAATCTTAATCTCTGTCCAGGAAACCGCCCCATAAAGTTAAAGTTACTCATGTTATTCAGTGAAGATCAGTGACTTCAAGAGGATATTTGGACAATTCTGTGTTTATTTGTTCGTTCAAGCTCAAGATAACTCGATTGAATTTCAGTATTGCCACAATATATGAGAGGTGAGTGCATCTTCTTGCACTTGAATAGTTGAAAATCAACTAAATTGTGCACACAACACAGGAATGCTTAAGAATGGAAATTTTAATTTTATAACAAGTATCCGATTCCTGAACTTAAGTATGCAATTCTAGAAAGGAGTCATCAATTTAGTTAACAGCTTTTGGCCAGCAGGGGGCCCCCAAGCCTGCGGGGCCCTACGCATTTGTGAGGTTTGCGTGGTGGTTAATATTTACATTTACATTTACATTTATCTGACGCTTTTATCCAAAGCGACTTACAATTGCTATATATGTCAGAGGTCGCACGCCTCTGGAGCAACTAGGGGTTAAGTGTCTTGCTCAGGGACACATTGGTGTCTCACAGTGGATTCGTACCCGGGTCTCTCACACCAAAGGCATGTGTCTTATCCACTGCGCCATCACCACCCCCAACACAACTGATCACGCCGAGTGCACACCAGGGTCAGAAATAAAAAGGTACGGGTATACTTCATTTTCTGCATTTCACTCTGTCTCACGCGTGGTGTCAGCACAGCTTACAAAGTATACTCAACCATGGATTGACGCATTCGACACATGCCCAGTACAATTTTTTTTTTTTTTTTATACGCTACCAGATGTCAGAGGGCATCACTGGGTCGTGTCACTTACAGGATATTCGCTTGGAAAGATAGAAGCAGAAAAGTAGCGTCAACTTTTTGTCAACTTGTTTTCTTTCAATTAGGACAGGTTTTGTATTTCTTTTTGGACATGATTGATTGTAGGCCTCATTGATATGAGCTTATGCACCTCAGTTTTTCAGTAAAAAAAAAAAAACTGTAGTTGTGGATAATTTTGTCAATATTTATTTCCCCAAAATGACCATTCATTAAAAATTATTGGGGGAGACCAAAAATAAAAGAAACATTTAGTTTTCAGGAGCATGTTCATCATGTTCACATATGTACATGTGTCCTTGCAAAGATAAATGCCTCGGACCTGTGCATGCGTGAATACATGCACACTTTTTGTCTGTCTATTTTTTTCATTGAGGGGGCCTCCGACTGGTTCTAAAACTGGCCTCCGAATTGCAAAGGCCATGGTTGGTAAGCACCCAGCTGATAGAGTTACACATAGATAAATACAAATTTAACATTAAGGGCCCTATTTTAATGATCTAAGCACATGGTCTAAAGAGCATGGCACAAGTGCACTTAGGGCGTGTCCGAATCCACTTTTGCTAGTTTAACGACGGGAAAAATGGTCGGCACAGAATAAATAATGGGTGTGTTTTGGGCGTAACGTGCAATAAACCAATCAGAGACTCATCTCCCATTTCCTTTAAAAGCCAGTTACGCTCGCACCATGGCGGATTCGCTATTTACATGGCAGAATTTGCAAGCGGAAAAAACTGAACGCTTCTCTAGCGAGGAAACGGATCATCTACAGGACAAAGTGGAGGCATGTTGTGGACCCGCCTATATCCACACATTACTAACGTGCTCTTTAAATAACAAACATAATATTTCAGTTTCCTCAAAATAGCAACGATCACTGAAGCAAGAGCCATAAGAAACACTGTCTTCAGACCAGCACAAATCACACGGTCGCACAAATTGGCGCAAATGCATTTGCTATTTAAACAACGTGATGCAGGACATGAAAATGATAACTACGTCGATCTAAAACTAGCAAAAAACACTTGTGTCGCGTCTGACGCTGCATTGCGCCAGGTGTATGATAGGTCCCTTTATGTGGCAGGTCTATGCTGAAAGAAATTTGTTCCAGAGCTACAAACCAGAGACTCACCGGTCTTGGTGTATGAATCTCACTTAGGGTGGGAGAGGGCCCAGGTTCAAATCCCAGACAAGCCCTTTCTTTTCACATATGCTTGAAATGCTCATCACTTTGTCAAAGTGGTAAAGAACGTCTCGTTACTGATGTAACTCTCATTCCCTGAAGGAGGTTACATCAATACTGACGTATTGGGGTCTCACTTGGGAGCCCCAATCACCCCTGAGTAGAAAAAAAGGGGCCAATGAATATTGGTGAGTGAGATTTGCATGTCGGGCCACTCCTACCCAGACATACGTTTTTTTATATCTCCTAACCCTATAAGCCCTCTCTCGGGTCTGGCCTTGACGTGGCGAGGGGGCTTGCATGTTCCAGTGACCCTGGAGAGCGATACCGTCGGGAGCTCGCTCCTGGTAGGGTCACCCTAGGCGGGCCGATCTCCAGGGTAGGTTCCAGACAAACAAAGACCCCAGCATGTCGGTATGCTGCAAGGTGGCAGCCCCACCAACCGACTATCCTGCGGAGGGCTAACAACCCACCCAGGAGAAACTATTTTGTTACGAAACCGATCAGAGAAAGTAGCCGGACAGCCCAACACGGTAACGGAATGGCGGAATGGCAATGGCGAAACAACAGCAGGCGACCATTGCTATTTCTGGAGTGCCCCCGAGAGACGGACAGGCCTTTATGGCGTGGCACTTGCCATCCCAAAGGCCCTCCGCAAATCCCTCATCAACTGGACACCCCTGAGCGACAGATTACTGTCAGCCCGCTTTCTCCACCAACATGGCAGTAATCGTTGCTTATGCCCCCACCGATGTCGCTGATGAGGATGCAAAGGACGCCTTCTTTGACCAACTCCATCAGGCTGTTGGCCAAGCCTCACCACACGACATCACCATCATCCTCACCGATGCCAACGCCTCTCTGTATAGCAGTGATCGGTCCACAGGCTCACCTGTCGGCACAACCTTTGCTGACAGGTCCACAAACGACAATGGTAACCGCCTTCTCCTTCTCTGCCATCACAACAACCTTTGCGTTGCTGATACCTGGGGCCTGTACCATGAATGTAGCTGAACAAACTCGGAGTTACAGGATTAGTTTTGAGTTGACAAAACCAAACCGATGCAATCAGGCTTTATTGGTACCATGACGCAGCTCATCAACTTTCTCTGTCAACTCAGGCTTTGATCTTAAGCTATGATTACTCCACAAGCGCGTGCACATACCAAAGTGACGTTGGCACCGAACAACCAATCGCGTTCGATATGGATAGAGCGAGAACGATATTTTCTTTCCGCGGAGGAGCAAGAGATAATCATTCAGAATTACGATTAATTTAAATATGTATTACAAGCTCGAAACAATACGGTCTCTGCTGCCAAAGCAAGAGAAGACTGTTGGATAAAGATTGCTGATTGTGTTAATGTGTAAGCTAGATAAATACGTTCTTTATTCATGTAAAATGATGTATATAGGCCATGAATGTATGTGTGTGTGAAATATAGCCTATATTTTTATAATATATCAAAAATGTGCATGTATATACTAATAAAGATTAATATTCATTGATTTTTAGATGCAACTCCAAACGTTCTTGGCAGCTGATAAAGACAAAATATAAAAATATAATTCAAAGTAGCCTAGTAAGTATTTACACACAACCTTTTATTATTTTTTTTATTAACACTTGTTTGAGGCAAACCGAAAAAAGAGTGAAATTCAGAAAACCAGTGGAGGGCCACTCCTCCAGAATACACTGAGTTGGCTCTGATAGGAATAAGGGACGGCCGATTATGGATGGGATTACAGGTGCTGTACAATCTGACCCTGGTGCCGGCTCCTCTAAGCAAGTAACACTGGGTACGTGTGCGATACATTACTATTTTAAGTTTAAATATGGCTGACTGTATGTTCTGCAGTCGAGGGAAATGCAGTGTCCCTGTTGAAGCCAGCACACACACACAAGTCTCCCACACAGAGGTCAGTATGCAGCAGACAGAACACCAGAAACATATTGGCCTACTTTTATTTATCAGGGAGGAGGAAATGATGAAGACACTCTGTCTGTGTTCTGGGACAGTTGCTGAGGTGAATGCACTGGGCTTTTTATTAAGGCAAACATTTGAATGTGTGGCATAAAACAGGGACTGGCCCAAGTTACACATCTCTTTTATTGTAGGATTTTTCACAACCTGTCCCAGAAACTGAAGCCTCTACCTCAACAGGCTTCAAAAGAAATGTGAACAAGGTAAGGATTTAAAACCCTTGACATATTACAGGTGTTTGTCAAGGAACTTTCAAGGAACTTTTTGTGAGTTGATTAGCCTCCCAAAAACTTGTAATGATCATGTTTGTGGTGGAATTATGTTTCAGGTGGAAACAGACTCAGTCAGGGCCCTTTACAAAAGGAGCCTATAGAGCTAGACTGCACACTAAAGGAGCCTATAGAGCTAGACTGCACACTAAAGGAGCCTATGGAGCTAGACTGCACACAAAAGGAGCCTATGGAGCTAGACTGCACACTAAAGGAGCCTATAGAGCTAGACTGCACACTGAAGGAGCCTGACTGTGAGCTGAGGAGGCTCCACATTTAAAAAGTAGAGTTTAAGTAGATTAAACTGATCTCAGCATGTCCCCCCCCCCCCCCCCCCCCCCCCACCCCCCATCCCACAAATCCAATAAAACAGTTTGAGACCTATCTGCAGTTTCAATGTGCTTTTATTAAGTGTAATATTGTATGGTGATTGCAACTACATTTGCACCAGCTGGGTGGTCAAGTGTGTTCGGGTCAGTTTCATCTGGGAGAAGCTTTCTGTGGTGGTTCTGGCTCCTTTCTATGGTGGCTATATTGTGCAGAATGGCACATGCAGACACTATCTGTGATGCCCACTCTGGTGACTCTTAAACTCCAAAGACAGTTGAAACGTGCCTTTAGGATGCCAAAGATCATCTCTAACTTTTACTATGGTTTTACTGACACATGAGGTCATGATAGGGGGTTATTGTGTAGGTTTTGCTGTCCCAATTCAAATTAACAGTGTTTTGTACTGTACCAAATTTAACTAGCTTTCCTCAAAGCGCTGACACAACATACTCACGGAAAGTAGATTGTTATTTGTTAATTTTACTATTAATTTAAAGATTCATCTCACAGAAAATAATAATTTCACATGTTCACATAATCTCTACCTGAACATTAAGGCTGTGAAAAGACTTTCTATTAACATAATCTGCCTCATGTTCTCCTGGAGAAGTGGAGATTGCAACATGTGTGCAGGCTATTGCTCCAATGACTCTCTAGGGAATCCTATCATAAGATTAAAATAATGCTTAACATGTAGTCATGTACTGTATTATATAGTAGGCTACATTTGTGAAATTTGCTTTTTGAAAAAGAAAAAAAAAAACGTGATGTCACCCAATCAATATATTTTACCCTCAATTTTATAAAAACCCTCTCTTATGGACATGGTCAAAAAATGTCTGGGGAACATTAAACTATTAATGTACTCCTGCAGAGCGAGGACCACCTTGCGAATGGTTCGACAAACCGTGTTTTCCCCTAGATTCTGTGCATCACCGATCGTGCAAGTATGTAGGCTACCACTTGCAAAAAAACGCAACGCAATACCATTTAAGGTACAGTAAGTGCATGAATTCGATGTGTTAAATTATTTATGTGCGGCTCAAGAAGTTCGCAAAGATAAGATATTCCTTCCGCAGAAACTCTGTATCTTTCATACACTATCAGGAAAGGCAAGGGGATTTTGTCCGGCTAAAAACTCTTTCTCTACGATGTGCTCGTCTAACAATTTGCGCTGAGATGTCCACAGGATTTGAAAGAAAATGTAAAGCCATTGCAACAAACACTGGGAATTAGTTACGTCACCTATATATTTCTTTGCTCACAGCTGATTGGTCAAACTTCAGTCTGAGATCTCGAATCCAGAACTTAACCTGCCCCGGAGCAGGTTAGCCGTGCAGTGTAAGGTACCATGGCAACGAACACCGATTAAAGCCGAGCTACTTTCATAGTACCTAAAACCCAGGGTTGGCGGAAACTAAGCTGAAACATAGCTGGCTAGCCACCTAAACCGGCTTCATGGTATAGGCCCCTGGTTTCCCCGGAAGCTTATCCATCACTGGACATGGTACAGCCCAGATGGCAGAACCAGGAAAGCGCTGGACCATATCCTCATCTCTCGACGCTGGAAGCCGTTTGTCACCAACTGCCGCGTGTACCGAGGAGCAGAGCTTGGCAACACAGACCATCGCTTGCTGGTGGCCCAGCTCAAGTTAAAGCTGCGAGCCAACCAGCACACTAAGACTCAGCCTCGCCTCGACTCCTCCCTACTCAGTGATCCAAACATCGCCACAGAATTCAGTTGCGCCATCCGCCGCACCTTTGACAACCTGACTATCGACAAGGTGAACGACTGGCAGACCTTCAAGGAAAGTGTCATCCAGTCAGCTCACAATGTCTTCGGATGCTTTCGACCTTCCCCGAAAAAGCCTTGGATATCGGAAAGGACACTCCACATCATTGACCGGCGGCGTGAGGCCCGGCTCCGAGGCGACATGGCGGAGTATCAGCGACTGAACCGCCAGCGCAATGTGGCTATAGCCGAGGATAGGGAGAAGTTCTGGCAAGCAGAAGCTAAACACCTAGAGTCCGCGGCCAATAACAACAATATGAGCCGGGTCTTCAGTCTGCTGCGCCAAGCCCGTAATGGTCCATGCATCAAGACAGCCCTGGTGAAAGATTCCGATGGCAACCTTATAGCAACTGAAGCAAACTGCCTCGAACGCTGGAAAGAGCACTTCAGCCTCCTTCTGCAGCACGGTACCTCCCCAGCCGATACCACCATCTCATCGGCCGCTAATGCTGCAGTCCTTAGTGCTGTCTGCAGTACAGACCCTGTCACACCTGAGGAAGTCAGAGCTGCTCTGGAAAAACTTAACAACAGGAAAGCCCCCGGCATCTGTGCAATAACCGCTGAGATGCTAAAATCCGGCGGTGAAACCATCATCGAGTGGCTTACCCACATATTCAATGAGGTGTGGGAGACAGAGAGGCTTCCCAGCGACTGGACCAGAGGAGTCATTTTGCCCTTCTGGAAACGTAAGGGCGACAGGTTAGTCTGCGGCAACCACAGAGGCATTACCCTTCTCTCCATCCCCGGCAAGCTCTTTACCAGGATCTTGCTCACTCGTGCTCTCCCAGCCATCAGAAGCAGCCGCCGTCCCCAGCAGGCTGGCTTCATGCCTAACCGCTCCACAACAGACCAAATCTCCGCCGTTCGCTTGCTGATAGAGAAGACCTATGAATTCCGTAAAGATCGCCATCTTTACATCGGGTTCATAGATCTGAAGGCTGCCTTTGACACCGTTTGCCACACTTCACTGTGGAGTATCCTACACGCCCTTGGAGCACCACCCAAGATCGTTGCCTTGTTCAAGCTGCTTTATAGCAACGCTCAGAGCTGTGTCCGCATCAACGGCAGAGACTCAGACTGGTTTTCCATTCGCCGTTCGCCAGGGCTGCGTGGCTGCTCCTGACCTCTCCAACTGCATCATTGACCATCTGATGTCTAGGGTGTGTGAGCGGCTCCCCAGAGTGTCCTTCGGCAGTTACCACCTGACTGACCTGGAGTACGCTGACGACACCATCCTGCTCAGCACTTCCTACAACCAGCTGAGAGATGCTCTGGGCATATACAGCGAAGAGGCTGAGAAGCTTGGCCTTCAGGTGAGCTGGACAAAAACCAAGTTCATGTATGTCGGTGACGGACCGCATCCAACTTCCCTGCGGCTTGGCAATTACATTGTAGAGCCTGTCAAGAACTTTGTGTATCTGGGATCCTTAGTGACAGACAACGGGGAGCTAAAACCAGAGATTACCCGCAGAAGAGCCCTGGCTGCATCAGGCAAGCAGTCTCTCTGGAAACCACTCTGGCGGCATCAGACCATCTCACGCAACGTCGCACCCGCTGGCTCGGCCATGTCCTCCGTCTCCCTCCTGACCATCCGACGAGAGCCATTCTCCAGTTTGATCCGAGGGCCGCAGGCTGGAGACGACCACGAGGTAAACCCCGCACCCGATGGCTCGACGTACTTGCGAGCGACCTCCAACAACATGGAGTTGCTGTGGAGGATGCAGAGCAGCTGGCACAAGACCGTCAGCACTGGAAACAACTGGTTGATTTGGTCGGCTCAACGCACAGGGATGGGACGCTAGGGCTGTGCTCAGAATATCGATACAACGATACATCGTCATGAACTCCTGGCGATGCGCGTATCGATACAGCAGCTGCCGTAACGATACTGTTGTGCTTTTGAATGTAGCCAATTCAGGGCTCGAATTTCGCCGCCGGTATTGCGCATAATTTGAATCATTCCCGCAGCTCTGCCACTTATAATTTGCGGGAAAATCCCACAAACATTGATTCACTTTAGCATGTAGGGTTGTATTAATAAATGAATCCACACAGATTATTAAATGAAATCAGTAGTTTTAAAACGTTCTGTGAGACACAATTTCACAAACAGCATGAGTTCAATGGTGTTGCGTCTTCTCTCTCTCGTCTCTCATAACGGCTGCTCAAGGCAAGCGTCCAGCGCTGGAGCCGGTGCAACTACACGTTCGCGTTTAGGTGTCGGGACATGACGGAATATTCACTTGCATAATCGGGCCAGCATTAAAGTTTACCATTTGCACGTCTTTAAGTCTTATCAGTTTAAAAATTCAAACGATTTTAAACTATTCAGTACTTGTGAATATGTAATAAATTAGTGTTAGCCTGAAAATGTAATAATTTAAAATGATTTCAACATAGAAGAAATGACTTTGTTTGGTGCACATTTCAACACTTAAGACCCAATTGTTAAATACTAGGTGTTTAAAAGAGTTTGAGAAAACTAAGTTAAATTTAAGTTGTTACCGTTTTTGCTTTTATGGAATGTTTTAAGTTTTGTTTAGTCATTGAGCAGTGTAGACATGCTTCAGTGTCACTATAACTGTCATTTCAGTTATTGAGGCAGACTTTAAAAGCAGAAGGAAGAGCCATTCTAAACATTTTTATTTATTGTTTTTTTATGACAAAAACTAAATTGTTTTTCAGTCATCACAACTGTTATAACACTGTTACTAAACTCAGCTCAAAAGAAATTTAAATTCCAAATTGATCCATATCGTGATACGTATCGTATCATGGCTTTAGTATCGTGATGCGTATCGTATCGTGACATTGTTGGTGATACACAGCCCAATGGGACGCCCCCCCACCCATCGCAGGAGCCAAAATGAAAATGAATTAACCCTATAAGGCAGGTGTGGTGAAGAGATCCGTCCCACTTTAGAGATGAGTCCCACCTTAGGACCCCAGTAATATGCCTGATCTAAAGCTGTTCTTGCGATAAATTGTAGCTAACGTGAGCTGTTTTAGCTTTATGTGGTAGCTTTATGTAGCACGTAAATCCCGCTGCTATGTAGGCCTACAGCTAAATCCGCTGCTACGTACAAGATAAGATAAAAGCAGTTTGTAAAAAATGTAAAGCAGGTAGTCTAGCAGTTTTCTGCCATAAAGTAATATATTTATTAGTATAACGCTTTTCACAGTACACACAGCTTTACAGAAAGACAGACAGCTATTGTATAGTAATTGAATTGTATAAGCTAAGTAAAAAAATAAATGTTTGATTTCACAATCTATAGCTTTGGTTATATACTATGAAACATATAAGTTAAAAGACATGAATGGTCGTTATAACGTAGTTCAAACGTCTTATATAATAAAGTGATTTTGTCTGATTTGTAACCAGGCACTAAAGCGATTACCCATAAAACGTGCTTTGAACCAATCGGATTGCTTGGGTTCTAAGGTGGGACTCATCTCTATGGTGGGAATTATCTCTTCACCACAGCTGTACCAGAGATTGTCTTATATTATTGAGATGAGAGGGTCTGTATCTCTTACCATTGGAGAAAGCGTAATGGCTAACTTGGATCATGTGAGGAACCTAAGCCTATCATGTAATGGCAATGAGGTCAGTGCACGCAGTTCAAAGTTTTATGACATTCAGTTACAGCTTACGTTTATCAGTTTCTTGTGGATTATTAGCACATTGGTTTTGTGAATAAATGTTCTATATTTGGTGTTATATCGCTAGTAAAGGTACAGTAGGACTGCATTGTTTGTGGAATGTGCTTTACAGCGGAAATAGCCTGAATATCTATTAGCTGCAAAGTACAAGTCACTTCAGGGCGCAAAAAATACATTTAAGATTACACTAAAAACTTAATTGTAATTTAATACACATTTAATTCATTAAAATTATATGTATTTTTTGCCATCATTCAGTAAAAAGCGTTATATCATCATTAGGCACACAGCAGTTGACAACACTTCACGTTTTATTTTAATTAAACAACACACAATATAACACAATATTTATAAATAAATTATTAATTTTGTCTTTATTCATTAAAATGCATAATATCAGCATCATATATGCATACATGCAGTTATAATAGTCATTACAATTCAAGTCTTATCATAACTAGTGTGACGGGCGGAAGTATCACGTGACAAGGAGAGCTCAGATTAAGTGTTTATTTACAAGTGGAATAAGTGCAGAGTCTAAGTTGAAGAGTGCAGAGTGACGAGCGGCTATCTTGAGGTGAGGCGGTATTCTCTATTCGAGGTTTCCTTGGTGCGGTGAATCGGTGCTGTGCTCGTAACTAGTCTAGCTCGGTCACACGCTGGTTTCTGGAAAAAGAACAAGAGACGACACATTAGTTCTCAGCTTTCAAGAAGCCTGTTCCTCCTCGTTGTTCAGCCTCAAGTCGCTTATATGGCCGTGTGGGAATTGATGACGGGTGTGTCCGAGTTAGCAATGATGAGCGAGCACAGGTGTTTCGCGTCTTTCTCCAGGGCAACGCTGATGAGTGCATAGGACGATCGTCACACTCCCCCCTCCTAAGCGTTGTCCTGGTCCTGGTGGAAACATACGGAAGCAACAAGGGGGAAACTGGGGGTGGGCGGGAAGTGACCCCTGACAGACCTGAAAAGGCTGACCAAATCCGCGAGAGTCCGTCTGCATTGGCGTTGGAAGATCCAGCTCGGTGGCGGACGATGAAGCAGAAGTCCTGGAGGGCAAGGAACCACCGCGTCACTCTGGCGTTGGTATCCTTGGCCTTGGCCATCCACTGAAGGGGTGCGTGGTCTGTGAGGAGAGTGAACTTACGGCCGAGCAGGTAGTACCGCAGCTCCAGGACTGCCCACTTTATTGCCAAAGCCTCTTTCTCAACCGTGGCGTAGTTCTTCTCGGCCTTTGTCAGTTTCCTGCTAATAAACAGAACAGGATGTTCCTCATTCTCCGTGACTTGGGACAGGACAGCTCCCAACCCTGTCTCGGACGCATCCGTCTGCAACAGGAAGGGGCAGCCGAAATTGGGGGCGTGCAGGACCGGTTCCTCTGTCAGGGCATCTTTGATTCGCTGAAATGCCTCTTCTGCCTCGGAACTCCAGGCGACACGCTCAGGCTGCCACTTTTTGGTTGGGTCTGTCAGGGGGGCGGCTAACGAGGAGAAGTTGGGGATGAAGCAGTGATAATATCCTGCTAAACCCAGGAAAGCCCGCACCTGGGTCTTCGTTCCGGGCCTTTGGGCGGCGCGGACGGCCTCCACCTTTTTCTCCTGTGGCTTAATGAGGCCCCGTCCAACCTGGAAGCCCAGGTACTTTGCCTCGAAGAGGGCCAGGTGACATTTGCGAGGGTTGGCGGTGAGTCCAACCCTTCGAAGATCCGTAAGCACCCTCCGTAGATGGTCTAGGTGGTCCTCCCAACGCTCCGAATGAATGACTACATCATCGATGTAGGCTGCTGCGTACTGCTGGTGTGGCCGAAGGATGATGTCCATCAGCCTCTGGAACGTGGCCGGTGCCCGAAAGCAAGGGTCCGATATTGCCAGTGGCCAGTTGGAGTTGAGAAGGCGGTTTTCGGTTTGGCGGTTTCGGAGAGGGGTACCTGCCAATAACCCTTCGTCAGGTCCAGGGTGGAAATATACCGGGCCTTTCCCAGGCGGTCTAGGAGTTCATCCACCCGGGGCATTGGGTATCCGTCAAACTCCGAGACTTCATTGAGGCGGCGGAAATCGTTGCAGAAGCGGAGCGTGCCATCTGGTTTCGGGACCAGGGCGATTGGGCTGGACCACGGGCTGCGAGATGGTTCAATCACCCCCAACTTCAACATCTGCTGGATTTCCTCCTCGATAGCCTGCCGACGAGCCTCTGGAATACGGTAGGGCCGTTGTTTTACAATGACCCGCGGCGGGGTTATAATGTCGTGTTGTACCAGACTGGTTTGCCCGGGGACTGTAGAGAACACATCCGAAAACTGACCAATCAGGTGTCCCAGTTCAGCCTTTTGTTCCCCCGACAGACTGGGGTTGGTATCCACCAAAACGGACTCGATGGTGGCAAGAGCTACGGTCTGTTCTCTGGTCCCCACCCACCTCTTCAGCAAGTTTACGTGGTATAGCTGCTCAGGGCTCCGTCTCCCAGGTTGCCGTACTCGGTATGTTACAGGTCCCACTTTCTCTACAACTGTATAGGGCCCCTGCCAAGTGGCCAGGAACTTACAGGCTGCGGTGGGGACTAACAGCATAACTCGATCGCCCGTTTGGAACTCTCGGGGCTGAGCTGTACGGTTATAGTGGCGCTGTTGAGCCTGCTGGGCTTTTACCAGATGTTCACGGACTAGGGGCATGACGCGGTCGACCCGTTGTCTCATCTCGGTGACGTGCTCGACTAGGGACCGGTGCGGGGTGGGCTGCTGGTGTTCCCACGCCTCTTTCGCCACGTCGAGCAGCCCTCGAGGTTGTCGTCCGAAGAGGAGCTCAAAGGGGGTAAAGCCTGTGGAAGCCTGGGGCACTTCCCGTATACCAAACAGAACGTAGGGCAACATCTGGTCCCAGTCCCGTTTATCTTCGGCTGCCACCCGTCGCAGCATTTGTTTGAGGGTCTGATTGAAACGTTCGACGAGTCCGTCCGTCTGAGGATGGTACACGGTCGTCCGCAGCTGCTTCACTTGGAGTAAGCGGCAGAGATCGGCCATTAGCCGGGACATGAACGGTGTTCCCTGATCGGTCAAGATCTCCACCGGTATACCCACTCGGCTAAACAGTAGGAAGAGCTCGTGGGCGATATTCTTCGCAGTGGCTTTCCGGAGGGGAATTGCTTCGGGGTAGCGGGTGGCGTAGTCGACCACAACGAGGATGTGTTCGTGTCCCCGGGCTGACTTTGGTAACGGCCCTACCAGATCCATCCCGATGCGCTCGAAGGGCACTTCAATTATGGGCAGCGGTATGAGTGGAGTGGGAGGTGGTGGTTTAGGTGACGTCTTCTGGCAGACCGGACAGGCTTGACAGAACTGCTTCACTTCGGCCTCCAGGCCAGGCCAGTGGAACCGGTCTCGTATGCGTTGAATGGTATTAGCTGCGCCGAGGTGTCCTGCCAATGGGTGGGAGTGTGCCAATTGCAGGATTGTCTCGGTCTTCGAGCGCGGCACCACTAACAGTTTTTTTTCCTCCCCCCTCCGCTGAGCGACACAATAGAGTAGGCCGTTTTCTATGGCAAAGTGGGGGCAAGGATGGGGTTTTGGCCGGGTGTCTTCTCCATTCATTACACAGACCTGTGTCCAGCAGTGTTTCAACCGCTCGTCCTCGGCCAAAAGAGCCGCCCCCCGAGACCTGTTGGTAAACATCATAGAAGAGATTAGAGGAAAGGGAAGGGGACTCACCATCTCTCCCACTGTCGGAGGCCAAGAGAACGGGGCGTCGGCGGGGATTCCTTGCTGGTCACCGCCCACGGCGACCCCTACTGGGTTGGACAGGTCGTGTGGCGTCGCTGAGCAGGGTTTCGAAGCCCGGCCAGTCTCGGCCCAGCAGCACAGACACTGGCAGATCTTTAATGAGCCCAACTTCTATGGGCCAGGACCCCGAAGCCGCGGAGATAGTGACGCGCCGAGCAGGCACCTGTCGTGGAGCTCGTGGTGCACTGCACACCCTGCCAACCAAGCCCGAATTTTTGGGGAAGAGGGCGCTGTTGGCATGGACTCATCTTGTGGCTCAGGGGCCACCGTTCTGCTTATTGGTCGTGAAGCGCCCTCCGGAGAAAAGGTGGTACTCGCTCCCCAGCCTCACGACGGTGGGACGCCTCCGCTAGTTCAATCGCCTCCACTAGCTCTGATGAAGTTGTAGGGTTTCGCATACCCACAGCCTGGCGGTAGGAGCGGGGTAAGGCCCGAAGGAGGCGGTCAATGACCACGCGTTCCACTACCTGGGCAGGGGTGGGCTCTCCATCCATCAGCCAATGTTGCGCTATACAAGACAGTTCGGCTGCTTGAGTACTTGCGGGGCGCCGGGGCTGATACGACCAGTCATGGAAGCACTGGGCTGCACACACTGGAGATAACCCCACTCTAGCCAAAACTTCCCTTTTTACATCCTCATACCTTTCTGCAGTTGCTGTGGGGAGGCTGAAGAAGGCGCGCTGGGCTTCACCAGTGAGAAGAGGGGCGAGTGCGCGAGCCCAGTCATCCGGATCCCACCCTTCTGTTACAGCAGTATTCTCGAACATCTGCAAATATGCCTCGACGTCATCATGGACGGTCATTTTGGGGAGGAGCTGGGCGGCCTGAACCCGTGGGTAACGGAACGCGCTGTCTGGCGGCCGTGTGAAAAGCAGCGATTTCCTGGTCAGCCTGGTTCTGGCGTGTGGCCAAATGCTCCGCAAACTGTTGCTGGCGCACGCTGACCTCCGTTAATTGTCGGAGAAGCTCTTCCATGTTGAGTGGAAAGAGTACCGTTCGTCAGGAAGGGAATACTGTGAGTATCCGGAGATCGCTTGTCGACGGGAACTTCCTTTCACCCCCGCATTCTCCACCACTGTGACGGGCGGAAGTATCACGCGCCAAGGAGAGCTCAGATTAAGTGTTTATTTACAAGTGGAATAAGTGCAGAGTCTAAGTTGAAGAGTGTAGAGTGAAGAGCGGCTTTCTTGAGGTGAGGCGGTATTCTCTATTCGAGGTTTCCTTGGTGCGGTGAATCGGTGCTGTGCTCGTAACTCGTCTAGCTGGTCACACGCTGGTTTCTGGAAAAAGAACAAGAGACGACACATTAGTTCTCAGCTTTCAAGAAGCCTGTTCCTCCTCGTTGTTCAGCCTCATGTCGCTTATATGGCCGTGTGGGAATTGATGACGGGTGTGTCCGAGTTAGCAATGATGAGCGAGCACAGGTGTTTCGCGTCTTTCTCCAGGGCAACGCTGATGAGTGCATAGGACGATCGTCACACTAGTAAAACCTGAAAGCCAAAGAAAGAAAACATTGGTATTTTTTACTTTCTTTAGACAGTAAAGAAATATACAATATCACTCAATATTACGATTAAATACGGTAATGCTGTAAATGAGTCCTGCCTGTCGCGACATTCCCTTCTCTGCCTTCTCTTATAACATATACTTTTTATCATAGTAAAATCTATATATCGTTCCCAACAAAAGTATTGTTTAGCTTAAAACATGTTGAAGATTAGCGAACAGGCTGCCGATTACTTAAAGGTGCAATGTGTAATATTTCTGTTTTTCACTTTCAAGTGACAAGTTTCGTACGCTCCGCCTTTTGCACCAAGTGCACCGTGAAATGTGGTGCAAAAGTGAGTTGTGCATCTGTAGAGGCAGTGGGCGGAGCCTACATTAATATTCATGAGTTTCCCGGGCATGCGCGTGCAACTGCTCATTCTAGTTCACGCTCCTCGTTTCTCAGCAGGTTTAATGGATTATTTCAAAAAAGGTAAATATAGTTTCAGCGCGAACGTAAACTGCAATTGTGTATCGTTTCGTTAAGTTCATGTTTTTATTTATTCGTCACTGACTGAATGATTGCTGGCATTCACTTCGTGTAGGCATAAAGTACAGCAAACTTCAACTCGTCGTATAAATTGCACCTTGCGAAGCTTTTAAAATGTGGCTTTTACTAATTGTTATCATTTGTTGATTGCAATAAATTAAATAAACCCTCATAAATGTATCCGTTCCGTTGGCTAACACTTTAAAAAATATATATAGCTATAATATATCCTGGTGTGATTGTTCTTAAAATCTTGTTCATTTAAATAAGCCAAATCATTAAGACCAAACACAAGCATAAATGTGTTGCTTTAATACATATGTACAGTTTGGATTAAACAAAATTGTATGGACAAAAGTGGATAAATTACATTTGATACAATTAGGTTACTGTAAATGAGGGGGAAAAAACACTTGTAAAGTAAAAGTACTCACGGGTAAGAAATGGCAAGGTATTGAGAATGAGAAGGTGACGTCACGCGTATCACTCCGCGTTGCATTGTGGGAAGGATTCGCCATCTTGGTAGGATACGCTATCCGTTGTCATGGTTACTTCGACCGTGAGACCGAGAGAAATAGCGACAGAGAGAGAGAGCAGCTTGATATTTGTTTGCATTTTTGCGATAAGGCACAGTTTCTTGGGAATAAATGAAGAAGGGGGAAGCAAAAGGAAAGGGGCTCTATCGGGAGAGACTAAATAACAACACCAAGCAGCTTTATTTAGAGAAACTACTTGACATCAACATGGACCCGTACGACCTGCTAAAGAATGGACGAAAGACCCAAAGCACTACCACCTTTCACATACGCTGACATAGTTAATTACCTGGTTTGTTTATGGTATCAGTGACTAACGTTACTGCCTACACAATGCAAGAGTTCAGAAGCTTTAAGTCATTAGAAGCTGAACAAGTCTGTTGCGGCTGGGTGCAAGACTTAGAAACCCCCAAACCTGTAACGTTAAACTGCGAGAGTTCAGTCATACTTGATGTTTCAGGCCTCATTCATATGTGGAAATAAATCTGATATGAATCAGATAGCAGCTACGTGCATTTGCACCTGCCGTGCAACGTTAAGCGAACAGATCGGATATTCCCCTGTCAATGCGAATCGTACGTCATTAAAAAAAGTGTCTTTTTAAAACATTTCGCGGTACAGATATATCTATAACAAATGAAACAACTCTAGATGAATAACAGAGTATTAATTTCGTTCGTTTGTGTTAAATAAAAGGCGAACTTTGCTGAAATGTGTTGCTTTTGAAAGCAGGCTTTGCTCGCTGTTGCTGCTGTCAGTTTATTGACAAGCAGTTTCTCTAAGCTGGCTAGCATTGTTATTTAGTCTCTCCCGATAGAACCCCTTTCATTTCTCTTCCTTCTCCATATCTTCCAAAGAAACTGCGGCGTATCGGTAAAATGTAAAATGTAAACAAATACTAAGCTGCGCTGTCTCTCTTTCTGGAATGTTTTAGTCGTGCCTCTGTGAAGTTCTGAAGGCGTTGCCCCTTGCAACCGATAGCGTCTCCTACCATCATGGCCGACCGGCTCAGACCCCGCCCAAATCGGCACGTGACTCCTCACTCTCAATAGCAACATAGAAAGATTCAACAACATTCAGCATAAATTAGGCAATGAACCAACACAAGACAGCAAACACGAGGGGATTAAATACCAAGAAACTAACGAGGGGAACAGGTGACGCTAACAAGGCAATCATGACTAAACAAGGATAACAAGGGGGTGGGGTTACAAGACGAGACAACACAAGCACATGGCCCAAACAGACCATGCGCTTGTACATAAAACATGGGTCTGTCATGATTCTGCCACAATACTAGGAGATTACAAGGACATGATGGCAGAATCATGACACGTTATGTCTCTCTGCAGCCAAGTATTCATTATTAATATTAATTTTCCAAAGTTTTATCAATATTTAAATGTTCTAAAGCATCCCTCATCTTAGATAACCAGATACCTACATATTTAACTTCATTTTTAACTGGGAAATTGTATAATGTTAAATTAGGATGATCATGAATGGCCAATAGCTCACATTTTGACATATTTAGCATTAACTCTGAAGCTTCTGAAAAAAAAAGATTAACTAAAGTGGGGTAATATTGCCGTTCATTTCTTAAAAAAAAGAAGAGTATGTCGTCAGCAAATTGACACAATAAAGATTTTACCTTCTAAATCAATGCCAGATATGGTTCCCACTTTCAGTAAAATAGACAACATTTCTGCTTCCATAATAAGGTGAACATCCACAACCTTGCCTGATGCCTCTTCTAACCTCGAATCTTGGACATGTACCTTGGGTAAGAGCTACAGAACCGTTTATGTCTCTATAAAGCATTCCAACAATACTAATACATTTAGGACCAAAACCAAAGTGTTTAAGAGTTTGAAAAATAAAAGAATGCTCCACCATGTCAAAGGCCTTATAGAAATCCAAAATTAAAATTAAACCACCTTCTTGAATTAGATGACCATATTCAATCAAATCAAAAACTAACCTGATATTATTATGAATTTACCTATCCTTTAATAATCCTGATTGGGTCACACTAATAATTTGTGATATTCCTGTTTTTAATCTAGAAGCCAGTGCTTTAGTAAACAGTTTGTAATCTGTATTTAGTAGTGTTATTGGGCGTAAGTTATCTAATATCCTCTTATCTTTTCCTGGCTTTGGTATCAAAATTATAAGCCCTTGTTTCAGAGTTGGCAATAATTCACTATTATTTATACAATCTTGTAAGGCTTCAAATAAAAGATATTTTAGGTCATCCCATTTTTTTTAACCCTTTGATGCACAACATGGGTCTAAATAGACCCGACTGAGTTTTCATTTTCTATATCTTTGCAAGAAATTAATTTCATCATTCAGTATTCCAGGTATTCCTCAATTAACTTGTTTTAGATCATTACAAATCCTTATTTAAATTTTTCCTTTCTTACTTTTCGAATAAAAATCGTTTTTGTGTCACTACCCTTCTAATGCGCAACATGGGTCTAAAATGACCCGTATTCATGTTTCTTTGCTGAATATTTGAAAGAAATGTATTTTATCATTTATTAATCCAGGTATTCATTAAATATCTTGTTTTTGATTTCCACAAATCATTAGGTTTATTTTTCATTTCTTACTTTATAAACAAACACGGTTTTTGTATTTCTATATAAATTTTACACACATGGGTCAAAAATGACCCATATAGGAACCTTTGATATTTATAAACAGTATAAATATATTTACTGCAGAAAACTATTCACCTGCCACACATTTCACAATTCAACACGGCTGCTTTTGTATATTTCATGCATGTAAGTTTTATTTAATACATTTTTTGTCACAGAAAATATTTGATATTTTGTGAAAGACATCTAGATATAGCCTAATATTTGAACGTTTAGGCTAAGGTTACCTTGACCTTGAAATCCATTACTAGTGCAAAAGAGAAACATGTCCAATACTATTAGCTAGCTTGCGGTCGACATATTCTATTTTATTTAATGTTAGCTAGGTCAACAAAATAAAAGTTGCATTAGAAAGTTATATATACAAGTATATATCGTCGCTGTTGGGCAGAAACCTTGTTCCTCCATATTAATTTTTGTTTGTGGTCATAAATCAATGCTATCGGTCACATAAGCCGTTGTGTGGTGGCGTTCTGGTGCACTATGGCTGCTGTCGCATCATCCGGGTGGATGCTGCACATTGGTGGTGGGGAGATCCCCCTACAGTTGCACTACACTACAGTTCAATTGCAGTGTTGTCGGTTATATGTGTGTTATGTGTGACAAAGTGGCCAATAAACATATTTCAAGTGTTACAGTAAATGTGTTGATCTAAACAACTGTGACATTGGGTATTTTAACAAAAAGTTTTCTTTATTCTTTTGTTTTATCACGCTTGCATAGATGGGTCATTTTAGACCCATGTGTGTAAACTTGATGTATTAACACAAAACCCAGGAAATATTAAAATATTAATTTGTGATAATTGAAAACAAGATATGTTGAATATTCATAAATCATGAAATTTATAGATCATGAAATATTAAATGCTCAAATAAAGTGATTTCAAAAGGTGAAACAAAAAAATGCCAAGCCATGCATGAAATAACAGAGAAAATGAATACGGGTCTTTTTAGACCCATGTTGTACATTAGAAGGGGTATCCATAGCTTGTGCATCAAAGGGTTAATAAAAATCTGTGGTTAACCCATCAGGTTATTTACCGGTGATTTACCAGGTTTACTCTGTTTAATAGCCGCATCAAGCTCTTGTATGGTTATGTCTGATTCACAAAGTTCTTTAAATACACTATCAATTGACAGGATATTATTTTTTATCATCTGAAAAAAGGAATTAGAATTGACAGAGGAAAAAGTTGAGGAATATAATTTAGAGTAAAATTTAAACACCTCTTTTACTATTACATTATTATTTGATTGTTCTAGGTCCACTATTAAACTACATTTGGTCCACATTTTTTTCTTGTCGTCTTTTCTCCAAATAGGCTTTATGCCGAGCGGCACGTGACCAAGCCGGAAAACAGATCAAATCGCTTCCGATTCAGGTCTTTTGTATGTGCTTCATGAAATTTTTTGCGGTTTTACTCAAGATAACTTAAAAGGAGCAAGCAAAAATGAGCATAGCCAATGTCCCTCGCATGTGCAGATTGATATTTAAAAGTTTTTTAATTTTTCTTCTTCACACTAACGTTTAGATATTTAAATAGCATAAAACACCAATAACAAAGTGAACTTAATAGGTTAGCTGATTACCTTAAAAATCCATAGATATTGTAGTTAGTTCTTACGGCCGTTAACACTATCTCTGACAAGCGGATGCAATGAGACCCGTTTTCCGGTTTGGTCACGTGACGCTCGGCATAAAGCCTATTGGCTTTATGCACAACTGCACTACTTCCTGAACTTTAGCCAGCTCCTTTGTTTCCTGTCTGCCATTATTGGACAAACTGATTAATCCAGGGCTGCGTTCAGCGCCGACAAAACGTTGCAGAACGTTTTTTTAAACAGAAACGGTGATGCGTTGAACGCACTGTTGTGATGACGCAAGAGTTGCAACTACGGCAGCTGAGAAGGCTTTTTGTGTTCTTTGTGAAGAATTTTCGGAGCCTGATAATTAAGTCGGTATAAATATGTTTAATACTACAACATATGCCCGATGTTACAGTTACTGCACTTGCCGCCCAGAACACAAGAGAACATCCCAATCGAGTGAAGGGATTTGTGGAAACTGAAATGGAAGCACATCTTACCTAATAAAGACTAAAACACATCTATTTAGCCTCACATACTGACTTTATTTGTTGTTCATACTGTTTTATTAATACCCTGTATTTTCTTTCTCATTTTTAGGAAAAGCACTTTACATGCATTGTTTATTTCTATAGCCTACCAAATGTCACACACCTGCAATGAAGCTAAAAATATAAACAACTACATCATTATGTTGATATCCTATATTTTTACAATAATACTTACAACAAACATGTCTTCTGATATCCTCAGTTGTTGCGTATCGAACACATTTGTAAATTACTTCCATTGTGCGAGTTCTCTTTAATACCGTGTGCTTTATATACATGTTGCTGCTTATTGGACTGCAGTTCTGACACACCCACCAAACAAGAGAAAACGCATCTCAAACCTCGTTGCACACCGGTGCACGCCGTTTCCAGGAAACATGACGTTCAACCCGGAAACCGTAGCAAAACGTTGCGCACCGTTGTGATCTTGAACATGCCCCAGGTGTGCCTGGCCTCAGTAACAACAATCAGGCACACCTGGATTAATCAGTTTGTCCAATAATGGCAGACAGGAAACAAAGGAGCTGGCTAAAGTTCAGGAAGTAGTGAAGCTGTGCATAAAGCCTATTAATGAAGTATGAGCTATTTCCCCCCCTCATCCAGCCACTTAGCCCTGGATCTCACGTATGCCCATTTTGCCTTTTTAATATAGAATTCATCTAGAATTGAATGTAGCTTAATAAGGTTTTATTTTCCTTCATCTGACATATTAGGTTGACAACAGCATTTATTAATCTCTTGAATTAACTGAATTTCTTTTTCATGTTTCTTTTTTATCCGATTTTTGCTAAAGGTCATTGAATATTCTCTCAATTTATGTTTTAAATATTCCCATTTAGTACAACTTGGCATCTTTTTTACTTTAAATTCAGCAATTATTTTTTTCTTATAAGTACAAAATTCAATATGATTCAGTAAGTCTCCATTAAATTTCCATAGCCTTTAGTATTACAAGATTTATTTCTTTGTTCTAAGATTAGGTTGATCACACAATGATCTGTTAAGGGAGCACCTGAAATACTACATTTAGTCGCATGACTTGAAAGAGTATCAGATCCAAGCTAATAATCAATTCTCGACATTGAAGAGGCATTCGGTTTGAACCACGAAAAGTGTTTGGCAGTGGGGTTTAAGTTTCTCCAAATATCAAACATTAGATAAGCAGAAATTTTGAATAATACTGTTAACATGAGAAATATCAAATATAGAAGGTTGTCTATATATTCATCCGCTGTCATGTTGAAATCGCCACAGATTAAAATGTATTCTGTAGGATAACTAGTTTTTAGGTCATTTATGACATTTGTTATTGTCTCCAACAGACCTTTATTCTGGGTTTGGACATTACACCCATATACATTAACTAAAATTAAAAATATTTCGTCTAAGTGTAGGACCACTGCAAGCCAATGGCCATTTACATCAGCCTTGTGAGTAATAATCTTGCCTGAGCATTTATTCATGCATATAGCGACCCCTGTAGACCGATTTGAACCATGACTAAACATCATATCATCCCCCCACTGTTTTTTCCAAAAGGTAGCATCTGCTGACTCGGAATGTTTTTCTTGTAGGAAAAAACAATGTGACTTTTGACTTTTGCAAAATAAAGAAATTGCCTTTCTCTTAACAGAGCCCTTTAAACCCCAACAATTTAAAGAAGAAAATGAGATGTCAGATTTTAACGCGAACATGAACAATTAAACAGATAGAACTTCAAATTGAATACAAAAAAAATAAAATGGAACCAAATTAAAGATGTAGTCTAGACTATAGACGTGTAGAATTTGGGGGATAGAAAAACAAAATCCCATTTCTTTATCACCCCACCTCACCATATTTATAAAAGAGAAGCAGTTAATACCCTTTTTAAGAGATACGTTTACCCTCAATATATCCAAATGGACCTCTAAAGCCAGCTGCTTTGCCCTTTCTTTCTGGCTTGTTCGATTCTTGGCCATAATTCACGTCTCAAAAGTCATCTTCCTTCGTCAGGTCTTCAGCAAAACGGATGCTTCTTTGCACACCGAGAACGTCTTGGCTCTTTTCCATACTTCATCACGCACCATGCGGGCAAAGAGAATGATCACCTCTCTCGGACGACTGGTCTCCTTCCTTCCCACTCGATGCACGTCATCTACAGCCTCCCCCATGGTAGAAGCAAATTCAGGCGTTATCTTGCCCAGAAGTTGAATCACATCCTCTCTTATGCGCTCATTTAAGTTCTCCTTGAGACCTTTTATGCGAAGACACCATCTTCTTTTGTACATTTCCTCTTCCAACACACGAACTTTCAGATCATTGTTGACTTCGATCAGTTTTTCAATTGGCTTCTCTATAATTTTGATTTTGTCTTTGCATTCTCGTAACTCCTGTGCATTTATTTGGACGGACTTGGCAACTCTTGCAATCATAGCACTGTGTTGCTTCATTTGCATGCTTAATTCTTCGTGCTGCACATCTACCTTAGTTCCAAGGGCTTTAATTGCTTTCAGTATAGCCGAACTGGGCACTTCATTTTCCTCACTCTCTGTCGTTTTTTTATTTATTTACTTTTTCCCCTTTTGGGGTTTACTCTGTGTGGGTGGATCAGAATCAGCTCCTCGATCCCTTTTGCTCGAACCTACAGCTATTTCCATTTCATAACAGTGGTCTTTCATATCGATATCTACACCACAACTTGAGGTATACATATTAGCAGGTGGAGGTGGAATACAACTTGTCAAATTAAACAAACTTGGGAAATTATGTGAGAGCACATAACAACTTGACTACTCAGTCCGCCATCTTGCCGGAACCTCAGATGAAGAGAAATTTCTAACTTCCTATCTATTTTAATTTATTTTGATGTATGACTTTGAAAAATGTTCTTTGATTGACAGGGTGATTTTATTTAGTAATTAGATTTTTATTTAGATTTAGTAGGGTGACTTATATCTGTAAAGAACATTCATATGCCTGTATATGACACCCTTTATCCATCAATTTCCTATAAACATTTGGTGTGGAATTTCTTGCCTTAATTTAGTCTTCCCAACGTGAGCACTTTTACAACTACATTACTTTTGTTTTGAAATGTTCTTTATTTGAAAATTCAGGAGAAGTGACATCTCAATTTTAGTTCATTCTTGCAGTCACTGGTTAAAATTTTTAATGTTTCAACAGCCTATAGCTTCCAGATAGCTTTTTTTTATTTTTTATTATTTACTAAAAGAGGTTCATTGTAAAATCAGTGAAAGTTTAAAAATTAGATTAAAAATGAAAAAGCCTTAGAAATGGAAGCTAACTTTCTATAATTCATAATGTTTTGTTATTCAGGTCAATTCTTCCATACTTCCGCCGCGTCTTCCACGCGGCGGAAGTATTCATCGAACACTCTACCATCAATTGCGCATGTCTTAACTCGAAATTGGACGCAAGCGCAGAGTCGACAAGGTTTCTTGACACCAGACGAGCATCACAAGGAAAAACTTTAGACGGAAGGGAGTTCCAATGAGATCGCTCTGGACGGAGGACCTCTTGAATTTGGCGGAGTAGCAACAACTGTACCGTGAATGTAACTATCATGGGTGATACAACGGACGGAGATAGTGACAATATGGAATGGAAGGATGTAACTAGAAAGAGGAAAGGTAGGAATGATAGCTCAGGAAGCTCAGCCTGCGGAGTGGAGGTGGGTGATATGGTTAAAAAAGCAAAGGCTAGTGAGAAGAAGGAAGATGAACAAACTGATTGGAAAGTGATGATAACGTTTAAAAATGAAGGAGGACATTTCCATCCACTTAAGCTTACAAAGGCAATTGAAAAAGAAATGGGTAAGATCAAGTTTGCTAAATACTTGAGTAATAAGAGGGTTTTGATTTTTGCCAAAGATCAATTACAAAGAGATAAATTGCTTAAAGCAAAAACTTTGAACGGAGAAAGGATTAGTGCTCATATCCCAGGAAATGCAGCAAAACTCAGAGGTGTTATTTATGACATTCCTTTGACAATGAAAATGGATGAGATAATACAAGAAATCAAAGGAGGAAAAGTTGTTAAAGCTACAAGAATACAAATTCAAAGAAATGGTGTGAGAACGGATAGCTTATCTGTAATCCTTGAGTTTGAGCGTGAGTTACCCAAAAGAGTAAGAATGGGATATATGAGTTATGATGTCAGAGAATTTATTCCTGCTCCTTTGCGCTGCTTTAAGTGTCAAAGAATGGGACACACGGTAGGACAATGTAAAGGAAAGCAAAGATGTGCAAGATGTGGAGGAGAACATGATTATGGAAAATGTGGTCAAGATGGAAAAATTAGATGTTGTAACTGTGGTGGGGAACACAGTGCTGCTTTTGGAGGATGTCCTGTTCAAAAACAAGCTAGAGAGGTGCAGAAATATAAAATAACAAATCAGGTATCCTATGCTGATGCACTTAAAAAAGTGAAGGAGAATGTGATAAATGAATCCCGTTCAGCACATAAAGTAAACAATGAGAGAGAGATTGTGAAGAAGCAGCAAATAGAGACCTTGCCTGTTGAAATAAACCAGAGTCAATTAGAAACTAATCCATATATACAGAAGATTAATGAGGATACAATGATGGTGGATAAAATAAATTTTATCACTTTCATTTGTAAGGTTGTGAATGTGGCGATACAGCAAAAGAAAAAAAGTGATAGAATCAAGACCATTGTAGAAGCAGCTATAGAAATTCTGGGGATTAAAGAAGTTACAGCTGAATTGATACATGAGATGTTGAATCCTTCCAATGATGGAGTATCTCAAGGTGATTAGTAGTTTGATCATGGTTTTCCTTATACTCCAATGGAATGCCAGAAGTCTTATAGCGAATGGGCAAGAATTTAAGAAGGTTGTAGATGAGTTGGAAGTTTTACCTGATGTAATGTGTTTACAAGAAACATGGCTAAGAACACATCTGGAATTTGTTATTCCAGGATATAATTCTATTAGATGTGATCGAATTGATAAACAAGGTGGAGGATGTGTAACATTTATTAAGGATAATATAGCATATAGACAAATAAATGTTCCAAATGAATTTGAATGCATAGTAATAGAAATTTGTAGTCCCAGAGGAGATATCAAAATAGTCAACTATTACAATCCTTGTGAAAAGCTGTCAATGCACAATTTTCATATGATTTTAGAAAATGTTACCAGAAGAGAAATTTGGTGTGGTGATTTTAATGCTCACAATACACTATGGGGAAGTGATCATACTGATAATAATGGAGAAATAGTTGAAGAACTAATAGAGGAGAGATCATTGGTGTGTCTTAATGATGGAAGTGGAACTAGGGTGAATGTTATAAGAAATACAGTTTCATGTTTAGATCTCACGTTAGTCTCTGGAAATATTAGTAATATTTGTGAATGGAATGTTAAGAATGATACTAATATAGGTAGTGATCACTTTCCAATATTATGCTCTTTGAATTTTGATGCGTTTATTCAGGATGAATATGTAATAGAAAGATGGTGTTTTGGTAAAGCGGATTGGAGAGTTTTTAAAGATTATTGTATTGAAAGTTCTGAAAGATTATCAATGGAGGGTGATGTTGATAAATGTACAGAAACAATAACTGCTATGATTATCAGTGCTGCATCAGCATGCATTCCTAAGAGTAGCATAATAAAGGGGAAAAAAAAGAAAATGGTTCCGTGGTGGAACAATGAATGTAAAAATGCTATTAAAGAAAGAAATCATGCGTTCAGGATTTTAAGAAAACATTTGAGTCAAGATAACGTGATTGAATACCAAAGGAAGAAAGCAAGGGCAAGGAAAGTAATTAAGTCATCCAAAAAGAGTGCTTGGAGACAGTTTTGCTCCTCCATTGGCAGTGAAGTACAATTGGGTGATATTTGGGCAATGATTAAAAAAATGAGTGGGAAAAGGAAATCGGTTAATATCCCAGCATTGAGAGATGGAGAGTATATGGCAATTACAAATAAGGAGAAAGCTGATTTACTAGGCAAGAAGTTTGCAAGTGTGCATAGTGGAAGTCATTTGGATGAAATGCACAAACAAAGAAAAAAAGAAATTTTAAGAGATAATTCTGATGTGACAAAGAAAAAGGATTGTGATGGTTCGGCTCTTGATATGGAATTTACTCTGCACGAGATGAAACTGGCTTTAGAGGGAAGTGGTTACACGTCCCCAGGGCAAGATCAATTATGTTATGTAATGTTTAGACAGCTACCTGATGAAGCATTGGAAATCATATTACACCTGTTTAATAAGATATGGAGAGAAGGCGTAATACCTGTTAGCTGGAAAAGTGCTCTGATATTACCTTTTGGTAAACCTGGTAAAGACCTAGTGAATGCAGGAAACTACAGACCAATTGCACTAACTTCTCATTTATGTAAATGGATAGAAAAGATAATTGTTCGTAGACTGGCATATTATTTAGAGCAAAGAGAACTGTTAAGCCCATGTCAAAGTGGATTTCGTAAAGGAAGATCTACGATAGATGCATTAGTGAAAGTTAGCAATGAAGCAGAAAAAGCAATTGGTGTGAAAGAGGTTATGAGTATAGTATTTTTTGATATAGAGAAAGCGTATGATTCTATGTGGAGAGAAGGTTTAATGATTAAAATGCAGAGAATGGGGATTGGTGGAAGACTTTACAACTGGGTTTTAGATTTTTTAACTAATCGGATATTTCGTGTTAAAGTTGGAGATGCTATGTCAGAGGATTTTAATATTATAAATGGTATCCCTCAAGGTAGTGCTATTAGCCCGATTCTGTTTAATATTATGATAAATGATATTTTTATGAACGTTGGTAAAGACATTGGATCGTCACTATATGCAGATGATGGGGCTATATGGAAAAGGGGGAAAAATATTAAACATGTGACAAATAGTATACAGAATGCTATATTGAATATTGAAAGATGGTCGTATGAATGGGGATTTAAAATGTCAATTGAAAAGTCATGCTTCATGCTTTTTACTAGAAAGAAAAGGACAGATACGGTACAACTGAAATTATATGGTCAAAGATTGGAAAGGGTAACAAAGTTCAAATATTTAGGGCTATGGTTTGATGAGAAATGTCTATGGAGGAATCATATTAATCAGATTGAAACTAAATGTAAAAAGGTAATAAATCTAATGAGAGCAATTACTGGGTATGAATGGGGAGCAGATAAACTCTCACTTATGGATATTTATAGGGCATTAATACGGTCGTGTATAGATTATGGGTGTATAGTATATGGAGCAGCAGCTAAAAGTATTTTGGAAAAACTTGATAAAATTCAGTTCAGAGCCTTAAGAATCAGTATTGGTGCAGTTAAAACAACACCTACTAATGCGCTGCTGGTAGAAGCTGACGAGTTACCTCTTTATTTAAGACGTTCTAAGTTATCATTAGTATATTGGGTAAAGCTAAAAGGATCTGGAGAGGATCAACCCGCTGTAAAGGTGTTAAGTGATTGCTGGGAGTATACACGACAAAGAAAATGTAAAGGTTTTGGTTGGAATATTTCTACAGTAGCTGAGGAATATGGACTAAACAGGGTAGAGTATGGACCAAATACTGTATGGGGTAATGTTCCTCCATGGATATTCCCAGTGATCAAGGTTGACTTTCGCCTTATAGAACTAAAGAGAACATGGGCTGAAAGGGAAGTGGATAATATTGGATGTTTGGTTCATAAATATGTGGGAATTAATTATTATAATTACATGACAATATTTACTGACGGATCTAAAGACCCAAGGAGTGAGCATGTAGGAGTAGGAGTATACATTCCAGAGTTTAATGTTGTAATTTGCAAAAGAATTAATGATGGAGTATCTGTATTTACAGCTGAAATTACTGCTATAATCCTAGGATTACAATGGATAGAAGAGGTGAGGCCGGAGAGAGTTGTAATTTGTTCAGACTCTGCTGCAGCTCTTAGTAGCTTAAACTCAAAAGAAACCTCTAGAGATGATTTATTGTTGGAAATATTTACAACATTATTAAGAATACAAAGAGTTGGAACTGATGTACAGTTTTGTTGGGTTCCTGCTCATGCTGGTGTAGAGGGAAATGAGAAGGCAGATGAGATTGCTAAGAGAGCGTTGAATTTAAACAAGAATGAAATTATGAAAGTTCCATTTGGAAAAGGTGAGGCTAAATCATTAATTAATAAGGTAGTGAGGGATTTGTGGCAGAAGAAGTGGGACTCAGATAACAAAGGAAGACACTATTATAATATACAAAAATCAATCACAGTGAAAACATATAAAGGAAAGTGTAGAAAAGAGGAAGTGGCTCTTGCAAGACTAAGACTTGGACATACTGGATTAAAGTCAACTTTGTTTTTAATGGCAAAATGCATTTCTGATAAATGTGACAGTTGTAATGTACCAGAAAATGTTGAGCATGTTATTTTGTGGTGTAATAAGTATAGTGCTGAGAGGATCATTTTACGTGGGAAAATGTACGGATTAGAACGTGGTTGGAATTTGGAAGGGATTTTAGGAAGGAATGAGAAGATGAGGGAGTGCTGGGAGGCTCTCTTTCTTTTTCTAAGAAATACAGGATTAGATAATATTATATAGGTTAGATACAGGATTAGATAATATTATATAGGTTAGATATAGTTGAGTTAGTTTCTTTTGCATATTTGTGTGAGTATGTGTGTATACATGTATGTGTATGTAAGTATATGGGTGTATATGTGTAAGTGTGTGTGTGTGTTTAATAATTATTATTATTAGCAATTTTATATATATATATATATATATATATATATATATATATAGGTTGTTGTTGTGTATTTTTTTTTTTTTTTTTTTTTATTAAGACCTGAAGTATGTAAAGCCCTGATATTACACACTCCTGTACAGTAGGTGGCGGTATGCACCTATAAACACTGGTTTGCGATCCGCCATTAAACTGAAAGAAGAAGAAGAAGAACTCGAAATTGGAAGTGGGAGGGTGTTTTATTGTTTTAGTAATAATCGCACAGTGACACGGACAGGTATTGAGGAACATATCTTTCATTAATATTGTCTTTAAAAAATAGTTTGTGACGTGCATCTGTATATTACCGCTTGCCATTTTAGCCTATACCAGCTTTATCGCGATTGATGCACGTCTCGCTGGAAACAGCGAATTTAATGCGACGCTGTCTTTAACAGTCTCTGTGTGCAAATCGACAAGTTGTGCTCAGTATAAATTGTAACATGCTGATTTTTAAGTGTATTGAGGAGAAAAAGATTTGAGTTAATTTATGCGTGACACGTTTTTCGTTAACGTTAGTTAATCGCAGTTGGCTGTAGTAATGATTCCATGCAACGGCGTTTCGAGGATCAAATTAAAGAGGGATTCGTTTAAGCAATATAACAAATTAGAGCAGAATAAACGGCGATGGACTGGGCCTAAAACTGTGTCTGGTTTAAATCCACTTGCCGATCGTGGCATACAGGTACAAGGCCAAAACAGCTATCCAGCTCCGGAGGCAGCAGATGTCGTTTCCTCAGAGCTAAACGCCCACGAAATCTGCGCTACCGCCGACCCCCAACCACCGTCCTATTTTGACGGGCAGGCGAGCTCCAAACAAGACGCTCATGCTGAACATGACGACTGCCGAGGGCATTATAATCAAGGTACTTTCACATCCAGAATCAGTGGCTTTAGTAACTGTGGAGGTGGAATGACTAAAGCTCAAGTTACCTGTACAAGGAGTCGGTCAGCGTCCAAAAAAGCAATGAAAAAATTGCCCGAACACAAAAAAGAAATTTTCTACCGTTTGCGCTTAGCTTTGTGCTTTGCCAGGAAAAAACATCTAAGTGGCGGGAAGCGCGTGATACACGGGTCAACGGGAACGCCATGTCGCACACTGCCGTATATAAACAGTAAAGGGTCGGCTGAGTCAGATAATATTTCTATTAAATCCACCGTCTGTGGAGAATCAGTGGATCAAACTCCAGCTGCCCTACTAGATCCAAATTACGAAAAAAAACCGGGCAGTCAAGAAAACCAAAAATCTCGTCGGGGAAGGAAACCGAGGAAACTCTTTATTGATAATTTTGGTGGGTCTGATGGACAGGTGAAAACTACCTTCAAGACGGAAGTCCGGAGAGCTCATGCAAGTAAAGCCAGACCCACTATATCTGGACGAACACCAAGTAAGGGTCAAGACATCCTTATACATGCAAATAAAGGTGGCGGTAATTTAGTGAGGAACATGTTTACCAGTTATTTATTCCCAGACCTCATGTTTCACAGGCAGCAAAGTCAGTTGGGTTAACTATCCCTTCAAGAGGCAGAGATAAGCAACAGATTTGTTATAAGTGCATTGATTTATATCCATCTTAAACAAAAATGAAAATTCACATCATTTACTCACCCTCGTGCTGTCCCTGATGTGTATGACTGTTTCTTTAGATGAACACAAATGAAGATTTTTTTTTGAAACATAATCCATCTCTGTAAGTCCATTAAAATACAAGTTGATAATCCAGAAGTCAACACTTTAAAAACCACACAAAGCCATTACAACAGTAATCCATATGATCCTATAGTAAGGTGACCAGAAGTCCCCGTTTTCCGGGGACAGTCCCGGTTTTTGGTGTTCCGTCCCCCACTGGAGTTGTCCCGTGAATTGTCCCCGGTTTACAGCTTGTTCAAAACAACCCGCAAATACATTGCATAAAAGCCATTCCTTCCAGAAAAACGCCGCACTTTCGCAGCACAAAATGCTGATTTCCGTGCAAAATATGTGGGGCCTGCATGATTTCATAATCCTCGCATTTTCGTTGCAAAAAAGTCACTTGCAGAAAGTTGAAACATTTTGCTTTTGCTTCACTCAAAAGCAGCCATTTCCCCCTGTTGCCATGGGAACGTTGTATCATGAAGTGACGTAATTACGCTACGTGAACATCATCGAAAAGCTGTAAAACAGGAGCACACTTTATTTTTTTATATTTCATTTATTAATTTTTACAGAAGTTGTAGCATATTCCTTTTGTAAAGCTACAGAACTTGTTTGACTCATCAATGTTTTGTAAGTTTGATGTGTTTATTAAGGTCTTGTAACGCGTTGTGTGTGTCGGGAAGAAAAATAGGGATAGCTCAAAGCTGAAGTTATTGCAGAGGCCAGACAGACTCATGAAGGCGATTGGCATCTCAAAACTCGCACTTTATTCCCAAATCGAACTCGTATAACTGTCTGTCACACGTTCTACTGTCCACATCGTTACTTAATAAACAAAATAAGATAAAAGAAGTAGCATCAAACAGAAATAAGCCGCATACATGGGGTGTTCGAGGCACACATGCAAGACAGTTCAACAGGGAGCACGCAGCTCTTAAAGGGGCCACACCTTGTTTCTACTCGTTACAGTCTGAAATAAAACAAGATGAGAAATTAAATATTCCCAGCACTTTCTGTGATGTAGTATGCTTGCTTATCATGGGAAGTAATAAGAAATGACTCTTTACATTAAGGTAATAGCCTAGTGAGAACAGGGTGTTGGGGTAATCTCTTTTTTTTCTCTTTTTCATCAAACCGCAGTTTTTGCAAGTTCCCGCCGCTTTTGCAAGTTCCCGCAATTTTTGCAAGTTCCCACAATTTCATCGCATAAAATTGCAGAAATATCCCGCATATTCCATCGCATTTTTAGTGAGTAATCGTGTTGAATATTTTCACCAACAGATGGCGCTGTGAGCGACTGTTATTGGTCGTGCTCCGCTACTTCATGAAGAACGTAACCTATAGGGCTGGGTAAAAAATATCGATTTCTCGATATTAATCGATTCTCATTTTTACGAACCGATATAGTCACCCTGTTTTCATTTGATGAATGAATGGAACATTGTAGCGCGCATCCCATCCAATAAATCGCAATAATCTTCGTGCTTTGTTACTATTGATTCTAAATAAAGTCTCAAATTTCAAATTACGTCCATTTTCTTACGAAATTCAAAAACATAAATAACGTTTTGGCGCTGTGGCGTGAGATCACTCTGGCTCAGCTCAGCTCAAGAGAAGCAGCAGCGCGGAGCGCACATGATCTCCTCTTCTGCCTTAATAATACCAGTTACAGTGCGAAATAAACATGAATGAATGTCTGAAAGTGTGTTAAAAGATAGAGTACAACTTATCGAAATCCGTATCATGTCACATGGAATCGCTCAATCAGTGTTTCAACCGTGGAAAGACGTCAGTAAAACAACTTGTAAACAATGTCATGTAACATCACATTTACCTCAGAAAAACCATATGTGACCATAAACTCGTTAGTCAGCTAGAAAAATTAACTCTAAAGAGGAGCATTTTGCTAAATATAT
This sequence comes from Rhinichthys osculus, assembly GCA_029959095.1. NCBI lineage: Eukaryota > Metazoa > Chordata > Actinopteri > Cypriniformes > Leuciscidae > Rhinichthys > Rhinichthys osculus. The sequence goes on from JARWKJ010000015.1 coordinate 28,092,348, forward strand.
GCACCATATTACATATTCAGTATAATTTTTATGTTCTTCGATATTTAATGGATGTTTGAATAAATCTGGCAAGTTTTTATGACAGCCACAATTTAAATGTTTATATTTCATATAACTTTATTATTATAAAAATAAATAAAAGTATAATTTAAGTGTCTGTATAGCTACAAATCAGTTAATTTTTACCTTCAATATTATAGTAGGCTAATGAAGCCTAGTAGGCTACAACTGACTCCCATAGTTTACAGCATTAGTTAAAGAGATTTGTTTTCCTTGAGAAAATTTGCCATGTATTGTACCTGAATATCCAACATAATCAATATTGAATCGAATCGGAATTGAATCGAATTGCAAGCTTGTAAATCGAAATCGAATCGAATTGTGAAATTTGTGTCAATACCCAGCCCTAGTAACCTAGACTAGAGCAGAGCACCATAATCATCAAATACCAAAGAAACATCGTTATTGCTTTCAGGGTAGTAACATACTAATGTTACTTCTTGTTGATATAAAGTAATACTGCTTTTATAACAGGGCCTCAACAGGGTGCAGGATTGTATTGCACAATTTTAAAGTCCGAAAAGTTCCAGTCACAATGCATTAATTTCCACACTTAACTATATGTAAGTAAAAAAACAACAGGCAAAAACGTAACAATTACACTTGCAACAAATAGCCTACATTTGCAGAATACACACACTTTCTGCTTAAAATAGGCCTAAGCCTAAAATGCTAAATAACAAGCCCAAATAAGAATAGTAAGAGTCAATAAGAAATGTAACAAAACATTTGAAGTTAAAAAAGTGGTGCGGTGTGGTGAATTGTATTAAAACTAGACCAAAAATCCTAATAATCAAACTAACATAATTATTAATGTTAATAATAATATAGGGAAACCCACAAAAAAAAAAAAAAAAAAAAAAACATAAGAAAATGTATTGTCCCTGTTTTTTAAATAATGTATAATAACAAATGAGATTTCAGTGATATTTTAACTACTCGAATAGTAAATGTCCCCGGTTTCCATTTCAGAAATCTGGTCACCTTATCCTAGTGCAGGGATTCCCAAAGTGTGGTGCGCGCACCCCCAGGGGTACGCGAGCTGTCACCAGGGGGTGCGCGAGAGGAAAAATGCAATGGCGGTCTGTTTTTTTTAAATGGGATTTTTCCAATACAATAAAAAAAAAAACATGAACAGTAAACATTTCCTTTGTAATCGCTTATATTTTAAATAAAAAAACTATTATTTATTAGTTTTTAATAGAAACGTATAAGACAGCTGCTGTCTTCTTCTAAACACTGCTCTGCAGCCGCTATGCTATAATATGTCACGTTATCAACTTCTAAATTCAAATGTGCTTTCGCGCGTTGGCTGGCGCTTAGCCAGTGCTGGCATAGCCTATATCGCAACTATTGAGTGTTTTCAACCACATAATGTTTATTTTAAGTTTCACACATTTAAATACACATAAGTACTAGCAAAACAATGATTTTTATTTTGCTGATATCTATGGATAAGGAATCCTTTTCATTATAAGATGACACGTTTTATTCATATCAGATAACGTTACACATGATTGTGTAGAACGTAGCTTCACATTTTACCCTATTCTTCTCCCAGTTCACCAGCCTCCTACGTTCATGTGTTTCGTGGGGGGGGAGAGAAACTGACTTGTTGTAAATCCAACAGATCCGATTCTTCTCTGAACTGTGGCACAAACTAACATGACGCCGCCCATCGCGCATACAGCTCAACTAATGCAATCGTTATGAAGGCGTTTAAACAACACAACGCGTCCACTTACACATATTTGACAATCGGAATATCACTGTTTCATGTATAGCTAATACATTTGTTGTGAATATTTTTGATAAAAAAGGAAAAATTACATAAAAGCAGATCCTCATTCATTCAGCGCTGTGTTGTGGTTGCGTTGTGTCCCGTGACAAGCAATGACGCGTCACCATGGAAACATTAAAGTGACAAATTCTAAATAACGGTCGCATTGGTGTGAAAGGGTTAAAGTCATGGTTAAAAGTGGAAGCTTGTGCGTAGCTTTGTTGCATTATATTGAAACTTTGTTGATGTTGTTATTGTCATGATGTGTGTTCTGGTTATTTGAGCAGAATAAAACATGAGTCTTTATATGGCAATAAAACAAAGCTTTGTTGCGTTTTTTTATTTATTTATTTATTTTTTTAAGTGGGGATTGGGGGTGCGCAAACCCGGTTGGGACATAGAAGGGGGTGCACAAGGAAAAAAGTTTGGGAACCGCTGTCCTAGTGGATTAATCAATGTCTTCTGAAGCGAAACAATAGATGTGTAATACATTTTTTTTTTAAACCTTCGCTTCCTTATAAACTATAAGCTATAATCATATGCAAGTTTGAGTAAATGTAAACGTCAGCATGTTGAGAAGCATGATATAGGCTAAGTGTGTTGTGAAGGTCTGTGCTTCCGTGTTACTTCTTGCGCGAGTTTCACAAGGCACTTCACGTTCACAGTAGGGCTGTCAACTTTAGTCGTTTAGTCGACTAATCGGTCGATGCCGTCTTGGTCGACTGACATTCTTATTGGTCGACGAGTTGCATTTTTTTTTTTTATAGAAATAAATTTTCAATGATTTACTCCTTGATATTTATTCCAAGCAGTTATATATTACTTTATTCTAAATATAATTAGCCTATGGTTTATCCCTAACTTTAAATGCTTTAATTTAGGCTATTTTGTAACAGCGCCACAGTTTAGCGCACACACATAGAACACTCGGTTCGCACCTGTGGCTGGCTGCGCTGCTGCTTCGTGCTCAGTAAGGTAGGTAGGTAGTTTAGCTGTATTCATTCAGTTAGAACGCTACTTGTTTCGGTTTTTATGTTTTTATACACTATATGTTTTTATCTCGATGCGGCGTGGCATGTTGGAAAAACTCAAGGTTCAAACTCAAGGTTTGAGTTTGAGTTTCAAACTCAAACTCAAAACTCAAACTCAAGGTTCAAGACTTGGAAAAAAAAGAGCGCGTCGCACCGCGACTGCGTTGCTTCCATCATGAGCGCGCACACCGCGCGCCTACATTTGAAATCGAACTTGAGCGCGCAAAAGACTTGAGTAGTCCCTTTAACGGCTTTATCATGCTGACTCAATAGATTGTGTTTTCTTGATATGTTTTTGTTTTTATTTGTACACTTGACACATTTGAAAATAGCCTAAATAATGTAACAAAACGAAAATAAACCTATATGCGGTCCTACAATACAGCCTATTATTATTAGGATTGTTTTTTTAGGCTCTTTGGGTTTTTTTTTTGTGTGTTTTTAAAATGCCTAGATCAGCTGGACAAAAGTTAACCCATAGCTTTGAAAGTAAAGAAGAATATACAGCCTGTATATACGAGAGCTTTTGTTAGGATTTTTCATTGTGGCAGATAGCAGTAAATATTTTTTGTAGCTTGTGGTGTGGTCAGATGCACGATTGTGACTGTTACTATAGACCTAGGACAGTGCTCCTCACTTTTTGCAGTTAAAAAAATAATCACTTAATTTTCAAAGAATTGTATTATTATTATAGTTTTATTTTTGATGTTTTTCCGTTGTTGTTTTATAAATGCTCTATGACAATTGTTAAAAAATGTTAAATCAAAACATCAGTCTTTTTTTTTTTTTTTTTTTTTTTTTTTTTTTAGTCGACTAATCGTTGCGCAGGACAAGACTTTGGTCGACTAAGGATTTCTTTGGTTGACTACAGCCCTAGTTCACAGTGTGCTAACATTGTGCTTCACGATGCTATTTGACAGTTGGACGGAAGTGATGTTTATTTGTATAAGCTTCCTTATAAACTATAAACTCTCGTATGCATGTTTTGAGTTGATGTAAATGTCAGGAACGTTGTGAAGCATGTGTTGTGAAGGACCTCTGCTTCCGTGTTACTTCTCGTGCAATGTTCACAATGCACTTAATTACGTTTCACATTCACAATGTGCTGATGTAGTATTGTCATCATCGCTTGGTGTGGTTTTTGAAGTGTCAACTTTTGGGTTACAATCCACTTGTATTATATGGACTATTTTTCAAAAAATCTTTAAATTCATCTGAAGAAAAAAGTCATATACATCTTGGACTCCATGAGGCTGAGTAAATGATAACAGAATTTCCTTTTCTGGGTGGAGAATCCCAAGCATTTTGATTGATATGATTTAATGGAGAAATTTGTCAGCGTTTTGGGAGAAAGCAGTTATAGGGAGGCTCTTTATATTCATATTGCATTTTTACTCTCACCCTTTTCACATTCTTTGTCTCTGATTGCAGATATCAGTTCAAAAGTTGAGCTGAGACGGCAACTTAGGTCAGACACGAGGAAAGACCGCAAACGATTGGTGAAAAATTCGTGCTGTGCTTTGTGTGGTGATGTAAAATACACTCCTCCCCCTAGTAAGAATCTGGCCCGTTTACTCAATCACAGATCGAGAGCTGGCCGCCCCAGCCCGACTGCGTTGCAGAAAGGTGCCTGTCATAACTCTGAGTCCCGTCGGCCCCCGACCACACCGATTTTCCGCTTTGAGAAAAACCTCATGGTGAAACTGTGTGATGTAGCCCGAGTGTTTGACATAGCCTCACGTGATTTCACATGTGTCTTGCCAGCGGTACTAAGACAAAAGAGGAAATGCAAAAGAGTGAGGTGCTCAATGAAAGAATTCAGTTTTCTCGTGCAACCTCATCTCCATGGCATCAGGAAGCAAAGAAGTAAGATTGCTAACCAATCCTGGGAAGTTTCCACTCCAACCCATAGCTGTGCTTCTTTCTCATCAGGTGATCCTCCATCTGGAGCTACAGGCAGCACATACATTTCAGACACAGCAGAGACTCCAGATGGATCTGTAAAGGAATGGGATGCTTGCCTTGTAAGGAATCCAGACTGCGAGAGGATGAGACAGACCGACATTGAAGGAACTGCCTCGGTACTCCCACGTTGTGAAGACAACAGTCCTGTTGTGCGTTTCTGTGAGAAAGACAAGGCCTGTCCAATGAATAACATCTCTGAAAGTTCTTCAAGCCCAGTGCGTCGTGTACCACCTTTAATACTCAGACGAGTTACTGTCAATGGTTTTGGTTTCGGACATGACAATGTGAACAGAGGTCTTTCACTGGATGAAGAGGAGGAGGACAGAAGAAATGAGGATTCTGATTGTGAAGTGAACTCACCTGAGAGTTTCTCCTGCCAGCGAACGCAAGCCTACATATTTTTCCCCCAATCATCATGCGCTCGCACATGCAAAATCTGGCCCTTCCCCAGAATGGGCCCTCCTAACGAAATCAGACCATCGCATCTAACTGGACCCCGGTGGATTGTGACCACTTCATTTCCTGCCACCGTTCAGACTTCTCACGGTGTAGCACCTGAATGCTTATCAGATAAGGATGTTCAAAACAGACTTTCCAAACCCACAAAGCAAAGCAAGAGCAGTGATGATGCAAGCGAAGTACTGGAGGGGCAACTACTTTCTTCTGCACCAGGTGAGAAGCCACCCATTGACACTTTAGCTGTGTTGGAAAGGACTTCAAAAAATCGAGCACAAAGTCTTTACAATCCCAGAGGTACAATGACTCAAGATATTTTTCATATTTCGAAACTTGCAGAACACAGCACTTACTGTGCGTTTGGTGAAAAGCCAACCACTTGCATACCAGAAAGGGCTTGGAAATGTCTAGTAGACAGTCCAAGAGTCATATTCACTCATGTTTCCAAACCGACAGAGCTTGAGTCAAACCAAAGTCTGAAGAAAGCTTTCGAGGATGTTCTTGAGTACTCTGCACCTGTAATGACTGAACAGGGTAACAACTACAAACCTAATGGTCTTGACTATGCAGCATCATTAGAAGGGAACTGTCTTTTAAAAAAACATTCCCTTCTCAAGAAGTCTAATCAGGAAATGCTTTCAAGTGGGTCCAACAATCAGTCTGATGTTCCTGTCATCAGGGAAGAAGATAAAAAATTACCCAAAGATTCATTGTATCCCAAAGCTGTTAGTCAGGAGGGGGTCGAAAATTGTGGTAGACGAGTTCTCTATAGCCCAGGGTCACTCTCGCAAATATGTCTTAAAGGAAAAATGCTAAAAGCACAGCATTCTTCTTTAGTGACAACCTCTTCTTCGGTGGACCAGGAGACCAAAAGTGTTACTCCAAATTCGGTTGTGCATACACCCGACAGCAACCCTGACTGTTCAGGAGAAGGGAAAAGAACGCAAGTATTTGATAGCCACTCAATCACAGACTCCTCTTCTGAAGATGAAAACAAGAATTTCACTAGTCTGTCTTCAGATGAGGAGTCAATGGAACATCCTGCTGCTGCGAGCTTGTTGTCTGATGATGATGGGACATGTCAGATTAAAGATAAAGAACAAGGCTCCACCCCTCCACCATTTCCTATGGATGCCGACAGCTTCCTGGATGTTTCTCGAGCATATGAAGAAGATGTCCTTATACTGGATGTGATACAGGATGATCCAGAGTTGTTCGGGGCTGTTGTCACTGAAACTGTGAGTAACAAAGATGCGTCAACAGAGGAAAATGAAGAGACACAGCAAAAATCAGAGTCGAAACTTCAAACTGGAAATCCCTGCAGGATTGTCTGGGATCTAAACACAGATCGGTAATTCATTTAAGATTTAATAAACAATGATGGATCTTTTTAAATGTGTGAAGAAAGTCTTACTACTGTAAGATTGCTGTTTGTATTTAATTGAATTTCTTCTTTCTTGGTGATGCATTTAACTTTAGAGATTTTTATTTTATTGTTTTTACTGAATATGGTTCTGTTTCTTAATCTATCATTTATTTTAATGCACCAGTGAACCTCACTCAACTGCTGTAGACGCCAAGATGGAAGATTTGAAAGATGGTGGTACTGTGATGGGTATGTGACCTTTGAATTGTTTTACAGAAATATTTTAAGCATTAATGTCAAAGTTAATTTGAGTTTTGAGTTGAATCTGTGTCCTAATTCTGATTTTTAATTAGTTTAATTAAAGGGATAGTGAATATGTAAACATAATCATAGATGACGCCACGGGTTTTTATTTAAAATAAAGAACGTAGCCTATGCAATTTATATTCACAATACTTACTAAAATATAATTAATATTATATATTAGTAAGTATTGTGAATATAATATTAATTATATTTTAGTAAGTATTGTAAATATATAATTAATATTATTTTATTGCATTTGTATTAGTTGTTTGAAGAGTAAAAAAAAATTGGTTGGTCTTAACGCAAGTTTACAACCGGCAAGTCGGTCGGACTACAGGAAAAAAATAAAAATAAACTGGGTCAGTCCTAAATTGACAGGGTCGGTCCGGTTACGGCAAACAAGAATATTTTTAAGGATGGCCTGATACTACTTTTAAACATAACACTAAACCGCAGTAGGTGGTGGCAGGCGACCGTCTTAATGAGTGAGTCATTGATTTATTCATTCAAACGATTTGTTCAAACGGCTGATTCATTCAAGAATGAGACAGATGTTTATGAATGGATGTTTCCTGTGAGATGCGCCGTGGTTCTGCTGTGATTTTAGTTTGGAACTATTTTCGCTGCTGAAACAAATAAAAACAGCCAATATTGCATCTAAAATGTAAGTGACTTAATTTTAACTGTTTATTGAACTGTTGTAGGAAATCAATATCACATTTTCAATCGTGATGGTATTCAGGAAAAATAATTGAGGTTGCTGAACATATGTTAAAAATATAAAAACTCCACATTTCGATTTTTTATAGGCAGTATGTTGTAAAACTGAGTTTGTGTGTGCTGCGCTCATTTGTGTAGATTTCTCCTCGAGAGGCTGCGCGAGCGTCAACAGCGCAACCTTATCGTCAGTGGCGGATTTAGCAAATTGGGGGCCCCAGGCGAAGGTAGTATGGGGCCCCCATCCTATCTTTAAAAGAGAACAAATTTTTTTTATTTTTGAAAAATAAACCATTAAATGGCACTTTCTGGAGAGTTTTGTGCAAAGAAATATAGAAAAAAGTAGGTCTAGCAAGTCTTATATTTCTGTAATTCACACAGATCAAACACAAATATGCTGACTGAATAGATTGCTAGTTGAGAAACACTGCTTTAATTAATGTTTTTATGATGACTTTGCCAAAGGTTAACTAAACATCATGAGCCGTCTTCCTGCTGGCCAGTAAGTTATTTGGCAAATTGAATACAGATCTGTATTATGCTATAGTTTTTGATAGTGTTATACATTTCTTACAGATAATCACGATGATCATTGCGTTTGTCTTACCGAATGTGGTAGCTTTATGCAATTACAGTTTGTCTATAAGCTTTTTTATTAATGCCGACAGTAAAATGTTGCCTGATATTGCTACGAAAAACAAAATAATAATTATAATCCGAAATAAGTTCAAAGCTTGTGTTTTGGAAATAAGATTAATATATCATTAACCCTAACATGCAACTTTCCACTTTAATAACTTCCTAAAGTGTCACATTAAATCAGAAAAACAGGTCCAGAAGACTACTGCCACCTTTCCATTAGTGGATCTGGCAACACGGAGGCTGCACCCCCGCCCTCACTCACAACGCGCTCCTAAGCCCCGTTCACTGCGCTAGCTTCTCGCAGCAACATGAATTGCAAACACTCATATGAGGTGGTTTAAACGGCTAATTAATCATTCAGAGAGCTTGACATTTTATTTTTTAAAGGTGACCTATAATTCAAAATTGAATTTACCTTGGTATAGTCAAATATCAAGAATTCAGTGCATGGACATGACATAGAGTGAATCTCAAACTGGACTGTTTTCGCGTTCTCATTTAATTCACGTTTATGAAAAACACCCCTGAAAAACGGTCGGTTCTCCACACAATACCGACTGTGACGCAATAGTCGGGATCATTAATATGTACGCAGGGCCGTTTGAAGGAATTTGGGGGCCCCAAGCAAAATGGACATGGAGGCCCCCCAAGCCCCCCCCCCCCCACACACACACACTTACACACACTTTGTATGAATAAAAAAGGTTTACAGTGCAAATACTGCTGTTGCATACTGTGCATAAAAAAATACAAGATTACAGTGACATGAGCTATGAAAAAATCATGTTCCTCTGCCTTTTTCAGGTTAAATAATGTTTATAGATGGGTAAGGTTACAAATTATTTATTAAGTAAAAAGACTGTTTGCTAACAGTTAAATGACAATTAACTAAATATTAAATAACTAACAATTTACCATCTATTAATGATTGTTATTATAAAGTGTTACAGAAAACTTAAAGATATGTTAGCATTTCCATATTTTGATATTAGAAGGGAAGGGATGCTGCTTTCACTACCAATGCTTAAAAACATCCCAAGCTAATGTTTGATGCACGGAATTTATTGTGTGGTTTTCCTAAACCCCATTGGTAAATAGATTATCACGGTGGAATAGTTATGCTATGCCATTTTCATCAAAACCTATTAGCTATAGCAATGTCATGTCATTAAATACGATAAACAGTGATTCTGAAACTCCTTAAACCGTTAAAAAACATATTACAGTATGTAACATTAACCATATTCCGTCCGTTCGAAAATAAATTTGCACTAACTGTTCGTTACAAGCAGCATTTGCCGTCAGGCAGGTAGCTAACATAAACATATTTTTGCTAGCCTAATGTAACCTGCTGCAAAATTACACCATTTGTACAAGACAAGTAGAGCTATTTTTATGCAGTGTAATTTATTACTTTACCACTATCTGGTATTTTTCTAAACCTTCTCTTCCTTTCTCTTCTTTCTTTTCTGGCTTCCTGAAGCATAATTCCGCTTCATGGTAACTCCCGAGGAGGTTTGTATTTTGCCGGCAGCAGAGATCGCGTGGTTGGCTGGCTGCTGTCAGCGACTACTGAGGGGGCCCCCTTGAGGGGGATTCCGATAACAGTGTCATTGCACTTTACTGCATTGACTATCAAAGGGGCGCTCACAGTTTGTCGTTGCATTTTATTCTTAAACAGTCGTTGTCTTGGGGCCCCAGTCCAGCTCGGGGCCCCAAGCAATTGCTTGGTTTGCCTGTCCTGTTCCGACGGGCCTGTATGTACGCCTCCAAATATTTGCATAATGCCAGCCCTCAATGCCAGGCGGAACTACGCAGCCGAAGCATGGCAGTTGCTCAGTGTGGATGTACACATGAACACAAAAGTATTTTTTAGTTCCTTCATCTGAGCCTCTGAAGAAACAATGGGTTAATTTTATTTTCTCTGGAAATTTCCAAACATTTCACCGACTGTTTCCTCAACTTGGGCCAATACAGAGCTGGCCTCGGATCGAGCTACCAAGCAACACTTTCTGATGTGTAATTGTTCAAGTTCAGACAGGTAATCTTTCTCTCAAAATCGTTCAATACTGTTTATGCATCAGTAAGTCAAGCCAGTGACTAAAATATCAGCTTCACATCGTTTCTTTTAGTAGGATGTAGGGCTGGGCGATATGACCAAAATCTCATATCACGATAGAAGTCATCTCATATCCCGATAACGATATATATCACGATATACTGTAAAACTTCAAATAATAGCCCGGGCTTTTATTTTCCCAAATCGCCGAACTGCACCGGCTTGTATTTGAGGCAGGCGTCTATGAGACAGGCCTTTCATTTAGTTTAATTTCATTTAGATAACGAAGATTACGTTTTATTTATAAATGTGTTTAACAAATCCGTTAATCTAAGAATTAGCCTAGGCTACTTTATTATGTCTAAAGGGGGTCGCTCACCGGACGAGAAGCGCGCGCGCCGTGTCTATAGCAACTCGAGGTATCGCACACCGGACGCGCGCTGTCAGTTTATGGCCAGCAAATTGTTATGTTTAAGGACATTATGGAATTAAGATCATGTCTGTACTATGTTATGATAGTACTGTACAATTAAATACAATCGTTGCTTAGTCTGCAGTCTAAACACTTTACCTCAGAGCGTCCGTTAACTGAATGAATTGGGAATATCACCTGAAAATCCGATAACAGCATCAATTTGAATTCAACCAGCTGATTTCTGTAAATGAATGTACAACTAAATGTATGTTGCAGCTAGTGTTGTCAAAATATTCGGTACTTCGGTACCAAGTCGGTACTAAAAAAATTTAAACGTCACGGTACCAAGTCCCGGTGGTACCGAGTACCCGGTCAAACCCGGTTCTGGATGCGCAATGCGCATGCACGAAGGGCGTGAAGTTGCGTCCGCTTCATGAAAGCGCTGAGACATGGCGACCGGCGGCGCTGCTGATGTGGTGTCTGTGTATTACACTGCAAAACGACTATTTAAATATGAACCCTTCATGTTCTGCTTGTCTCTGTGTGAATGAACGGCGCAGACGCGCGGTTTCATTAAACGTTACCTCACACACACACACACACACACACACACACACACTGAAGCACGATCGAGTGACGCTCGCGCTGTTTTCAGTCTCTGCTGCCTCACGATATGATGACATGATTCATGATTCCATTCATCTCCGAGTGTCACTTCATGAGCATTTTACCGTTTCATTTGAGAAAAACTATCGTCATATCATACACGCACAGAAACTCAAAGGTCTTCACGGCAACCCGTCAAAATAAAAGTTTGGTTTAACTTAAAGAAATTGACAGAAATAATTATATTAGGCTACTGTACAATAGATTTAACTACGTCTCGATTAATTCAAGATACTACTACTAATAATAATAAGTGCATAGAAGGTTGCTTATTTTTCACTTGACTTTTTTTATAAGCAATATTTCTCAATATCATCAATATTTTCGTTTAAACAGCATGTAACCTTCAATGCTTTCATAAATTTACCATCATAAATAATAAAGTCATTGAATTGAATTGAATTTAATATATATATATATATATATATATATATATATACATATATATATTTCAAATAGTTAAATAAATTATAAAAAAAATAGTTCAAACTGATTTTGCTGTGGTACCGAAATTGGTACCGAGAACCGTAACATTTTAATGGTATCTGTACCGACTACTGGAATTTTGGTACCGTGACATCCCTAGTTGCAGCACAGGGTGAAGTCAGTATATACATAACGATAATTGTACATTTAATATAACCATAGCTTTTAGATTATTGGCAGAATTAAAAAAAACGAAACGATGTGACAGCCATGGGCTGAACAATACATTACTGGTAATATCCATCGAGCCTATGAACTTGTTGCCCGAAACACATCAACAAGAAAGAATGAAGGCTATACCCTGTAAAACGATCTCATTCTCTCTCCGGCCTCCGCTAACTCTGCTTGCGCTAACAACTCCGCCCAGATGCGCGCAATCTGCACCACAGAACTGGTTTAAACAGACGATCTGACGGGTTTTAGAAGATTAAATACAAACCGAAACTAAAAAACAGACCAGGCCTCTATTTGAGACTGGCGTTTATTTATCCAAACCACCCTAAAATGGTCAATACAACAAATAGAAAGTTAACCAAACCATCTAGCCCCTCGTTTAGGAACGAGCTCCTCGGTTTGTTCTGGCTGGTTCTTCTCCTGCTCGGAAACACCCGGTTCTGTCACCCCTTCATTCATGCTGTTATTCACGTTTCTGCCTGCATCCCCATGGTGGCGTGAAAGATTGCAGTCATCCAAATTTTTGCCGTAAACAATGTTTTTTTGCGACACCACGATATAAACGATATGGCATAATATGAAACGATAGGCTTTTTATATCGTCCATCCGATATATATCGTCATATCGCACAGCCCTAGTAGGATGAAAATAATCGTATTTAAATTGTGAACAAATTATATACAGAAAGCGATCAAAGAACAATCTTTCCACACAGCGCGAGTTTATCTGGACACTTGCCAAACTCGTTATGAAATCAATGACGCACGTTACTGCACAACGAAGCTCTTACTGTATTTACATCATCGTGTTTGCATTGGTGAAAGCAGAGAGAGTGCAGAAACTGCTTTGCAATGATAAGATCTTCATTCTCGCGATCAACACACTGTCATCTGCTCAATGCTCATCACGGCAACATTTTATGTGATGGGAATAGATCTAAAGACTTTAAAAACATCTCACGATTCGTTAATCTCGATAGCTGTTATAGTAAAAACGTATAATAGCAGTAGTAAAAGTATTCGGGAGAGAGTTTCACATGTAATGCGTAGCTATTTCATATGCAAGCATGTCAGCCAATCACAGCAGTGGCCGCGGTTACACTGAATCCCACAGCAGACACGCCCCTTCAAACAGAGTGTTCAAATCAGAGGCTAAAAGCAGGCTAGGAAAAATGCCATTTATTTCTAAATTGTGATTATTTTTTATCTAAAAAACATACTAACATTATAAGGGTAACCCAGGAAACATTATAAAATAATAAAAAAAAACATTCTAGGGCACCTTTAATGTAAAAAAAATGACAGAGGTCCGGACCTCGGTGACCTCATAGCTGGCTACGGCCATGGACTTGTAACATATCGTTAGCATTGTTGTCATTGTCAGCGGGCATCACAAAAAAGTTTGTTACCTTCTGCAATTTTGCTAAAAACGTTTTGCTTTCCTCCCGCTTCCTGGTTTTTCAGCACCGCTTGGGTAGCTTCGCTTAATTTTTACTCTGTCTACTACTCTGTACACTCTGTCTGTCACTCACTGTCTGTTAATCACTTCTTTTTCTCCGTCAGTTTTTTTTGGCGCATTACAGCCTTGTCACTTTCGCACGTGAGATAATGGAATAGTCCAATGTAGTGAGGTGAGGTGAGGTGAGGTGGGGGGGGGGGGGGCCCTCCTGTCTGCGACTAATGATTTGATGCCTTTTTTCGCAAATGTTTTTTTTAGAAATATATAATTTGCGCAAAAGTAAAAAAAAAAACAAAAAAACTTAAGCATAATTTAATGGGGCATTTTGGGGGCCCCTAGGTAGCTTGGGGCCCAAGGCAATTGCCAAACCTTTGCCTAATGGTTAAGTTGGCCCCTGTTTATCATCAGTAGACATTTATACTGAAGAACGGAAAGGCGGCTGGACCTGATGATATACCTGCAGAGGCCCTGAAAGCAGATCTGAACGTGTCAGTGTAAATGCTGTACTCACTCTTTGAGAAGATCTGGGAGAACGAAGAGATACCGGCCAACTGGAAGGAGGGTTATCTAATCAAGCTTCCTAAGAAAGTTGACCTCAGCAATTGTAACAACTACAGAGGTATTACTCTCCTGTCTGTGCCAGGCAAGGTCTTTAATCGGATCCTCCTAGAGCGAATGAAAACTCTCTGTAGAAGACTCTGTCGATCTACAACTACGAGATGAACAAGCTGGTTTCCGGCAGAACCGATCATGTATAGACCAGATCGCCACGCTGCGAATCATAGTGGAGCAATCTTTGGAGTGGAAATCACCGCTGTATATCAACTTCGTCGATTACGAGAAGGCTTTTGACAGTGTGGATCGAGAGGTCTTATGGAAGCTCCTCCGGTACTACGGCATTCCATCCAAGTTGGTATTGCTGATAAAGAGCTCATACGAAGGCGTGACATGCCAAGTGATCCATGCAGGACAGCTCACCAACAGCTTTCGGGTGAATACTGGAGTCCGAAAAGGATGCTTGTTATCCCCGTTCCTTTTCCTCATCGTCATCGACTGGATCATGAAGACTTCTACCAGCAAACGGGATTCAGTGGACATTATGGAATCAACTTGATGACCTAGACTTCGCCGACGACCTCGCACTTCTCTCCCACAGCCAGCAACAGATGCAAGAGAAGACAAGTGTGTTGGCAGACACATCCGCTCAAGTTGGACTCATTATTCACAAAGAGAAGACCAAGATTTTAAAACGAACTCCAGTAACACCAACCCAATCACACTGAGCGGAAGTCCTCTGAAGGAGGTGCAGTCATTCACCTTCCTGGGCAGCATCATTGACCAACATGGTGGAACAGAAGCAGATGTCAAGGCAAGGATAGGAAAAACAAGAGGCGCCTTCATCCAGCTCAAGAACATCTGGGCTTCCAGAGAGCTGACCTTGACTACCAAGATCAGACTGTTCAACTCCAACGTGAAATCAGTACTGCTGTACGGCACTGAAACCTGGAGAACAACCAAAGCCACCAACAGTAAAATCCAAACCTTCATTAACACCTGTCTCAGAAGGATTCTCCACATCCGTTGGCCCGACACTATCAGTAACACCAATCTATGGGAAAGGACATGCCAACTTCCAATAGAGGTAGAAATCAGGAAGAGAAGATGGGGTTGGATAGGACACACCCTTCGCAAACCGCCAACAAACATCACCAGGCAGGCTCTCAGGTGGAACCCTCAAGGCAAGCGGAAGCAAGGCTGCCCAAAAAGCACATGGCGACGTGAACTCGACGCAGACGTCACAAGGATGGGCTACAACTGGAGTCAACTAGAAAGAATGGCCCAGGACAGAAATCTCTGGAAGTCTATTTTTGGCGGCCCATACCCCGGGAGAGGTGGAGGGCATAACTAACTAACTAATACATTTATTATCCACAATCGATCGCAACTTACAATAAATGTAATACAATCAGAATCATTCTCTCGTTTTAGTGATAGCTTTTTAGGGCCCAAGCCTTGAAAAGGCGAAGGCCCTATTGTTTTCCTTAGGATTATTAGGGCCCAAGCCTTGAAAAGGCGAAGGCCCTATTGTTTTCCTTAGGATTATTTTTCTTCATAATTATTTTTCTTACGATGATTCAGGCACTTTTGGGGCCCTTAACGTGCACGAAAACTCTTGAAACTTTGCACACGGGTCAGAACCCGCGGCCATCAGGGCCGGGCTGAAGATGGTACCCGGGCGTGGCAGGGGGGCTCGACAGTGCCCCCTGGAAAGGGGTCCGAAAACTTGGTCCATAAATCAAACATGCTTGCATGTAAGAATATGAAACTCGGTACACTTATAGATCTCATCGGTTCATATATACTTCATGCTCTTACTTTTTACCCCAGCCCAACAGGAAGTCGGCTATTTAGGGTTGTTTGTAAAACGCATGCAATGGAATTTAAAGTACTTCTCCTAGAGAATTCAAAGAAATGCTACGAAACTCGGTCAGCATGAAGTCAAGACATTGAGGATGAAAAATTGCCAGGGGATTTTTGATATCTCGAACGGTTTGGCCGTGGCGAGAAACGTGAAACAGGAAGTGTGTTATAACTTCAGCATACATTAACTGATCTTAAAGGAGTAGTTCACTTTTGAAAAAAACTTTTGCTGATAATTTACTCACCCCCATGTCATCCAAGATGCCTATGTCTTTCTTTCCTCAGTCGAAAAGAAATTACGGTTTTTGATGAAAACATTCCAGGATTTTTCTCCATATAAGTATGGTTAATGATAAATGGGAACCATACGGTCCAAGGTCCAAAATACAGTTAAAATACAGTTAATAACAGTTTCAGATGCAGCTTAAAATGTCTTTAAACGACACCAGACGATGAATAAGGGTCTTATCATGCGAAACGATCGCTCATTTAAAAAAAAAAAATAACAACAACGTTTAAGTTTTATAAGCTCACATGCCCGCCTTGCTCTGTTCTGTGTGACTCTCCTGTTCGAACTCGTTCATCAAAATGAACAAATCTTTTTTCGAGTCATTTGATTCATTTAACGACCGAAATGAACGAATTGACTCGAAAAAAGATTTGTTCATTTTGATGAATGAGTTCGAACAGGAGAGTTACACAGAACAGAGCAAGGCGGGCATGTGAGCTTATAAAACTTAAACGTTGTTATTTTTTTTGTAAATGAGCGATCGTTTCGCATGATAAGACCCTTATTCATCGTTTGGTGTCATTTAAAGACATTTTAAGCTGCATCTGAAACTGTTATTAACTGTATTTTGGACCTTGGACCGTATGGTTCCCATTTAAGTCCATTATATGGAGAAAAATCCTGGAATGTTTTCATCAAAAACCTTAAAGGAGAACTCCGGCGCAAAATGAACCTTTGGTCTAATTACACATTGTTACCTAGTCAACCGTTATCTGAGATTTGTTTTCATGATTATCGAATGTAAATAGTTTTATCTCTAAAAACAGTTTAGCCTATAAAGCTAGTATAACGCTAGTATATTGGGCATAGATCAATGACAAATAAAAATCGCTTGTTAATACCACTAACAAGGCTCAAAATAGCCAAGGAGGGGAGGGGAGGGAGGAGAGAGAGGGAGGGAGAGAGAGAGAGGGAGGGAGGGAGGGAGGGAGGGAGGGAGGGAGGGTTGGTGTCTGTGTTTATGTGTGTGTGTGTGTGTGTGGCTGGCTGTATGATTTTTCCTGCATTAAAGGATAAAGAAATCTCTAAGTCCTTGTCTTTTCGCATAACAATTTTTGTATTTTTTTTAAATGACAAAATATGCATATAACCCCAATCTTTTAAATGTATAGTTTGCTTTAAATAAAAGTAAGATTGTTTTGGTAATTGAAGCTGAATGAATTTAAAATTCATGTGCCTAATTTCAATATATTTGTTTTCCTTAAAATTTTAAAACACTAACCTCATTCTCATCTAAATTACAAATATTTTTTTTTTCTGTATGAAATAATACTCTGACTAAAAACACTTTTGATGTTTCTTTTTTAATCAATGTAGAATGTGTAACTTAAAAATAAACAGATTAGAGCTCTGTTTGAGGACAATCCTGTGTGGGGAGGTGGCAGGGGGATTTATCTTTTGGGTGAGATTTAATTTAAATTATTGTTTTTCAAGGTAGCATTCTAATCAGGTAAAGCAAGTAATATTCTCTGTATCTTTATATAAATATACACACATGGTGGTAATGGCGCAGTGGATAAGACACATGCCTTTGGTGTGAGAGACCCGGGTTCGAATCCACTGTGAGACACCAATGTGTCCCTGAGCAAGACACTTAACCCCTAGTTGCTCCAGAGGTGTGCGACCTCTGACATATATGGCAATTGTAAGTCGCTTTGGATAAAAGCGTCAGCTAAATGAATGAATGTAAATGAATATGTGTGTGTGTGTGTGTGTATATATATATATTCATAGCTACGAGCAGCGATTACGGGCCCAAGCCGGTGGCACCGCAACCCCGGTTATAGCGCCACCAACTGGCAGCAGGAAGTGTGTCACTTTCAAAATGATTTGAAATCACCCTCTTATTTTTACCTGATTTGCTTCAAACTTCACTACTATAATGTAAACACACGGCAGATGTAGACCTGGATGTAGACCTGACCTTTCAGAAGGTTGCTCACGCATACTTTGTGATTGATATGTACCCTCGATGCGCACTTTTGCAGAGCCCACACCAATGCAAGCTCTACAGCACACTTCTTTTCGATAGTCAAAGCAGGGTTACGTTTTTTTGCACGTCGTGCACAATAACCCTAAAGGCACCAGGGTGGCGGTGCCACCGGCTTTATATATATATATATATATATATATAAATATAGCTGCGAGCAGCGATGAAGGGCCCAAGCCGGCGGCACCGCCACCCCGGTGCCTTTAGGTAACTAAAGGCACCGGGGTTGCGGTGCCACCGGCTTGGGCCCGTAATCGCTGCTCGCAGCTATATTTATTATTATTTTACTACCTTTTGGGCACTTTTGGGGCCCTTAACGTGCTCGAAAACTCTTGAAACTTTGCACACGGGTCAGAACCCGCGGCCATCAGGGCCGGGCTGAAGCTGGTACCCGGGCGTGGCAGGGGGGCTAGACAGTGCCCCCTGGCATGGGGTTTGAACACTTGTCCATATATCAAACAAGCTTGCATGTAATAATCTGAAACTCGGTACACATATAGATGTCATCGGGCTGAACAACTTTCGCGCTCTAAGTTTTACGCCAGCCCAACAGGAAGTCGGCTATTTAGGGTTGTTTGGAAACGCATGCTCAGGAATTTGAAACACTTCTCCTAGGGAATTCATTCAATCATCGCCAAACTCGGTGTGCATGAAGTCAAGACATTGAGGATGAAAAATTGCCAGGGGATTTTTGATATCTCGAACGGTTTGGCCGTGGCGTGGAAACTAATTTATGGCGAATAATGGAAACAGGAAGTGTGTTATAACTTCAGCATACACTAACTGATCTTGATGAAACTTTAGCAGTGTGTTCGCTGTAAGAGGCCGATCACATGGATGTGACTATTGTGAGTCAAAGTTATAGCGCCACCAACTGGCAGCAGGAAGTGTGTCACTTTCAAAATGCTTTTAAATCAACCTCTTATTTTTACCCGATTTGCTTCAAACTTTGTGTATAATGTAGACACACGCCAGATGTAGACCTTTGAAAGGATTATTGATATCTTAGATACTGTTGCCATGGCAACGCATCAAACTTTAATATTCTTTTTGGATGCTTTTGAGACTCTTAGCATGCCTGAAATTGCTTAAAATTGCATGAAACACGACAGACAGATCAGAACACCAAGATTGGCAAATTAGCCACTGGCGCCCTGTGCTCTTCACAGATGAAAGCAGGTTCACTCTAAGCACGTGACAGACGTGTCAGAGTCTTGAGACGCCGTGGAGAACGTTCTGCTGCCTGCTTTCATCAGTGAAGAGCACTGCTGCTTTTCAGCAATTTGCCAATCTTGGTGTTCTCTGGCAAATGCCAAACGTCCTGCATGGTGTTGGGCTGTAAGCACAACCCCCACCTGTGGACGTCGGGCCTTCATACCACCCTCATGGAGTCTGTTTCTGACCGTTTGAGCAGACACATGCACATTTGTGGCCTGCTGGAGGTCATTTTGCAGGGCTCTGGCAGTGCTCCTCCTTGCACAAAGGCTGAGGTAGCGGTCCTGCTGCTGGGTTGTTGCCCTCCTACTGCCTCCTCCACGTCTCCTGATGTACTGGCCTGTCTCCTGGTAGCGCCTCCATGCTCTGGACACTACGCTGACAGACACAGCAAACCTCGCATTGATGTGCCATCCTGGATGAGCTGCACTACCTGAGCAACTTGTGTGGGTTGTAGACTCCGTCTCATGCTACTACTAGAGTGAAAGCACCGCCAGCATACAAAAGTGACCAAAACATCAGCCAGAAAGCATAGGAACTGAGAAGTGGTCTGTGGTCACCACCTGCAGAACCCCTCCTTTATTGGAGGTGTCTTGCTAATTGCCTATAATTTCGACCTGTTGTCTATTCCATTTGCACAACAGCATGTGAAATTGATTGTCAATCAGTGTTGCTTCCTAAGTGGACAGTTTGATTTCACAGAAGTGTGATTGACTTGGAGTTACATTGTGTTGTTTGAGTGTTCCCTTTATTTTTTTGAGCAGTGTATATATATTTTTAATGGTGTTCAAGGTTTCAGGGGCTTTTGGGGCCCTTAACGTGCTTGAAAACTCTTGAAACTTTACACACAGGTCAGAGCCCACGGCCATCAGGCCCGGGCAGAAGCTGGTAGCCGGGCGTGGCAGGGGGGCTCAACAGCGCCCCCTTGAACGGGGTCCCCAAAACT
This sequence comes from Rhinichthys osculus, assembly GCA_029959095.1. Classification (NCBI taxonomy): domain Eukaryota; kingdom Metazoa; phylum Chordata; class Actinopteri; order Cypriniformes; family Leuciscidae; genus Rhinichthys; species Rhinichthys osculus. The sequence goes on from JARWKJ010000015.1 coordinate 28,112,791, forward strand.
TGGTCCATAGATCGGTCAGCTTGAGGTCAACACATTGAAGATGCTAAATTGCGGACGGATTTTTGATATCTCGAACGGTTTGGCCGTGGTGAAGAAACGAATTTATGGCGAGAAAAGAGAAACACGAAGTGTTATAACTTCTGCATACATTAACTGATCTTGATGAAACTTCAGCAGTGTGTTCGTGGTAAGAGGTCGATCAGATAGATGTAACTATTGTGAGTCAACGTTATGGCGCCACCAACTGGCAGCAGGAAGTGTGTCACTTTCTAAATGCTTTTGACAAAAGTGGGGGTTAGTTTTATCTACAGTAACAAAACTCGATATGTATATTGTACTCTTTGAGCCGGACAACTTTCTAATTTACTGTAATTAGCTCAGACCAAGAGGAAGTCAGATATTTTGGTTTGAATATGGTGAGCCTCTCTCTGTCTCTCTCTGAGCCAATATGTCAAGCCGTTTTAACATTTAATCATTTTAACCTACTAGTCTCTATTTTCATGCTACTAGTACTTATTTTTTAGATACTAGTATCTATTCCATTAAGTAGTAGTACTTATTCATTAGCGACTAGTGCTAATTCTTTAGTACTAGTGCCTATTCTTTAGATACTAGTGCTTATTCTTTAGATATTCTTTTGAATACCTATTAGTAGCTAATGAATAAGTACTGGTATCTATTTAATAGATACTAGTATCTAATGACTTAGTACTAGTATTTATTGAATAAATACTAGTATCTATTAATATGTACTAGTATCTAAAAGTTCATTTTCTCTTTCTCTCTCTCTGAGCCAATATGGCAAGCCGTTTTAACATTTAATTATTTTAACCTACTAGTCTCTATTTTCATGCTACTAGTACTTATTTTTTAGATACTAGTATCTATTCCATTAAGTACTAGTACTTATTCATTAGCGACTAGTGCTTATTCTGTTTAGAATATTCAAAGTGCTTATTCAATTTTATGCTTATTTATATTTTCAGAGCAGAAAATCCGATTTTTCTGCTTATTCAATATTGCATCTAAAATGTAAGTGACTTGACGTGTGTGTGTGTGTGTGTGTGTGTGTGTGTGTGTGAGAGAGAGAGAGAGAGAGAGAGAGAGAGAGAGAGAGAGAGAGAGATTGTGTCTGTTACAGTGACAAGAGTTTAACCCTTTAAGGCCTTGTCTTTTTGGATATATATCTTTTTTTATTAAAAAAAATGTGCATACAACCCACATATTTTAAATGTATTGTTTGCTTTAAATTAAATTAAGATTGTATGTTTGGTAATTGAACCTAAATAAATGTTAAATTAATGTGCTATATTCCAGATCAATATATTTGTTTTCCTTCATTTTAATCAACACTAACTTTATTCTCATCTGAATTATAAAGAATTTATTTTTGTATAAAATAAAAAATCCTGAATAATCCAGACTAACCAGAGCGCACTATTTCTACAACATCATCAGTGCTGAAGCGAAACTACCAGAGCCGTTCGGCAGATAGCGAGCAGATATTTTGTGTCATGTCGTGCACAATAACCCTAAAGGCACCAGGGTGGCGGTGCCACCAGCTATATATATATATAAATAAATATAGCTGCGAGCAGTGATGAAGGGCCAAAGCCGGCGCCACCGCCACCCTGGTGCCTTTAGGTAACTAAAGGCATATATTATATTTTGATATATAATATATGAAATATATATAATATATGAAAGATATATATTTTTTAGTTACCTTTAGGTAACTAAAGGCACCGGGGTTGCGGTGCCACCGGCTTGGGCCCGTAATCGCTGCTCGCAGCTATATTTTTAAATTAATTTTTTATTGATGTTCTAATCAGGCTACTTGTCCGGTCGGGCAAATAAAATTCTCTCTTACTTGTCCCTTCAAAAAATCCACTTGTCCCGGACAAGCGGACAAGCGTTAATGTCGAGCCCTGCACCCTTGTCAAAAGTTGTTTCAAGCTTGTATGAATTTCTTACTTCTGCTGAACACAAAAGAAGTTTTGTTTGGTTACCAATATTCTTCAAAATATATTCTTTAGTGTTCTGCAGAAGAAATACATTCATACAGGTTTTCGAATAACTTTAGGTTGAGTAAATGATGACAGAATTTTTTGTGTAAACTATCCCTTTTGGTGTGCGAAGGTCTCATTCTCTAAATGGACAAAATTTAGTTGTTCATCAAATATTAGAGCTTTTTCTTATCTTATTTTTATAAGAAAGTGACTAATTTTCTGTTTTTCACCTACAGTAAAGGAGACACAGAGTTACATAGCTCAGCCTGCCCAGTGTATGAATACTTTAAAGTCAGAGGTCAGTTTGCATTGCTCCAAAACACTTGCGCATTATACTGTGATGATTTTATTTTAAAGTGTGCCGTTATACTAATTGTGTGGCTTCTCCTTTAGCAAAAGGGACACTAGTTTTTGGGGGAAACCTGCTTCTTATCCTTTCAATTCTGTTTGTTGCTGCTAGTGGCACACAAATTAAACTTTTAACACTTATTTGATGTTTGGTTCTGAACATAAATTGTGATGAACAGAGAGTTAATATTTTGTGTCCTCATCTTGCAGCATGCCACAGACTGCAATAACAACCAAGAGATGAGAGAAACAAACAATCTGTGTGCTATTACAGTAAAAAACACAAGAGCAACAAGTCTTGTAATGAACACATGCGGTAATGGTAGGTCAAACTCAACACCAACCTAAGATCTGAGATTAATCTGCCTGAAATGTTAGGGCTGAACGATTTTGGAAAATAATCTAATTGCGATTTTTTTTTTTAACCAATATTGTGATTGATTGCGATTTACTTTTTAAGTTCTTTATCTTCTGTATTATTCGACAAAGCAATAAATCATTGTATAGTAGGGATGGGAATCTTTAGGCACCTCATGATCTACTTTTTTCGTAATTAATATTAATAATAACAGTTAAAAACTTTATTTGTGTAATTATACGTATTTTTAAAAATATTTTCATATTTTTTAATATATAAGCCAACTACATTCCAAAATACATAAATAATGCCTTAGTAGAGCATTTGTGAGGAAAATTCCGGCGGGCGAGACCCCGAACTGCAAGAGTAACGTTAACATCAAGCAAAGCGGCAACCAGTGCGATAAAGCCCGTGAATGTCCTTGTAATTCGCTTAAACCTTTCCGAACTTTATGAAAGATTATTTTTCGTAAGGTTCGAGCGGTTTCGCGCGTGTGTGTGTGTGTGTGTGTGTGTGTGTGTGTGTGTGTGTGAGAGAGAGAGAGAGAGAGAGAGAGAGAGAGAGAGAGGCAGAATACGGCTGTTTCTAAAGCACACGCAGCGTCATCACGCATCTGTTTAAAAACTAAGCTCAGACTTGATTCTGAAATTCTCTGAATATATTATACATTATATATAAATGATATATATTACAACATAATATCAAATAAATCAAACATCAACTGTTCTTTCCTGTATGCCAGGCCTATATGCGTAGCGTGCCAAGTTGATGCTACATCTGCAGACTGCTTTTCTCTCGTGTGTCACGTGACCAGAGTGTAATCGCAGCTTTTGCAGTTTAAAAATCGCGTTTCATCATATCGCGATATTATCGCAAATGCAATTAATCGTTCAGCCCTAATGTTCAAGTTTGCTTATGAATATATGTATTGTAACGGAATATACGGTCAAATTAAGCAATCTAACCATAAATGTCACATGTAACATGTTTTATGCCCAAGGGGTTGAAGTGACTGCAAAAGAGACTTCTGCTTTGAGAAATGTAAACAGCAGTGTGAGTATACTCAATCTTTGACACAGATAGATAAGAGCACACAAAATGTTAGTATTATATTAATTTTACCATTACCTTTCTGTTTTATTTATATTTTTATGCATTATCCACATGTAGCACATTTTGTACCAAACTTCTCTCTGTCTTCAGTATTGTTGGTACCACTTTAGTGAATATAGCACCTGCCTGCGAAGTGTCTGTTGGTTCCTGCACATACCAAGAGATGGAGACGAAAAGGTGTGTGTTGTAATATAATTCTGGTTCAGTGTTTTTTTACACGACAGCCCCCTTCTGCAAAAATTTAGATTGTTTGAGGATCATCTGAGTTTGTGTTTATGGTTTGCATTGTTTTGTTTCAGTTCTGCATGGATACAGTGAAGAAGTTCTGTCATGTTGGTAAACATGGTCTTATTCTACGAGCAGGTAACAGAACTTAACTTATTAAAGAAATGGAGGGTATGCATTAACAACATTTTCCCAATGGGACAAGCCCCCTCAGCCGGACTGTGTGGCAAAACATCCTGCTACATGACTGGCTTTAATAGGGCTTTACTGCGAAAACAGAAGTTAAACAAACAATGATCTTCTCAAATTAAAGGCGTTTTCAACTTGACAAAGAATCAGTGGTCTATGGACATTCAGATGTGGCCAGGAATTGAGTGTCCTGACATTTATATGTCTACCTGATTTTGACAGCAGGGAAATAGATAGTGCAAATACAATATAGGTAGAACTAAATCTGAATGATCACTGTTATGATCATCATTATGATTATCATTGTTATATCCAGGGCTTGACATTCACTTTTTTGCTCACCAGCCACTGGGGCTAGTGGTTTTCCAAAGTTACTAGCCACTCAGCATTTTCAGTGGCCACTATTTTGACATCGATACCATAGGAGAAAAACTGCCATATAGATATTTTTAATATTATCTCATAATTTGGAAGCCGTTATATTAGACAGCTGTCACTTTAAGTCATGACGCACAGATCCATTATACTGTTTTATATAGCCAATATACTTGTCTTTTTGAACGCGCACTTTGGTTGTGAGCACAAAATCTGCGGAAATGAATAAATTATGCTCAATACGCGCAATCCCACTTCGAAATCAAAGTCAAAACGTGAGTGACAATCACGGAGTGTGAATTATCACAGACGCAATCTGAGAGAATCGCAGAGAAAATTCTCAATCTGAGAGAAAATCCTGCAATTTGAAATGTGTTTTGACTGAAAATTACGGCAGCGATGACCTGTAGCCAATGAGAGAGTTCGGGGAGGAGTTATAGACCAGAATATCAGTATTTTAAGAGAGATATTTACAATTACTGTATATCAAACAGAAACAAAGCACAAACATTTGCTTAACCAGCCGCAACAGCAGCACATTGCAAAACTATTTATTTACCTCCAACTTTCTTTGCAGAACACACAATACTTGCTCCCTGCATCTCCCAATCATTTCCTTTTTTTCTTTTACTCCTTTTCAGCGCACAGACAATTTGGATGACAGGCTATAATTTTTAATAACAATTCCAGTCTCGCACGAGAACTCCGGTCTATTTCCTTATCCCTTCTTGCATGTTTTTAGTTGTGAAACGTAGTTTGCGGACCAGAGAGAGTTGTCTGTGATTCTTCTTATTGTAAAGTCATGCAATGTGAAACCCCCTGTTGCCGATCCATCATGCAGTGTGCACACAGCAGCAACTGAATGCTACCCCAGACAGTCGTGCAGTGTGAAAAGAACAGTGGTCTGATGAGTTTGAAAATCGTGCAATGTGCACTCGGCATAATGATAGCCTGCGATTTCACTTAGTTTAATTTAATGATTGAAATGTTAAAGGTTTTACTTTGGTTAGTTTGAGCTTAAACTGAGCTGAAACTAACATAAAACATGAGCTTTGCTGTTATGTTAGTGTTGCTAATCATTTCCGTTGCTAATAAACTGTTCTTATCGCATCTGTGTTTGAAATGAATTTCGTTTCGCGAGGAGAACTGTTGAATACAATTGAACAGAACAGAACCCAATTTGGTGATTGTAAGAATGGGGCATGCATGTTGATGTCATAGCAATGTGTCTTGCCTATTATTTTTGACAAGGTCCGATGTTTCTCTTTCTTTTTACTGTTATCGCCTGGTTTAATGATAAGTTTAATTTCCTAATTATAACGTGTAATGCTGTTTTTAAAATTGTATTCAAACTATAATGTATTTGTTATTTGTCTAAAATCAGGGATTAAAAACTAATTGGTTCGTTCTGCATGAGCAAAAACGTTTTTTTTTTCTCTCTCTTTCCTTTCTGGTTTATAGTTATAGTATATGTAAAGGTCACCTGATATGAAATTTTCACTTTCTGAGGTTTTTTAACATTAATATTAGTTCCCCTAGCCTGTATTTGATCCCCTAGTGTCTAGAATTTTCAATCGGTGTAAACCAAGCTTTGGCTATTTTTCTCTGCCTTTGAGAAAATGAAAGCTCAGACGCGCTGATCTTGAATCTCCTCGTTATGACGTCATAACGAGGAAAGGTTACCTCCCCTTTCTCTGCTTTGCCCGCCCGGAGAATTTGGCTCGCCCATGAGAAAACGAGCTAGGAACAGGAAGTACGAACGCGCCGGCGCGATTTTAGTTTTTCCTAGAGAAATAGCTTTGAGATTTGAGTTTTTCCTCGAGAGATATCATGGCTTGCAAACGAGCGAAGCATGGCAGTTGATCAGTGTTCGGATGTACAAATGAACACAAAAGTATTTTTTATTTGATGTGATAGGAGTAGATCTAAATACTTAAAAAACTTCTCACGATTCGTTAATCTCGATAGCTGTAGCTGTAAAAGTAAAAACTTATAATAGCTGTAGTAAAAGTATTCGAGAAAGTTTCGCATGTAATACATAGCTATTTCATATGCAAGCATGTCAGCCAATCACAGCAGTGGCTGGTTACACTGAATCCCACAGCAGACACGCCCCTTCAAACAGAGCGTTCAAATCAGAGGCTAAAATCAGGCTAGGAAAAATTGCCTTTTATTTCTAAATTATGACTATTTTTCTAAAAAACATACTAACATTATAAGGGCAACCCAGGAAACATTATAAAATAATAAAATAACTCCATGTCAGGGGACCTTTAAGGTCTCCTTAAAGGGATAATTCACCCAAAAATGAAAATTAGCCCATGATTTACTCACCCTCAAGTCATCCTAGGTGTATATGACATTCTTCTTTCAAACGAATACAATCGGAGTTATATAAAAAAATGTCCTGGCTCTTCCAAGCTGTATAAAAGTGCATATTTCCATCATAAAAGTGCTCCACACGGCTCCGGGGGGTTAATAAAGACCTTTTGAAGCGAAGCGATGAGTTTGTGTAAGAAAAATGTTCATTTAACATGTTACAAAGTAAAATTCTAGCTTACGGCTATGGCTGTAGTGATAAGGCCATCCTTAAAAATATTTTGGTTTGCAGTAACAGCAAAAATAAAAAAAGGGTCGGTTGGTAGGTTTATTTTTTATTTTTTTTGTCAAGATTCAATGTAAAAAAAAAAAGGGACAATTTTGGTCATGGTGATTACGTAGGTATGAATTTAAACTAATTTGCATATCGTGACGTCACTGACTGGGTCTTCAACCCATGCCATGCCTTCGGGCGCTCTATTGCGAACCTCATTCTGATGCAGGTTATATATAGACCACAAACAATTTGAAATCTTTGTCAAAAAACATGTTTATTGCATTAATTCCAGCTGCATTCATTTGAAAAAAAAAAAAAAATTAGGAAGAATCAATAAAAAAAGAAGCCACTAGATTTCAATGAAAGTGGATTTTCAGAGGGAAACAAATAAATTAAAATTACTAATCTCACCAGTGCCGTGCCGACCAATAAAACAGCACATTTGGCACCATTCGTTTAAATTTGACCCATAAAGCTCTGCTATTATTAACGGAAATCAGTGAGGTCAAATGGCTAGGCGCATTGTAGAAACTATATTAAGTAGTCCTGACATATTATGGAATGCTCGATTTTCTTTAGTGCAATTTAGTATATTTCGGTATGGGATGTGCTGTTTTATTGGTCAGCGCGGCGCTGGTGAGATTAGTTCGCGCCGCGCTGACCATTGGGTGGCGCAAGAAAACACTTCCTCCCTGCATTGTCGAGTCTGTCGTGACTCGCGCGGCTCGGCCCATTGAGCCGCGGAGATTACATGTCAGCGCAGTGCCCGCGCCATTTCGTCCCACTTTCGGTGTGTTTGGCTTCCCATACTTATGTGTGTTTGTCAGAGCCTGCAGTTGCAGTGTGACGCGCGTTCGCGGCGGGCGTATCGTGACGAGCTGGACGCGCTCCGAGAAAAGGCCGTTAACATCAATTCCCTATTTTTGTTTTCGAAACATGTGTTGGTTGGTCCGATCGATTGTGCAATCGATTTTCGAACGTACAGTGACAGCTCTATTGCTTTCTTTCTCTGCCAAAAGGCTCCAACCAGCAGATAGTTCCTAACAACCTTAAGAACTAGCTGTCCTTGCTAGCCTATAGCACAACTCCATGTAACATACCGTAATTCCTCAAATAAAGACCGGTATTCAAATAAACGCCGGGCCTCTGATAGTGGCCGGGGGCGTGGTCAACGCGGACAAATAAAGGCCGGTCTCAAATTAAGGCCGGGGAAAAAATAGTGTGAATAGGTACACTTTAAATGAGTGTACACTCAAAGACGGACGCGCTCAGCGCTTGTCATATATCACAACTATTCAGTGTTTTTAACCACATGTTTATTTTAGGTTTCAGACATTTAAATAGATATGATTTATAGCAAAACAATAAATTTATAGTTTGTAAAATACACAATGGTGTCTATGAAAGCAACAATAACAATCCATTCAAATATATTTGGCGAGGTGTTTTATTCATATCAGATACACAGTGTGTAAGTAACTATAAAGTTTACTCTATTCTTCTCCCAGTTCACCGGCCACTTACTTTCATGTATTTCGGGAAAAACTGAAGAATTCACGCGCTGTAACGTAACAAATCCAACAGACAGGAATCTCTGAACTGCGGTGCCCATCTCACGTTACAGATCAAGATCATTTATAAAGGGTTTTAAACGACAAAACAAACTCACTTACACGGATTTGAGAGTCAGAATAGAAGATAGTTGATGACATGGTAAGCAAGTTTGTTAATATTTAGAAATAAAAGCGCTACATCTGTCATACAGCGCTATTTTGGCTGTGGTGAACACGTGCCAAGCATGACGCGTCACCATGGAAACTTGGCTGGCGGGCGGGCGGGGATCGCGAATTAGAAATAAAGGCCTGCCTCTAATAAAAGCCTGCTTCAAATAAAAGCCGGCTACCATCTGCAGTTCAGGTAAATAAAGGCCCCGGCCTTTATTTGAGGAATTACGGTAGCCTAGCCTACTCCTTGGTACACATATTTGACCATTAAGAATTTCGAATAATGAGCGCCTAAATGTAGGCTCATACAGACGTATTTCACAAGCAGCTGCGTCGCAGCCATCACCAAGTGCGAACCATTGATAGTGAATGAAACGAAGCGAACGCACAGGCCATAGTGTGACATGCGTAAACCAATGGTGTAAACATAATCATAGATAACGCCATGGGTTTTTATTTAAAATAATGTAGCCTGCGCAATTTATATTCACAATACTTACTAAAATATAATTAATATTAATTTATTGAATTTGTATTAGTTGTTTGAAGAGTAAAAAAAAACGGTCGTCTTAACGCAAGTTTACAACCGGCAAGTCGGTCGTACAAAAAAAAAAAAAAAAAAAAAATTGGGTCGGTCCTAAATTGACAGGGTCGGTCGGGTTCAACAAACAAGAATATTTTTAAGGATGGCCTAACAGCAATATTGTAGTACCGCGCTACTGACAAGCCAACCGCAGAGGAATGCAAGCAACTGCGATATTCGTGTGTTTTCATTTTTATAAGGCTACCCTTCTTATTTAACATTCAGTACACATGCACAAAGTTCAAAACAAGTTAATAATGATAACAAGAATGTTTTTATCATGGTGATTTGTAGCTACAGAGGCTTCGTGGATTTGCACTTAAGCCTAAACAGACAGTGAATGTGAGAGATTGACTGAGCGCTAGGGCTGGTCCGAATACCATTTTTTGAGCTTCGAAGATTCGGTAGTAATGAACATCAAATATTCAAAACCAAAGACAGCAATAAGAGAGAGCGGCAACAGCCCTGGTAAGATCATTTCGTTTCTTTACTTTTAATGAAGATGATTATGTGTTAAGCGTCTGCGACTTACTTTCACTTTGATTTGCGATAGTTTGCTGGCTCGATGAATGCTTAGTCAGCTGCGGTAATGCGTGCTGCAGTAGCTTCTTCATATCTGACTATAACATGACATATAGCCTATATAACACGCTGTCAACGTTTATTTTTAAGCGTTTTTGGGAGGAGTAAAATTTACATATGTGGTTTCAACAACCAGATGCATTTACACTTGTCCAGTTTCGTCTGGAATCCGACCAAGACCACATCCTGAAGTGGTTTGAGCGATCGGATTCAAATCCGTCTCGAATGCGTTTCGGAGGGCATTTACACCTGGTCTTTTCAAGATCGGATAGCTATCCGATCACAGAAAACGCATGAAGTGGCCAGGTGTAAACAGCCCCTATATGTCTGTCTGTCCGTTTGCATTTTGATTATTTCGAGAACCGTTCATCCAAACGACTTCACAAGGGAGTGCAGTGTCGTATTTGGTGCAATATAGATAGACAGGCGAGACGCGACATGAATTAATACACTTTTAATAAACTACAGAACAGCGCGAGCGGGAAGTGGCACACCTCACGCGAGCAGAGCTTATATGCTCCGAGAACGGACACTGCACTAGTGATATAAAACACACACACAAACACACACACAAACACACACAGGTCTGTTAACTTAAGCATTATTTTTAATAAGGTAGTCTAATATTTTTCTCACTAACATATTACTGGAAAAGTAGGGTAGATTTAAATAAAGAAGCGCCTCACGCGAGGAGGGCTTATATGCTCCGAGAATGGACACTGCACTAGTGATATAAAACACACACGTATTTTTTTAATAAGGTATAGTCTTATCATATTTTTCTCACTGACAATGTAGGGTAGATTTAAATAAATAAAAACAAAATTTAAATAAATAAAAATGAAATTTAAATAAATAAAAAATAAAAACGAAATTTAAATAAATAAAAACGAAATTTAAAATAAATAAAAACGAAATTTAAATATAGAAAAACTACAACTAAATAAAGAAAAATGAAATTTAAATAAAGAAAATCGAAAAATAAATCAACGCTTTAACTGGGGCACGTGACGTCCCAGTAAAATCTCAAAGTCTCCTATATTTCGCAGTAGATTCATTTAGATTGATAATAACGGGTAAAAAGGATAATACATTTTGTTTCTATTATTCTATTTTCCACAATGTCAAAACAACGCAGCTTAACCCAAAAGACAAGCTCAGGCATGCACTTCTGTCCATACAAACTCCGCTGTTCTCCGCTCTACTGAGTGCGTGCGATTACCTGGGTCTGTCTTTTAGGTCAAGTCATATTCGTGAAAAGGTTGCCGTGTACAAGGAAAGCAAAATATTTGTCGTATCATCCTTGTAACGTTTAAGGGTATTAACCATGAACGGCATCAGCGGCAGTGCTGGTTGGTCTCCTATTAAGTCAAGCAGCTTCAGCGTTACCCATGTGACGCATTGCTGGTCAGCTGAGCCTTGAAAAGTGGAGCTCAAAGTTAAAAAATAATTTACATCTTGTTTCATTAAATCTATATTTGAATGAATCTGTGCTTTTGAACGTGTTCATTGAATGAACAGTTTAATGACTCACTCAAAGACAGTCCGTTGCCGTAACTGCGCACTGTGTGACAGCCTTTCAATTTGCAGAGATGCTGTTTAGTTTCGGTTACATTGGTTTACTTTATAAAGTTTACTTTATAAAGTTTTAATTATGGATATTTTTCTTACACAAACGCATTGCTTCGCTTCAGAAGGCCTTTATTAACCCCCCGGAGCCGCACTTTTATGATGGATAGATGCACTTTTGTGGACTTTAAAACAGAAACAGCGATTCACTGCCATTATAAAGCATGAAAGAGCCAGGACATTTTTTAATATAACTCCAATTGTATTCGTCTGAAAGAAGAATGTCATATACACCGAGGATGACTTGAGGGTGAGAAAATCATAGGCTAATTTTCATTTTTGGGTGAACTATCCCTTTAAGTCGCTTACGAAATAAAATTACGGCTTTATTTATTTAGAAACAGAAGTATTTAAAAATGATTTTTGAGTTTAAAAAAAAAAAATATATCTACAGCAAAGTATAACGCTCCCAAGATGCTGTTAAGGAGCTGTATCAACATTGTAAACTCTGAACATGCGCGTGCATGAGATATTCAAAGCGCCACAATTCTTCATCCATTTGTAGTATAACTAAATTGTATTTATAAAATCATTTTAATTACAATGGTAATGTTTGTGATTTCTTTTTATTTTATTAGGCCTATTTAAATTCATATTCAGAAACGGGTTACTTCTACCATTTTTTTCTGATTAACTTTTAGACTGCAGACCAAAATAAAATAGGCCTACTTGATAATATTATTTTTTAAAATGGGAGATATCTCTGCTATTCCAAACTAATACAGTTTAAATTTTTTGTCTGCAGAACAAAGAAATCCAGAAAAAATATATATATATTTTTTTGTACAAAAGTAGAGATAAATGACGTTTGACAGGGAACGCATCTAAAAGTCGGATACAGGTGGCTTTCACACTGGCAGTTTAGTTCGGAACGGGGCACGGTTCGCATGAAAAATCACTAATGTGAACGCTGTCATGGGACCCAGGTGCACACTGGGGTACCGAACCCGAGACTACCTGGAGGAGGTGGTCTGAGTTCGGTTGCTCCCGAACCGTGCCGCAGTTCGCGTGAATGTGAAAGCAACACGGACTCGGGTGTGCACTTGTTCAGGAAGTAAAGTAACCTGCGCATGCGTTTTAGCTTATTGTGATGTATTCAGCTAAATAAAACACTTGTAATGGATGATAGTGTTGATGATTTACCTTGGATACGAGCGAGAGTGAGCCTGCAGTGTATTCGTGCATTGCGCGTGAAATCAGGGCACCAAATTTGGAAATCCCCTGTCTCCTCAAAAGAGTCCGTTTGCAAGCAGCAGAGGGCCACCTTATATGACACACGCACAGTAAACCTGTATTGTTCACTCAACTGCGCATAATAGCAGCGAATTAATAAAAAACACAATATAGACCCGCGTTCTGTTTTCTATCATGCGCCGTGCACGTTTGCGATGACGTAATATGCACGCAAACGCACCAGGGTTCGATAGAATCAAGTTGAGTGTGAAACCAGACCAACGCTGCGGGGGCGCCGGGAACAAACGCGCTCGGGCTCGGACCGTAGCAAACGAGCGCAGTGTAAAAGCCCCCACACAGAAACATGTTGCCGTTAGAGCAGACAGCACCAAACAATAGGCAAATAAAATTAGGCCTTAAAATTACAAAGGTTCAGTGAGTGATTTTCTTTTTCTTTTGTTCTCTGATCAACATTAATGGTGGCAGCAAGTATAGGCTGTCAAATGCACGGATTCAATAGGCATGCTGTTTTTCTTTCTCAACCGTTTAAAGGGTTAGTTCACCCAAAAATGAAAATTATGTCAGTAATTACTCACCCTCATGTTGTTCCAACCCCGTAAGACCTTCGTTCATCTTCGGAACACGAATTAAGATATTTTTGATGAAATCTGAGAGCTGGATCACTCCTCCATAGGCTTCTTCAGGGATTGAACTTGCCGGCCTCGAAAAATTATTAAAGACATTGTTAAAATAGTCCAAGTGACTACAGTGGCTCAATCTTGAGTTTATCAAGCGACGAGAATACTTTTTGTGCGCAAAAACAAACAAAAATAACGACTTTATTTCAACTATTCATGTCCATCTCCTTGGGCCTCGAGTCAGTTCACTAGTGTAATAGCGTAAGCTTCTGTTGTTGTACGTCACACGCATCACGCACATGACCAGCGTCGGCCAATAGTGAGCCTACGTGTGACGTAGCTCTACGGAATCACACTACGTTAACTGACTAGAGGCCCAAAGAGAAGGACATGAATAGTTGAAATAAAGTCGTTATTTTTGTTTGTTTTTGCGCACAAAAAGTATTCTCGTCGCTTGATAAACTTAAGATTGAGCCACTGTAATCACTTGGACTATTTTAACGATGTCTTTAATAACTTTTCGAGGCCGGCAAGTTCAATCCCTGAAGAAGCCTATGGACTAGTATGGAGGAGTGATCCAGCTGTCAGATTTCATCAAAAATATCTTAATTCGTGTTCCGAAGATGAACGAAGGTCTTACGGGGTTGGAACAACATGAGGGTGAGTAAATACTGACAGAATTTTCATTTTTGGGTGAACTAACCCTTTAAGACAAAATCGGCTGTTTACGGGGATATTTTGACATAATTATGCATGTATTTGTCCATGCACTTTAAGGCGGCTCTCTGTGCGGGCTTTGGATGTGTGCGCAGCTCAGAAAACAGCACATATGCAGAAGTGTTCTCTTGCGTCTTGCGCTTAAGGAATGCTATCAAGAAGAATCGATTTTCTATTTCTAACCCTACTAACTACTAGCCTATAGAAAATATTTCAGTCATGCTATTGCATGTGAAAATGTGTATGGTAACTATGGGGCTATGTAAAATATATTTGTCATTTTTTCCCGATATTGACTATTATCGTCTGGAAACTGACTGTTACAGTATAATCGACATCACAATACTTGTGAGACATCATCGATATATATGATAATATCGTCATATCTCCCAGCACTATTCTAGACTATTAAATTGACTATACGCTTAGTCTTACTCCAAGACAGGATTTGTTGGCGGAATTAAAGTGACGAGGACATCAATGGATATTCTGGTGTTTCAATTTATTTTGTAGATATGTTTAAAGTTATGTGGATAACCGTCAGGTAGGGATGTCACAGTGAGGTTATTTTTACACTAATAAAAATAAACCGGTATTACCGATAACACGTATGTGTACAGGGAGCTGTGGTACTGACCGCACATTTTACTAGATAAGATATTTGTCAATGGCTGCGTTTACACTTAATCGCAATTAACATGCAACCTGTATCCGGATGTTGTCCACCAGAGTTTCCGCTAGAAAAAAATGGTGCCGGTCAAAGTGACCGGCAGAGGTTTCGTTTAACGGACATTTTGATGATATGCCGGTCAAATATCGCCTCTTAATTAGTCAAGTTGAGGAAAACTGGAGGCAGGCTATGTAACTTAAAAAATGACATAATCAGGCCGTATTAGGGCTGTAACGATACACCAAACCCACGATTCGATTCGTATCACGATTTTTGACCCACGATTCGATTCGTATCGCGATTCTATCACGGGGGCGGGGCTTGAGGGGGTGGGGCTTGTGGTGAAAAAAAGAGATTTTGAGAGAAGAAAAAAAATACCGGTATTTTTTATTAAATAACATAAGGAAAAACCTGTATAATCTAAACACCAAAGAACAATAATAACTATGCAAATTATTATACTATACGGCAGTGTAGGCTGCTGCCTTTGGGCTGTGTTCTGTACTCCAACTAAATTGATTTCGGGATGGTGCCGTAATATGCATCTGCATGTTGGACGTGTTGCCGGTCAATTGAGGATTAATTTAATGCACTTTCTGAGAATTTATATTTCAAGTTTTGGCTGCAAATTTCACGTCCATAATGCTGAAATTGCCAAATTTTAAATAATTTATCCTCAACTAGTTTTGTGGTGTAGGTCTACGTAGGCTATTTTATAATGTTAACTTCAAATAATACTAATAGTAATTTAAAGATGTGGTAGTTCTCATGGGCCTGAGGGGAGGGAGGGGGGAGGCAAGATATTACATTTATCTTGCCTAAATGTTTGCGCTCATTGCATTTTTACAATGGGGTAATCGCCTATTGTTGTTAAGAATTTACACATCACAAGGAAGCTTGATTTAAATTGTTTAATTAAATTTAAAAAAGTAGCACAAATAAATACAATAGAATAAAGATACAAATAAAGACAATTAAAGAGAAAAGTTTTTGAATAGGTCTAACACTAGTATTCATATACAGATACTGAATAAAGTAATCAAATGGAAAATAACACTAGTATTTTAGTCCTGAATAAATTAAATACATAGGCTATTAATCCTGATTTCTTTAACTTAAAGCCACCTTTTGTTGTTTTGACAACAAAATTAATGACATACACATATGGCTGCCGTCAAGGGCTAGTGCACGGATCCTGTGTTCATTATACTGGCATGCGTTTTATGTTTATTAAAGACAAAACCGACTATATTTAGAGTATAGCCTACTCACAAAGACCGAAATTGACAATTTTGCGTGTTAAAGCAATATAATCCGCGAAAAATAGTTACTAGCCAGCTGTTTTTGAGGCGGATTTTCTATGAATGTGTGCATAGAAAATAATCTCAGAGAGCGCGCGAGCACTGATTAGTTTAAAATCGCTTGAATGTTTAAACTGGTAAGACTTAAAAAGACTTCAGTCACGATGCACTGCTGGCCCGATTGTGCAAGTGAATATTCCGTCATGTCCCGACCTTACAGTCTATGGTCCCGACTCCAAAACGCGAGTGTGTATTATCGTCGCAGCGCTTGACGCCTGCCTTGCACAAAACATTATGAGAAGAGATAGAAGACGCGCGGCACCGCTGAACACTCATGCTGTTTGTGAAATTGCGTCTGGAAGATAGTTGTTAAAATAATGATTTTATTTTATTATCTGTGTGGATTACGATTGCGGGAATTTCCCGCATTATAAATGGGAGACCTGCGGGAATGATTAGAATTATGCGCAATACCCGCGCCGAAATTCGAGCCCTGGTTCTGGACAGGAAGGATAACTCTGGGAGTTGGAAGGGGTGTGATCGCGATTCTGCCTTCTCACATCGCGATACAGGATCGTGGACCTGAGTATCGCGATTTCGATTTTATATCGCGTATCGTTACAGCCCTAGGCCGTATAGAATGCAACATGTTATTATTAGCCTAACTTTCAAATAGACGGAAAAAAACATGAACGTCCGATTGGCGTCAATCAACACCAATTGTTTTTTACTATGGTTTCACTTCACACACATTCACTTTTTGAAACATTGAGGCACGGATGTACCTAATACAAATAAATAAAACATCTCCAGTTAACTAGCAGATCATTCATTTAGTTCGCTATTAAATAAGAGATCTAGCGCTAAAATCAGTTGTTTTTGAAATCAAGCCTGGCGCTCGTGCCCGCTGCTATCAGTTGCATGGACGACGCGCTGCGCTAGTTGCGCAATCTTCATTCGGACGCGCGTTTCAATCTATCGCCGTTGCGGAGACTCTACACAGGCGAAGCACTGCTACTTGGGCGCAGAGATATCACGCAACACCTGAAATAAAGCTTGCCACAAAGAACTGGCAAAAGTAATGATTATGTATGAAACATTTGAATTGTTGATAAATTGATAAAGTTGACGATGCAGACTCGCCATCTTCGCAGTAGTGAACGCGCCTAGAGAGAGAAATGCACACTTCATATTGTCCACTATATTTGCTTCTTATTTATTAATCCAGGCAGATTTGTTGATGAAACATTGATTAAAATGAAGATACAATTTATACAAAACGAAATAAACTTTAAAGAAAGGCTTTCTACAAAACAAAACTAAATAAGTGGTCAAAATCTGACCCATTTCAAATGTTTTCCGATATATTGGTCATCTTATGATCCTATTACTCATCTCATGCGGTTCCCTTTTGATATAATCAACATAGATGAAATAAAAAAATAATAACATTATATTATTTATAAATATGAAACGTATGTTTAAGTTTTTTAACTTATAATAAGCGTCACACCGCTCCGCTTTGCTCACGTTCTCTGGTGTGTAGCCTAATGCATGTGTGCGTGCATGTGGTGGAGGGGTGCGATTTTCGAATAATAATCAACCCAGCGAACTTCGAATATTATTTTTGCTTGAAAATTTCGTTTTGTATAAATTGTATCTTAATTTTAATCAATGTTTCACCAACAAATTTGCCTGGATTAATAAATAAGAAGCAAATATAGGCCTAGTGGACAATATAATCAGGACACAGAGGCGCCGGCGCGTGCACACTTCTCTCTATAGGCGCGTTCACTACTGCGAAGATGGCGAGTCTGCATCATCAACTTGATCAATTTATCAACTTTATCAATAATTCAAATGTTTCATGCATAATAATTACTTTCGCCGGTTATTTGTGGCAAGCTTTATTTCAGGTGTTGCGTGATATCTCTGCGCCCAAGTAGCAGTGCTTCGCCTGTGCTTCCAAAAATGCATTTGCCCACCTATCTAAATGTAGGGGAGACCGTGAATAACCCCAATAAAAAAAAAAAAAAAATGGTGGTGTGTTCCTTTAAGGCTAGCCTGCCTGGGCCTGGCCATATTTGAAACGTCTCACTCAATCGTTCGTTGTTTAGGTCTATATTACAGCCGTTCTAGGCGTGCGCTTTATTTGAAATGCAGCATGCGATGTTGTTTAATAATTTTCAAACGGTAGAGCCTGTTCCTTTATAACATAGCCAAAGGTCGGTGTATTTTTGCTTTATACATTTTAGGCTTATTCTCAAATTCATATTGTGTTAGGGGGGCGGGATTATTACGCAATTTTAATCGGACAATTTGACCGGAGAGATTTATTTTTGTCGGACATTTCATTTTTTTTCCCGGCCAATGTCCGGTATTTACTGGACAACGGAAACCCTGTTGTCCACATACACATTGAAAAGACAAGTGTAAACACGCTTCTGATCGGAATGTTATCCGATCAGTGTGTCCAGGTTCGTAGGAAGTCGAGGACGCATTGTGAGCGGATCTCAGTGTAATGTAAACGCAATCCAGCCATCGTGTCTGCATTTACAGGTGGACTTCACACAAAACCCCGCCCACTGTCATTATTCCCCCTCCTCTCTCCGGAACCGAGATCTGTGCGGTTTTGCGATACAGTCGACTGCGAAGTACATCGCAAATATACTGAAATGTTTGCCTTCGCACACGAAAGTTGCAGAACCATTCATTTTCTGTAAAGAACGCGCATTTTTCCCCCCACAGCTGTCAACGTTCTCGGACCCATATGTTTCTCTGTACCGTTTCCATTGCGGCATCTATCCACATTATTAGTACTTGCAGCCTCTTCATTCTTCTTATTTTGTGAGATTTGTAAAATGTCCCCCGACTGAAAACTGTTTTTAAAAGAAAACCCACCACTTCAGGTCGACTTTGTACCGGAGCCATCCTTTTTTTTTTCGTGGGAATGCGAGATACGATTTGTTGTCCAGATACAGAAGCCACTTGATGTGGACAGGTGTAAACGCACTGTCCTGATTGGCTTATGATCCAATCTGCTTGATCGGATCACGGTGATCGCATGTTAATGCCAAGTGTAAACGCAGCCAATGACACTCAGGATCTGCTGCGCACTAAATCCTCCATTATCGTCCTGTCAGTCATCTCATCTCTCCTTACTAGGGGTGTCACGATTCTCCAAATCCTCGATTCGATTAAATTTTCGATTCTAAGGTCACGGTTCGATTCTATTCTCGATTCTCGATTTTTACATTTATTTTTTTAAAGCCGAAACCGGCCAATCAGGATGCTCTCTGTCTTACATGCGCTTCATGAGGCACATACGCAAGATCTCTCGCTCTCTCCCGTGCGCGCGCTATACGGTTTGGAGCACAGTTTTTTCTGTCTCGCATGCGCGATTGCGCGCTCTTGCTCGCTCGCTCACTCTAGATTCCGGGAGATTTTAACTAATTTGCGGGCATCAGGGAGCCGCTATCAATATGCGGGAGACTCCAGGAACTTCCGGGAGACTTGGGATGTCTGCAAAGTAAACTGTGGCTTTTTTGAAGCGCGAAACGTTGTCAACATAACTCACTGTAAATCCAAAAAACGTACACACCTGCGACTTCAATGAAAGAGGAGGGGGTTCAAGTTCTGTCGATGGGTCTCCTGCATCTGCAGTTGCCATGCTATCTTTTGAATGGCTGTAGCTAAGTTAGAGGAGGTTGACCATAGACTCGCAGCTTTTCAACACACGTGTTTTTTTCCCGCTTGGCACGCCGACCGGACGTGACATGGGGGCGTGGCAGCATCGACGATTCCATTTTTTAATTCGATCGATTCTAAAAAAAATTCATTTCGATCGATTTCGATTTAAGATCGAAATCGTGACACCCTTACTCCTTACCCACGTCATGTGATAAGTGAAATCAGACTCCTGTCCTGCGACTCTGCAGCTCATGCTATATATGGAGCAGAGCAGACACTTTCAGTTTATAATTGTAGCGTTTGTTGTCCAACTGAATTAAATGTTGTTGTTTATTTCTATAAAAAAAGCAAAACAACAACGGGGGCAGTGTCACGGTGGGCAAGTAATGTAATCTGTGTGTACGGCCGAACATTGTGTAACACCCGTAACACCGACTACTGCAGCAAGCCTACCGTCAGGCAGACAATACAGTTTGTCTAACATCTACAAAGTATGTGTTCTACAAAGAGAGATGGTTAGAATACAATATACGATGGTAAATATTTAATTGATAAGTTAATACAATATATAACCTAGGTTATGATTTTCATAACCCCAAAATTCAACATATCTCATACAGAATGGTATCTGCAAATCCACCTTTTGCTGCCTGGGCTCCATTTGTTTCTGCGAATTGCAGTGATTTATTTGCTTTTCTTTTCTGTAGTTTTTTTGCAGTTTGTAAAAAGATAGCTCCCATTTCTTGTTGAATATATTTGTAGTGTTAATCGCATAGCACTTTCTCGGTTTTAGATGTGTTTTGTAGGGTCGGGTATCGTTTTAATTTTAGCAATTCCGTTTCTGCTTCCCGATACTTATCGATTCCTAGTTTCGACTCCAATAAGGCAAAAAAAAAAAAAAAAAAAAAAAATAGATATCATTCACAAGTATTTTTGCTAAACATTCCGTTGCAGCTGAATACCATTAAAGAAAATCAACAGGCTAAAGAACACTTAAAAGGAACTTTGCCTATGGTTTTAACAAAAGTGCCACAGCAAAAACAACTAGCATAACTAATTAAATTTCAAGTATTATTTAAGACAAGTAGGCACTCAGAAATTAAATAAGAACAAATCAATTAGCAATAGTGCAACAGTGTTTCCGCTACATTCATTCTGCCGTGGCGGGCCGCCACACCTAAAATCATCCCGCCATGGCTGCAGCTTCTCGGTCCGATATTGTATGTGTTATTATTAAGCCCCACTAAAGGCATACAAAACATTGTAAAGCACCATAAAGTTTTCTTATTGTATTCCAAGACTTCTAAAGTCATTCAATAGCATAATGTGAGGTAAAAATTAATATTTAAGTCGTTAAGTTAAAGTTAATGGAAACGTATCTCTCCTCCGTCATTCTCCATTCACATTCAAACAGCACGTCACGTTCGGTTACGACAGTAACACGACGACACTCTCTTCAAGATCAATGTTCCCATTATTATACTTTATTTGTAGATGAAGGTCTATAGTTTGCATAAAATTACTTTATCTTGCTGGAGTTTATAGCGCTTTCTAAATCATATTCCGGGTGTCTGTTACTACAGCACTAGTAGAGAGCACTATGAATTGTTCTTCATGCGCACTGTAAGTTAACTGAAATTTAAAACTGTTAAAAGAAAAGGCTCAATAAACTGTTGCATAGATATAATACATTAAGCATAGATAGATATAATCTCTTCGCTTTGTGCTTTGAACTTTTCAATGCGAAGCGCTGCACGCTGTGACTTCGCGTTGCTTCAAGTGCATCAATCTGCGCACGGGATGCGCATAATCGCTTTGCCGCTCTTATTGGCGCCTTTCATGTTATAATGCTTTGGGGAGGTTTAAACTAGGGATGATCCGATCACGCGATCGGAAATCGGGCCCGATCACGTGGTTTCAGACTCGATCGGAATCGGACGTTACCTCCCGATCAGGACTCGGATATATGTAAATTAGGGGTGTAACGGTACATGTATTCGTAATTATTGAACCGTTTCGGTACGAGGCTTTCGGTTCGGTACGCATACAAACCGAACGATTCCTAGGACCATTTTTCCTGCAGACAAAATCCGCGCTGGCGCGATCACCACAACATTGCGCAACATCAAATGGCAAACGTAATGAAAGCGGAACGAAACTGCGCTACTCATTATATTGTGCTTAACGGACCATTTATCAGTTCGGACCAGCAACATCTGTACAGCGCGAGATCAAGCGACACTGTGCTAAGAGATCCAGTGAAGAAAACATTTGATTTCGCCACTGTCTGAACTGAAGTAATAACATCGCTGCGAGATCTAGTGAGAAGCATTCACATTTCTCCATTATTAACCGTAGATCTCTATTAGATCAAACAGCACTGACGTGGGAACCAGGAGAAACATTGTGCCGTGAATGAACATGGATTTAATGTTGCACTTCAAAACTCAAATATTATATACATATATATTTAAATGTGATTTTTAATGTGATTACCAAAACATTATTTGTTCATCCTTCAAAGATTACACCCATTTATAAACCTGAAAGTTTCAAGATGTAGGAAAACTCAAACTTATTTAAAAATATTTTTTCTTTTAATAAATAGGAAATTTCTTTGGCATTTCTTTCTTTTTGCTGTATCGTATCGAAACAAACCGCAAATTTTGTGAACTGTTATACCCCTAATGTATATATATATTCTCATAATTTTTTTTATACACTTTTAAAACATTTTTATTTTTTGTTTACATGCCTGCCTTGCACTAAAGTCCAAAAGTGAAGATTTTATGTTATTTATTACTTGATTGTTCAAGCTACCTCACAGAAGTGCTCTGTTTGTTAACAGAGTTGTTGAATGTTAAAATAAGGTGAATTAAATAAAAAAATAAGGAACATCCTGGATCTGTTTTTTCTCTCTTCTTTATTCTTTTTTTATGTATTATATAAGGATCGGATCGGGACTCGGTATCGGTAGATACTCAAAATCAAATGACTCGGACTCGAGGGCAAAAAAACCTGATCGGGACATCCCTAGTTTAAACACCTGGCATAAGGGGGCGTGGCCAATGGGAATATCACTCATGGGCCACGCCCCCTCCCCCTGGCGAAATGGGCCTGCCACCACTGCTGGAAAAAATCCTAGAGGAAACACTGTGCAAATAAATACAACTGAATTAAGATACAAATAAAATGCACAATGTTTTAAGATTTTCAGGTAGGTCTATTATTCAGGTACAGAAAGAACTGGTATCAAATGTAAAATAACACAGCACATTACAAATAAAATATACATTACAAATAGTTACAAACATTGTTTAGTCAAGATCAGCGAGTAAATTTTCTCTTGTCTTTTGTTGTTTAATTAACAGTAATTACACATGTCAGAAGGATTGTTAGACTGCTGTCACTTTAAGAACAAATTCATGCAACCCTAGTGTGTTGTGTGGATTTTTCGCAGCATTTAAGCTGAACACCAATGCTGTCACTCAGTGGGTGTTACCACAGTGATTTCTGCTTGTTGTGATGTCATGTGCATACTAGTATTGTCAAAAATATAGATTTTTTGATATGTATCAATACGGAAATATCGGAAACGGTTACAATACTGCTTTTCTTTGCTACAAGATACCAGCTGCACGTTCTCACTCTCTCTTCTTTCCGACGGCAAATAGACACACACCTCCCTCCTGTCACTCACTCGTCTCATTTGCTCCAGTTGAATAGTGCTTGTATTGCGCATCATTTTACTCATTCCCACAGGTTGCCTCAAACAGATTTTGAGTACCAAATTGGCTTCTTTTTCTTCTTTTTCCAAATTGGCTTATTGTGCTTAAATGGTCAAATATATATATATATATATATATATATATATATATATATAAATTTAAATGCCTGGCTTGACTAGGGGTTGAACCACTTCAGGTTTTTTGTAGTCGACTGTTATGACATCAAATTCGCTGACGTCATTCATAAAAACACAAGAGATGGGACTGCTTTGCAACATGCCACAATTTGCAATTTATTAGCAGGAAATTATTAGGGTTGGGTACGAAACCGGGCACCGATATGGAACCGGTATGTAACTGGACCGAATCAAACGCAGATTTCGGAGCCTCATTTCGGTGCCACTTGAATGCCTCAGCTGTCGGTTGAAATATCTGCCCTCTGGTTCTCCGAAACGGACGTAAGAAACATCATCACCGCATGTGATCGCTAGTTAACCCCTTGACGCGTACGATCGTTAACACTGGCGTGCTTAATGTTCAGATCGCGTGATCATCAACTGCTAAATTCAAATCTGCGTTTGCGCGTTGGCTGGCGCTGAGCCAGAGACAGACACTCTCAGCGCTGTCATATATCACAACTATTCAGTGTTTTCAACCACACAAGCTTTATTTTAGGTTTCAGACATTTAAATACACATAAGTAGGCTACAGTGTTGGGGAAGTTACTTTTAAAAAGTAGTGTTACTCGTTACTTCTTTAAGTAAAGTAACGGATTACTTTTTTTGTTACCCCATATGGAAAGTAACTTTTTACGTTACCGTATTTTCCGCACTATAAGGCGCACCGGATTATAAGGCGCACCTTCAATGAATGACCTATTTTAGAAAAAAATTCATATATAGGGCGCACCGGATTATAAGGCGCATAAGATACTGCAGTCAAACGTTTGACTGGGTTTGCGTTATGCATCCACTAGATGTGCTAAAGGGAATATATGTAGGACATATATATCGAATGTATGTCGCGAGCCCTCTGAACATTTGAGTGATCTGATAGTAAGCGCGCTTGCTCGTAAGCGAGCTCGCGACATACTTTCACAATCTGACCGGTATGAGTGCTTAGATACGGCAGCTCGCTGACAGCGATGGCACGCTGTTTCATATATGATGCCCCGGTTACCTTGAACGGGGAACGTTTTCTGAGAGCTTTGTAGCGAGTGCGCGGCGCCGGAGCCGAGGCGTTTATTAATAAGCGTGAGCGCGCTGGGGCGGGCACGTAACTTACATTCGCAGCCTGACTCATATGAGTATTCATGTGCGGCGGCTCGCTGACAGCAACAGCTGGCTGTTTTGAATGAGACGACCCGGTTACTGTGAACGGGGAGCGCTTTATGAACATTCTGTGACGCGCGAGCAGCGCCGGGGTAAGTTTGTCTGTTCGTGTGTCTGTTAGTAAGAGTGAGCGCTCGTGAGCGGGCACGCGACTTACACACATAACCTGATTTATACGAGGTTGAACTGGCCGTGTGACAGTCTGACAGAGCGGCCATAAGATGGACACGAGCGCGAGGCTGCGAATGTAAGTTGCGTGCCCGCCCCAGCGCGCTCACGCTTATTAATAAACGCCTCGCCTCCGGCGCCGCGCACTCGCTACAAAGCTCTCAGAAAACGTTCCCCGTTCAAGGTAACCGGGGCGTCATATATGAAACAGCGTGCCATCGCTGTCAGCGAGCCGCCGTATCTAAGCACTCATACCGGTCAGATTGTGAATGTATGTCGCGAGCTCGCTCACGAGCAAGCGCGCTTACTATCAGATCACTCAAATGTTCAGAGGTGTTGGACATACATTGCGAGCAGCGCCGGGGACAGTGTGTCTGTTCGTGTGTCTGTTTAGTAAGAGTGAGTGCTCTTGAGTGACTTACACACATAACCTGATTTATACGAGGTTGAACTGGCCGTGTGACAGTCTGACAGAGCGGCCATAAGATGGACACGAGCGCGAGTTCGCGGGCGAATTTAATAACGCGGAGCGTTAATAACCAATTGATCCATATATAAGGCGCTCCGGATTATAAGGCGCACTGTCGTTTTTTGAGAAAATTAAAGGCTTTTAAGTGCGCCTTATAGTGCGGAAAATACGGTACTTGTTACTTTTATGTTGCTTGACTTTGGGCAGAAACCAATATCTGTTCCTAAATGTGTAGGCCTACATAAAGTTCTACTATGCATAATGCCATAAATGCATAATGCATTTATCAAAATTTTTATTATTTATGAAGAAATGCCCGTTAATGGATAGGCATATGCATGGGTGGCGCTAGGGAGGGGCTAGAAAGAAAGCCCCCAAGAAAGACCAAAGCACCCCGTTAGCACCCCCAAAAATAATTTCTGGAAGCAATTATATTCAGGCTGTATTCTATGGAAATCCTGAACCGCATGGTGAAGAAAAAAGAGAAAACTTCTCTTGTTATTTCGCCATAATAAGGTGATATTCTAATCTGCATTAAGCCAAATTACGCGTTCTTCTTATAATGGTTTTCTATGGGAGGAAAATGCTTAACGTGTAATTAAACACGTTGCGTTCATATTCTGGGCTCATCTGATTTTTTTGTACATAGTATAGCCTACTTTATTATGATTTTAGTATCATAATGATTAATAAATGCACGCACAATTATCCGTGAACTTGATAAATGTTGCCGATATGTTTTAATATGCACGTAAACAAATGCCTTTCAATTTATGTGCAAAATTCAGAATTAAATGAATGTGCAGCAATTTGTACAAATAGAGTCTAGGCCTACTTATACGTGTTGTAGCCATTAAATAAGTGCATTTAGTTTCATATTTGTTAAAATATTATAATGTTATTTTTTTTCCATCTATGTTGATTATGAAAAGTGAACAGCTTGAGTAAGATGGATGCGCAATATATTGGGAGACGTTGAGTGGGTCAGACATGATTTTGACCACTTCATTAAGTTTTGTTTTGAAGAAAGACCTTCTTTAAAGTGAATTTCGTTTTGTATAAATTTTATCTTAATTTTAATAAATTTATCAACCAATGGATTTAATAAATAAGAAGCAAATATGGCAGACAATTGAATCATGGCATGGAGGCGCGGTCACTTGTTGCGCGTGAACTGGAGCGCATCTTATCATAAATTAACCGAAACTCAGCGTATGCCTCACAGACATGAGAAATATATCTATATATAGAAAGCTTGAAATGTCTTTAAACTAATTCAAAACGAAAAGAAGTACTCTCTGATTATGTAATCCATTATGTGTATTTCTCTCTGTAGGCGTTCACTACGGAGATGGCGATCGCTGTCAAATGACTGAGATCGCTGTCAAATCTGTCCCTGGGAAAAGTAACGTTGCGCCGAATTGAAAAAGGAACTACGTTTCGTTACCAAATTTTCAGTAGTAGCGCGTTACACTACTTTTTACCCGAAAAAGTAGTTACGTTACGTTACACACAACACTGGTAGGGTACTAGCAAAACAACATTTATAGTTTGTAAAATACACACTGATGTCTATGGAAGCGACAATAACAATCCTTTCAATCCTAAATTGATGTGTTAAGTAGGGCTGGGTATTGACACAAATTTCACAATTCGATTCGATTTCGATTCACAAGCTTGCGATTCGATTCCGAATCGATGCAATATTGATTATTTTGGATATCAGGTACCACATGGCAAATTTTCTCAAGGAAAACAAATCTCTTAACTAATGCTGTAAGCTATGGGAGTTAGTTGTAGCCTACTAGGCTTCATTAGTCTACTATAATATTGGTAATTATATACTGATTTGTGTACAAACACTTAAATTACACTTTTATTTATTTTTATAATAAAGTTATATGAAATATAAACATTTAAATGGTGGCTGTCATAAAAACTTGACAGATTTATTCAAACATGCATTCAATATTGAAGAACATTAAAAATTATAATGAATATGTAATATGGTGCATATATTTAGCAAAATGCTCCTCTCTAGAGTTATTTTTTCTAGCTGACTAACGAGATTATGGTCACTGGATATGGTTTTTCTGAGGTAAATGTGACGTTACATGACATTGTTTACAAGTTGTCTTACTGACGTCTTTCCACGGTTGAAACACTGATTGAGCGATTCTGTGTGACATAATACGGATTTCGATGAGTTGTACTCTTATCTTTTAACACACTTTCAGATGCTCATTCATGTTTATTTCGCACTGTAACTGGTATTATTAAGGCGGTATGTTTTTGAATTTCTTAAGAAAATGGACGTACTTAGAAATCTGAGACTTTGTTTCATATCAGTAGTAACAAAGCACAAAGATTATTGCGATTTATTGGATGGGATGAGCGCTACAATGTTCCATTCATTCATCAACTGAAAATAGGATAGCCTAATCAATTCTTCGGATTTAAGAATTGGTATCGGTTCGTAAAAATGAGAATCGATTCAAATTGAGAAATCTATATTTTTTACCCAGCCCTAGTGTTTAGCATACAGGCCATCGAAACTGCCGTCGAACAGTGTTCTTAAAGAAAAAAAAAAACTGTGTTCCCTCTGGGCTCTTCATCTGTTGTTGTCTGCAACGCGGCCATGTTTTGTTAGTATCAAAATTAGCGCAATAATAGTGTCACATGATCAACGCGACTAGTCGACGTCTAGCTTAAAGTGTAACGGCATTGCATTAAGGTCGACTAATTGACTAGTCGCTTCAACCCCTAGTCTTGACAAGTATTCCCGTAAATGCAGTCAGTTTTAGAAAGTAAATAGTCAGGAGAAAACTCGTGTTGTGTATCAGTATATTGGATCCGTGCATAAGCTCTTAGTGACAACAGCCTAATAAACCTGCTGCTGCCTGTCATGTTAATTAAAGAAGAAAAAAAACGAGGAAATCAATCTTGTTTTGTAACTAATCGAATGTAAAATAACACTGGATAGTTTTCATTGTAAAAATTAAAGTGCGTATGTCAGGTTAAATTTGTAATTATGATTAAAGCTCCTGTAGGTAACTTTTGAAAACCATGTATTTGCTAAAACTGTCATTATGTCCTGACAGTAGAATATGAGACAGATAATCTGTGTAAAAATCAAGCTCCTCTGGCTCCTCCTAGTGGTCCTATTGCCATTTGCAAGAAATACACGCTCCCGGTCAGAAACAACCAATCAGAGCCAGGAGGACTGTCTTAGCACTGTCAATCACGCTCGTGTACGCGCTGATCACACCCCTCTCTTGCACAGCGCGAGCGCCGGAGCGCGAGCCGTCGTTTAAACTCAAGATTGCCGGCGTGCTGCAGCTGTGCTTATGACGGAGAAACAACCTAAACTGCCAATTCTCGAGTGACACCTGCTCATAAAACAAAGAGGTAAAAGGAAAAAGACCGATGACGATAAACAAGCGAAAAAGAAAGAGTTACACAGAGCCTATTGACTCGGTGTCAAAACTCTAGCCGCATAACATGTAGATAAAATGTCACGCACTCTGCTAAGCAACAATTGAAACCTGCTAATTCACCGGCTTGTCTTGTTGCTGAAATAATGTACTAGCACACCTTATCTAGCATCATATATCGCTAGAATAATCACGACAGGCTCCGCTGTGGAGGACGAGCTGTGGAGGGAGGGCTGTAGCGCAGCAGAGAGCAAGGGGGTGGGACCTGTAAGTTGTGCTTGTTCAAATTTTCAGGCTAAGTCAACGTTTTCTCAAAACTCCCTACTGCAGCTTTAACACAAAATAGTTAGGGGAAATACACGTTTGACAAGTTGTTGTATTGTTTTGTATGATTTTCGATACCTAAAGGCAGAATATAAGATGAAAAAGTTCGTTATTTTCAGTACTCACTTAAAACTGCTCCTCCGCCCAAACGGATCGCTTGATGTCATAAGAGGGAGACGTCTCCCAGGCCGCTGAGAAAGTGAGTTTGTGAGCTGTGTTGATAATTGTACGAGTGATAGAGCGAGAGAATTAGTGATTAGGACATTTATTTATTTAGTTAGCTATTTAGGTTAGGTAGTTAGTTAGGTATACGCAGGCGTATTTTCACGATGGTGAATTACTGCGTTTGTGCTGGGTGCTAAAACACAGTTAAAACCGGTCACAGAGTCCACTTTTTCCCAAAAAGGAGGTCTGTGTTCCGTGCCTGGGTCAACTTTGTTCGGACCAAACGCGCTGACTTCAGTGCTGCTTCGGTATCCAAGACTTCGGTTATTTGCAGCGCACATTTCTTCCAGTTTTTATGTTTCCTCTGTTCTATCGCGCCCGCGTGTCTGTCTGTCTGTCTCTCTCTCTCTCTCTCTCTCTCTCTCTCTCTCTCTCTCTCTCTCTCTCTCTCTCTCTCTCGCGTGTGTCTCCGTGTCTCTCTCTCTCTCGCGTCTCTCTCTCTCTCTCGCGTGTGTCTCCGTGTCTCTCTCTCTCTCGCGTCTCTCTCTCTCTCTCTCTCGCGTGTCTCTCTCTCTCTCGTCTCTCTCTCTCTCTCTCTCTCTCTCTCTCTCTCTCTCTCTCTCTCTCTCTCTCTCTCTCTCTCTCTCTCTCACCAACACCAACAACCCGCGTATCTAACAGTAGTTCCGCATTAATTAATTTGCACGCGAGTTTTATTTATTTTTATACTCGTGTATTCATGCACCGAACCGTGACGCCCGTACCGTTTCGGTTCAATACGAATACATGTACCGTTCCACCTCTAAGTTATGCCTATATACACCTGCCCAACTCTCCACTGGTTATCTTCACACCAGATATTTATGTTTCTTCAAAAGTGTATGGCTGTGGGGGGATTTTGAGGGGGATTTGATGGGGATTTTGGATCTGCTCAGACTCAAAACTCTCCATACTTGAATAGAACGTTTGTGGCACGACTCCCTCTTCTGACGTCACAGCTCAGCTGTGTTTTAAAAATATGATCTTGACAGAAATGGCTATTAAGCTTACTGTAGGGTAATTACAGTAATAATTTTAATGATAATTACATTTTCACTCAGACATCTAACCCTTATTTAATATATCTAAAAAAAATGTTTAACCTGACATAGACACTTTAAATACAGATTACTGCTTACAATTACTTTAATTTCCGTAGTATTTGTTACCTGAATACTGTTAAACCCACCTGAAAAACTTAAATCAATGTTTATTTCATTGGTCTCTTTATTCTTTATTTATTTGTGCTATCATTTGTTCTTATTTTATTACTGACTGTTTACTTGTCTTTTTTTGTGTAAATGTACTTCAAATAAAGCCTTCCTGGGCCGTGTAAAAGCTACAACAAAATTAGCCAAATTATCAAATAAATATGAGATAGTAACAAATTATCTGAATGGCTTTATATGGCAGTTTTCCCTGTGGTATTGAAAATCTATATTTTTCAAGGTATTGTATCAAAGTTGTAGATTCCAGTATTGTGACAACTAGAGATGCACCGATCGATCGGCTGGTGACCGGAATTGGCCGATTTTCACGTGATCTGTCTGACATATGCCAATTTTATGCCGGTCAAATGCACTCGGTTGCATTTAATCTAATGCATGATTAACATCGCGCAACATCAGCATCACACGTGCACACAGAACGCACATGTAGGAAATCTCGTGAATTATGGCTGTTTCAGCGCAGCGCGTATTTTTTTCGCCGTGCATGTTAATCAATGAGTGCATTGACACCGTGAGCAGGAGCAGCGCGTGAGCGTCAAGCAGGAGCGTCGCTCAATTAAAGTGAAAGCACACTTTTGATGGACAAAATAAATATGATTTCACACAAAAAGTGCCCGAAATGGACAGAATTTGAATGTCTAGTGTGTTTTAACAAGAACTACTCCGGCTATGTCAGATAAGAAAATGAAGACTCAAAAATATTTATAGAAAATTTACCCATTTAAACTTTTTATTATTCAGTTTGGGTAAAAGTAGGCTATATATATAAAAAAAAATATTTGTGTGTGCTGTAAAGTGGTTAGAAAAAATGAAATCGGAATCGGCTAAAATTGGTATCGGCAGGTCAAACTCAATGAAGAAATCGGAATCGGCCTAGAAAATTGTTATCGGTGCATCTCTAGTGACAACACTAGTGCATGCCCTCTGTGTACTACTTCTCTTTTTTGGGGGTGAATTATGCTGTCAAACAGATAAATAATCCTTGGTTGACTAAATGGCTTTTCTGTCTGTCTTTTCTATGTGAAGTGGAAGTGTTTATGGGATATTACAATAAATGTTCTCCCAGCGGGAGTTTCAACCAGGAGACAGTCAATTCTCTGCTCTCGTCTCTCCTCAATATGTGTTTGCTCAGAGAATTTGAGGCAGTCATTAACTTGCTTCTCGCACACAAGAGGCTGGTGAGTGTGGTTCCTTGTGGTCTTCTGTTTTGTGGAATAAGATTTTATGTGTACAGATGGTACTCAACCAGAATATGTTTTTTGCCACTGTGGGTACACTGAAGAATGGATTCAAACAGAACAGTTTATGTCGAAATTGTGTTCAATTTGTGCTTTTCATGGACTGTGCTTAAAAATACAGCAGGCTACTAATAACCCATATTTTATTAAAAATATTTCTTAATATATGTTAGTCTGTTCTCCTTGTAGTAAAAAAAAAAAAAAAAAACTACAGAAATTATAGGCTAGGCTTTGTCAATGTTGTGACCACATTATTTAAACGTCCCCTGACATGAAATTTTCACTCTCTGAGGTTTTTTAACATTAATATGAGTTCCCCTAGCCCAGTGTTTCTCAACCAGTGGGTCGTTGTTCGTTCTATAGGGGGTCGCGAGACTTTCTCTGTGTTAACCGGCACAGCCAATAAGTGGGGTTTGCAAAAGGCTCATTGCAACAGGCTACGTTTACATGCAACCAAATCCAAATAATCCGTTAGTAAACGCATTGACGGTTCAATCGGACTAAAAAACCTTCATGTAAACACCTTAAATTTCAATTCGAATTTCAATTCGATTGAAAGGGGTGGTTTATTCCTTTTCTAATCCAACTGGGAAGACATAAACGCTTGATCGGATTGAAAACCGAAACTAAAGGACTGCGCATAGCATAATGATGTATGACGCGCTGAACGAGCTGTTCTTCCTTTTGAGTAAAGTGTCGTATAAATGAGCGTACCATCATTCTAAAATTCTCCTTTCACTCAGCGTCTGTGAAGTGGAGCAGGACAACATCCCACCAGTCCTTGTTTCAGACTCTCATTCACAGACGACTGGTTTTGGGTGCTGGGCATTTTTACTGCGTGCATAAGCAGCACGGGCACGGCAAAACGGTTCATGCTCATTGTCTCCAAATTATGACCAGCAATGGATAAATATTAAGTCTGCTGTTTAAAACAAATAAAGAACCAATGTAAGAGAATAGTTAGAATGCGCAAACAGCAGGAAACTGTATATTCGTTCAGTGTGCGCATGTCAAAAACGTATAATTCGATTTGAATCTTGTGACATAAACGCGCACATTAACCCTAGCGTTCATGTAAACACTACATTCAGATTCATCAATCGGAATTAATTCAGTCCGATTGAAACAAAAGTTGTGCATGTAAACGTAGCCGATCCTCCGACGAATCATAGGCTATTTTCATTGCTTGGATTCAAGCCAGAAATGAATATCCACAACTCGCAGATTGTGCAACGAAGTTTATCTTCCCATTTAGCACTACTACCGTAAAACTTCAAATAATAGCCGAGTCCCGAATAGACGCCTGTCTCTTTTACACGCCTGGTGTGGCGACAGGTTTGGGTAAATAAAGGCCGGTCTCAAATAGAAGCCGGGTCTGTTTTTTAGTTTCGGGTTGTATTTAATCTTCTAAAACCCGTCAGAGCGTCCGCTTGCTGCGCTTGACAGTGCATAACGAGCAGAGAGAGAGAGCGCCCCGGCCGCGCGCGCGCACTCACGTCTTCAAACAACACGAGCGCTGTCTTGCTCTCTATCCCTCGCGCATATTAATCAAAATCAATTGACACGATAGTAAGGTTGGAAGACCGCAGTTTCACGTGGAGCATTTGGAGATTTTTAGAGATTAGAGACTCTAGGAACAACATCTCAATGAACAACATCTCAACACTAAATTATAAAGGCCTGTCTCATATAGACGCCTGTCTCAAATACAAGCTGGTCGACGATTTGGGAAAATAAAGTTTTATGGTATCTTTGTGAGTCGGGATTTTCAACAGTGACTGCAACGAAAACAAAAAGCAGGAATAGGCTGACAACAGTTTGTGTACGACACTACGAGTCACACTTTTCCAAATTCCACCAAGTCTGGATATGATCAGAGCGGCAGTCTCAAGGCTATCACATTAACGTGAGTAAAAAATTCAGTTTGCCTCATAGTCTGCCTAATTATTGAAAATATTTGTGTGTTTTCGTGATTATCATTAATTATAATAAGCATATAGGCCTGCGTTGTATAGCCTATAGATCTAAAGAGGCATTTCAGTTATTCTTGATTTATTTAGTGGGTCATATGACTGGCATACAAAAGAAAAGTGGGTCGCAGTAGGCAAAAGGTTGAGAAACCCTGCCCTAGCCTGTATATGGTCCCCCCAGTGGCTAGAAATTTCAATCTGTGTAAATCGAGCTTTGGCTATCTTTCTCTGCCTTTGAGAAAATGAAAGCTCAGACGGGCTGATCTTGAATCTCCTCCGTATGACGTCATACGGAGGAAAGGTAACCTCCCCTTTCTCTGCTTTGCCCGCCCAGAGAATTTGGCTCGCCCATGAGAAAATGAGCTAGGAAGTACGAACGCGATTTGAGTTTTTCCTCGATAAATATCATGGCTTGCAAACGAGCGAAGCATGACAGTTGATCAGTGTTCGGATGTACAAATGAACACAAAAGTATTTTTTAGTTCCTTCATCCGAGCCTCTGAAGAAACAATGGGTTAATTTTATTTTCTCTGGAAATGCGCCGACACAACTTCCCAAAGTTTTGTATGGTCCAAACATTTCACCGACGACTGTTTCCTCAACTTGGGCCAATACAGAGCTGGCCTCGATGAACGTCTGAAAATAAATCGATCGAGCTACCAAGCAACAATTTCTGATGTGTAGCCTAATTGTTCATGTCAGACAGGTAATCTTTCTCTCAAAATCGTTCAATACTGTTTATGCATAAGTCAAGCCAGTGACTAAAATATCAACTTCACATCGTTTCTTTTAGTAGGATGAAAATAATCTTATTTAAATTCTGAACAAATTATACAGAAAGTGATCAAAGAACAATCTTTCCACACAGCGCGAGTTTATCTGGACAACTCGTTATGAAATCAATGACGCACGTTACACTGCACAACGAAGCTCTTACTGTATGTACATCATCGTGTTTGCATTGGTGAAAGCATTAGAGAGAGTGCAGAAACTGCGTTGCAATGATAAGATCTTGAGCGATGAGCAATCAACACACTGTCATCTGCTCAATGCTCATCACGGCAACATTTTATGTGATGGGAATAGATCTAAATACTTTAAAAACTTCTCACGATTCATTAATCTCGATAGCTGTAATAGTAAAAACTTATAATAGCTGTAGTAAAAAAGTTTCGCATGTAATACATAGCTATTTCATATGCAAGCATGTCAGCCAATCACAGCAGTGGCTGGTTGCACTGAATCCCACAGCAGACACGCCCCTTCAAACAGAGCGTTCAAATCAGATGCTAAAATCAGGCTAGGAAAATTGCCTTT
Organism: Rhinichthys osculus; assembly: GCA_029959095.1. NCBI lineage: Eukaryota > Metazoa > Chordata > Actinopteri > Cypriniformes > Leuciscidae > Rhinichthys > Rhinichthys osculus. Next base: position 28,148,123 of record JARWKJ010000015.1, read on the forward strand.
TATTTCTAAATTATGACTATTTTTGTTCTAAAAAACATACTAACATTTATAAGGGAAACCCAGGAAACATTATAAAATAAGAAAATACCCCTTGTCAGGGGACCTTTAATATTTGTCACAAATAAAAAAAAATGCAGAAAATGTACATTTTATTAATTAGAAACACTTTCCTGTGTTTTATTCATTATCTGTCATTTTAATGTGTTTATTTTTAATTCTTTAATTATTAAATATTCCTTGATTATTTTATTCTTAATGACATTTTAAATAAAAACATTGTAAATACAGCCTGATGTTGACCGACAGAATTTATGTTTTACATTTATGATTGACAGCGAGAACCCTAGCAACAATTGAAATTTCAAAATTAGGGCTGGGTATTGTTTAAAAACTAAACTGTTAATGCAGCCAACCTTAAGGACACTTTACAAAATACCTAGTTTAATGAGAGTTAATTCCATTTTTCCCATTTTAATTTTTCAGGATGCCATTTTTTTTTTTTTTTTTTTTTTTTTGGATGGTTAAATTACATTTCATTAATCAAAAACGATGTGCAATAAATTGAAATCATGGAATGTGTTCAATTTCACAGCAATTTATTAACAGTTTAACAAAAATGAGATTCATAATTTTTTTTAATTTTTTTTTATTCCATTTTATTTTTACCCAGTTCTGTGGTTTGTTTTGTTTGGTCTCTATTCCATTTTAATGGTTTAATAAAAAACCTATCTAATTAATAAAAAACAACTTCATTTTAAATAAAAATGAATTTGTATACAATAATAGTTTTTGTTTGTTTCTAGTTTTTTTTCTAGAAATTCTGTGTTGTGCATTTTAGTTTTTCTGGTAATCAAACGAAGGCATAAAACATTAATTTATCTTTTATTCAAATGAAGAAAAAAAAATTGGCAAACAAGTGCTACACAGTCGAGTCAAGTCACCTTCATTTAGTATAGAATAATAATATAGATTGTTCAAAGCAGCTTTACAATGATATTAGGAAATTAAAGTAACAGAGATTGTTTTGGTTTTATAGCAGCCCTAGAATAAAGTTATTGTCCAGCTAAAGTTAGTTTAGATTGATTCACTTCCATTGCAAAGATCATTAGTTATTAACTTAGGGGCCGTTTACACGAGACCGTTCTAACAGAAAACACTCAACGTGCTCCACGTAGCCATGTGAACTGGAATCATTCTGACAGTGTTTTATGTGTACAGAGGTAAAGGGAAGGGAAGGGAAGGAGGCCTTTACAGGTGAGAGACTAGTTGACACTTCAGGACTGCGTTGTCGTTGAGGACGTCATAACCACAGCAGAGGTTTACTGTTAAAATTATAACATGGAAGAATTTTTATTATTTTTAATAATAGTTGTATTATTATTATTAGTAGTAGTATTACATTAAGATGTACATTATACTGTAAAAGAGTAGTATATTTCTATCGCAGTTTCTTTAAGTTAAACCAAACTTTTATTTTGACGGGTTGCCATGTAGATTTTCTTCTGTGATGTGGTGATAGTTTCTCTCAAATTAAATGTTGTCATAGTGAGATTATTAAACTGCAAAATGACTATTTAAATATGAATCCTGCATGTTCTGCGTGCCTCTGTGTCAATGAATGGTGCAGACGCGCAGTTCAGTTTACTACACAGCACACGATGCACACAGTGCTTGTCTGCGCCATTCATTGCATCGTGCGCTATTGCCCTCAAGCCGGTGTAAACTAGTGTTTTTCCTTGATGCCTCTCCACAGCCAATCACCAGCACTTGATTTGGGCACATCATACATGCTGCAGGCTTATTGTTTTACTGATGTTGACAAGATTAACCCCTCAGGTATTGAAATTTGGTACTGAACGACAATACATTTTTTGATACTCGATGGTATCAAGGCAATCCTGTCGGTGCCTAAAAAGTATCAAACTCGATACCCAGCCCTATTCAAAATAGATCTGTGCATTAAACAAATCTGTGCTTGCTGAATATGTTTAGTATAGATTCAAAAAGCATTTTTGTTTCTAGTTGACTGATTAAATACATCTTATTTTAATGATTAAATTATCTGATGTGACCATCTGATGTTGCATTCCTTATGTGAATGATAAGTAATATATTTTAAATCTGTATATTTGTTTTAAGTAGTCAAGCTGAAGTAAGCTACTTGGAGGATTCCAAGTAAAACTAAAATGACTTAAACTGAAATAAAAATAAATAACCAAATATTATTGCTTTAAATATAAAAACGAATAAAAAAATATAAGGAAACTGAAATGGAAATTCAGTTGAAAATTTATGATATGAAATAAAACTAATTTAAAGATACGATACTATAATAGCACTGCTTAAAGTCCCCATGAAATACAAATGTAGGTTATTTTGGCTTTTAGTATCAATTTGTTAGCCCCACTGAAGTCCCTTGAATCTTTTGAACCGTTCCCTTTCCCCTATATAGTGCGCTATGTGCCATTCACCATGTAGAAAATAGTCAACTTGGGCATTTGATTAGACACAAAATCTGATTGGAAGCTGAAGTGCAGAATGATGTCATCAAAATCATTCATCCATATTTGCAGAAGTGAGAGACTGTAAGTTTTGAATGCTTATATCTTCTAAATGCAAATGTTTTCATTGTTTTGGAACACACTAGCTTATAGATAACAGTAAGTCTAACATATTTATACTAAAAGCCAAAAAACTTTGATTTTGATTTCATGGGGACTTGTGCCAAGACAAAGACAAAATTCACATTTAGAAGATAAAACAAAAACTTGCGGTCTCTCACTTCTGCAAATATGGATCAGCGATTTTGATGACATCACTCTGCACTGCAGCATCTCATCAGATTTTCTGTCCAATCAAATGGTCTCTAGAATCTGAAGCGTCTGATTGGTTAGCGTTAGACAGTATGCCGACCAGACCAGTGAAAGAAAGTAAAAACTATGACTTTGAAAGCGTGCAGTGATGCCTGAATTAGAGGTCGACCGATTCATCAGTTTTGCCGATCTATCTGTACCTATAGTTAATTGGTGGAACTATCGGTTATCAGGCAAAAATCCATACCGATAGTTTTTCCAGGTTGCGTCCTTTGCTGGAGCGGCTGAGAAGGGTGCGCTGTCATTACACAGTACGAGAGCGCTGAGAAGCAGAGGTGTAAAGTCCAGGTTCAGAAAGTAAAAGTCCTCCTCAGTATTTTGTTCCAATCACCTGGATTTGCTAATTAGCACAGTTTTTCAGCCAGGAGAAATAACTAATTGGTGAAATCAGCTGGCTGAGTTCATGGGTGGAATAAACATATGGCAGAACTTTCTTACCCCTGGACTTTACACCTCTGCTGGGAAGGGACTGCTGTCATTATACAGAGCGAGAGCGGCCTCTAGATGCAAAATAAAAACTAGGGATGCGCGATCCGATACTCAGTATCGGTATCGGCTCCGATACTGCCATTCTTTGCTGGATCGGTTATCGGTCAGACGAGGCCGATCCAAATCCGATATTATGCGTATACTATTCTGTGTTATTGTTAAGCCCCACAAAAGGCACAAAAACATTATAAAGCACCATAAAGTTTTCATGCAGTATATTAGTTCTGTGTGTTCTGAAGCCATTCTATAGTATAATGTGAGATAGAATATGTATAATGTGGGGGTTTCCAACAGTGTGAATGTCTTAGCAGTGTATTATTTGTTTGTATTCGGTGTATTTCACTGTGGATTATTTAATAAATTTCGATGCAGGCTTTGCAAACAGACTTTTATGATATGGATCTGCCAGCAACCCCTACAAACTTGTAAGTAGTCATGTTTATTTTAATGCCTGATCTGTGATCAGTGATTTCTGATGTAATTATTCAAATTCAGACAGATTATCTCTCAAAATATCGTTCAATACTGTTTATGCACCAGTAAATCAAGCCAGTGACTAAACAATCAACTTAACGTCGTTTCACTTAGTAGGATGAAAATAATCCTATTTAAACTGTGATTTAATTATATAAAGAAAGCGATCAAAGAACATTCCCTTTCCAATTGCCCAAGCTGTCAATCAAACAATGCAAGTTTATCTGGACACACATCATCACAAAATCATGACGCTGTGACAATGTACAGTACAACAAAGCTCTTACTGTATTTGCATCGTGTTTGCATTGTTATTTGGTGAAAGCCAGAGTTGTAATTTCATAGCCGATCAACACTGTCTGTCATCTGCTTAAAGACCCACTCCGATGAAAATCATGTTTTTCTAGGTGTTAACATGTTCTTGTGGCATTTTTCTGATGTTAGAGGACATATCTTGAGAAAAATAAGCTCAAAGTTTTATTTCTGAGTATTTCTACATTCAAATGGCTGTGAATCAGTAGCAGACGCTAAAATGCCGGCTAAAATAGACTGGAGTTGTGACGTAGTAACTCCACTGGGCGGGGCCACAAGCCATATAATGTGGCAACTCTCTGTGTTAACTTAACTTCATCTGTGTTAAAGCGATGTAGATTATAATGTAATGTAATGCGTTTTACAGGGGCTTTTTTGAAGTTGTGTTTTGTGTTTAATTTTACTAAACAGCAGGGTCAGATACACACACACAAGCCGTTGCATGTCATTGTGAACAGAGCTTCGATAGTGGCGCTGAAATTGGAACACATACTGTAACAAATAAGTCACTTTTCACCGTCTATCAATCGTCAAAACTAAAGTTTGGAGAACACAGACTGATCCCGTCAGTAATTACATCATTACATAATGAGAGAGGGCAGCCAGCCTCCTCCAGCCAAGCAACAGGCGACATTCGTGCATGTGAAATTCCGCGCTCGTTCAAGTAGACTTGCACACGCCGGGTGGCGACGAGTTTCGCCTGTTGCAGTCGTTTGTCCCCTCGTGTGTCAAGCCCATCACTCGTGAGAGACAGGGGCGGACTTAACCATTAGGCAAAGGTCGGCAATTGCCTTGGGCCCGAGCTACCTAGGGTTCCCCAAAATGCCCCATTAAATTATGCTTAAGTTTTTGTTTGTTTTTTACTTTTCGCAAATTATATATTTCTAAAAAAAAACATTTGCGAAAAAAGGCAACAAATCATTAGTGTCGCAGACAGGAGGGGGGCCCCCACCTCACTACATTGGACTATTCCATTCTCTCACTTTCTGCGTGCGAAAGTGACAAGGCTGTAATGCGCCAAAAAACTGACGGAGAAAAATAAGTGATTAACAGAGTCAGACAGTGTACAGAGTAGGGCTGTGTATCACCAACAATGTAACGATACGATACGTATCACGATACTAAAGCCACGATACGATATGTATCACGATATGGATCAATTTGGAATTTAAATTTCTTTTGAGCTGAGTTTAGTAACAGTAATATCTGCTTATTGAATAACCAGTGTTATAACAGTTGTGAGTTAAATGAATAAAAAAGCTTAGAATGGCTCTTCCTTCTGCTTTTAAATAACTGAAATGACAATTATAGTGACACTGAAGCATGTCTACACTGCTCAATGACTAAACAAAACTTAAAACATTCCATAAAAGCAAAAACGGTAACAACTTAATTTTAACTTAGTTTTCTCAAACTCTTTTAAACACCTAGTATTTAACAGGTCTTAAGTGTTGGAATGTGCACCAAACAAAGTCATTTCTTCTACGTTGAAATCATTTTAAATGATTACATTTTAAAAATTTTATGCAGAAACAACAATTGATTGACATGCTCACGGTTAAGAGAGTGACAGCAGAATATCTCGCTTAACTTCATCATACAACCGGGGAATTGCCGTTTCTGTTAAAAACCTTTATGCTTATTTAAGACATAACCAACTGTGTTTAGAGGATACTTACCAAGAGCGAAATTTTTGACATCATTTTGCGTGTTTTAGTCTGTTAAAGCAATATAATCTCGCGAGCTGTATGTGAGGCGGCTTTACTCTAGTCTATGCACGCAGAGAAGACCAACTCTCAGAGAGCGCGCATGTAGGCTACTGAATAGTTTAAAATCGTTTGAATGTTTAAACTGGTAAGACTTAAAGACATGCAAATTGTAAACTTTAGTCACGATGGCCCGATTATGCAAGTGAATATTCCGTCATGTCCCGACTCCTAACCGTGAGCGTGTAGTTTCACCGGCTGCAGCGCTGGACGCTTGCCCGAGACGAGAGAGAGAGACGCAGCACTGCATTGAACTCACGCTGTTTGTGAAATTGCGTCTCACAGAAAGTTTTAAAATGACTGATTTGATTTTATAATCTGTGTGGATTCGTTTACTAATACTACAACCTACATGCTAAAGTAAATCAATGTTTCTGGGAATTTCCCGCATTATAAACTGCGGGAATTATTCAAATTATGCGCAATCCCGCGCCGAAATTGGAGCCCTGAATTGGCTACATTCAAAAGCACAAAAGTATCGATACGGCAGCTGCTCTATCGATACGCGTATCGCCAGGAGTTCATGGCGATATATCGTTGTATCGATATTCTGAGCACAGCCCTAGTACAGAGTGACAGACAGAGTGTACAGAGTAGTAGAGTGTAGACAGAGTAAAAATGAAGCGAAGCTACCCAAGCGGTGCTGAAAAAGCAGGAAGCGGGAGGAAAGCAAAACGTTTTTAGCAAAATTGCAGAAGGTAACAAACTTTTTTGTGATGCCCGCTGACAATGACAACAATGCTAACGATATGTTACAATTCCATGGGCGTAGCCAGCTATGAGGTGACCGAGGTCCGGAACTCTGTCATTTTTTTACATTCAAAAATAAAATGTCAAGCTCTCTGAATGATTAATTAGCCGTTTAAACCACCTCATATGAGTGTTTGCAATTCATGTTGCTGCGAGAAGCTAGCGCAGTGAACGGGGCTTAGGAGCGCGCTGTGAGTGAGTGCGCGGGTGCAGCCTACGTGTTGCCAGATCCACCTAATGGAAAGGTGGCAGTAGTCTCCTGGACCGGTTTTTCTGATTTAATGTGACTAGGCATGTGCCGGTATCAAATTTTCATGCTGCGATTAATTGATTGAGCTTTTATCACGGTATACGGTATTATCACGATATTTTAATTGCACAAGAGAAACAGACGGATTGGGGGTATCTAAAAAAAACTTGCATCACAATGTGTAATTGTGATTGTCAAAACATTAATTTTATTTTTTAGTGACAACATGTTATAATGTTTACATGGTTACTGAGGCTACTGTTTGTATTTTTGCTTAACACAATTTTCATGATTTCAATTAAATTCTTGGATTTAATTTCAATCTTGATTCAATATTGACTCATTTGGATAAATATTAGGTAGGCTACAGTAGATAGCCTGCATTTAAATGTTTCTCAAGAAAAAATATATCTCACATAATGCTGTAAACATACAGAGAGAAATTAAATATAATGCATACAATATAAATATAATAATAATATAAATATAAAAATGTAATATGCCGTAATTTTCATTATAATAACAATTATATAATGACTATTATAATGAATAATTATATAAACATATATTAAAATATGTAATATAGTGCACATATTTAGCAAAATACGTTTTGCTATTTTCTTATAGTCAACTAACATTAAATGGCTTTCCTGAGGTAAATGTAACGTTCTGTGACATAATTGTTCTCCTGCAGTGTTATTGACCTCTTTCAGTGGTTGAAAAACACTGATTGATCGAAAGTACGTACCTTTCGGTGGGTTGTACTGTATCTTTAATAAAAAGTAACAGATGATCGGTTTACTTGATCTGAGGCGCGCGATCTGTCACGTCACATTTACAAGCACCAAAACAGTATTTATTGTCTGAATTTCGTTATAAAACCTGAGAGCTGATATTTTTTTCATATCAAAAGTAACCTGCTCTGTCTAGTCTGTCGGTGTCAGTGTCCTCTTTGCTCCGCGATTTTTCTCTGGGTGAGAAAATGGATGTGTGGCGCGAGACCGTGTGAAAGTGTCAATTGCGTGAGTCTCAAGCTGAATGCGTGAGAGTTGGCAGCCATGCGGGGGATAAATAGTCGGCAGCGTTCCTCCTTCCGCCGTGCTTCTTCTCCATGTGATGTGGGGATTGTTTACATCAAAGTGCACATGTGTTTTGCGCAACATATACGCATTGTTTTTTAAGCGGTTGAAAATAAGCTGATGCGCGTTCTAAAAATCTAAATTCGGATCTATTATTTTTCACGGTATTTCGAAGTCCCCGCGATAACAATATCGTGCATATTCATTACAGCGATTTATCGCATTACCGAATACCGGCACATGTCTAAATGTGACACTTTAAGAAGTTATTAAAGTGGAAAGTTGCATGTTAGGGTTAGTGATATATTAACCTTATTTCCAAAACACAAGCTTTGAACTTATTTCGGATTATTATTATTATTTTGTTTAGTTTTTCGTAGCAATATCTGGCAACAATTTACTGTCGGCATTAACCCTCTGGGGTTCCTCATTTTAGACTCACACTCAGGACCTTCGGGTCAAAAATGACCCGGAGGGCGGCATTAAGATACATTTTATTTGAGTAAAATCAATTAAATATATTTTTGCTCAATAATATTTTTTCTTTTCTTTTTTGGTGTTTTGAGGTAATTTTATAATTTATAATTAATATTTATGCAATAATTAAGACCCATTTTTTCCCATTGAATATAATAGAAAATTTATATATATATATAATAAAAAAAAAAATTTTATTAAAGCTGTATTTCATTTTAGAGTCAAGTCTAGACCTCATGAAAGCAATTTTTGAAATGAGATCGGAGCCATCTGGTGGACACACTGAGCATTTTTATCACGCAATAGCACATTTTTACCACTGTAGAAACACTCTAGTGATTTTTTCACATATTGTTTAATTTTTTCAGGTTTTTGATTTGAATATATAATAACAGATTCTCAAAGACTATATTTGTCATTTTTTTTTAATAAAAAAAAAAAAAAAAAAAATTGGGTAGGTTTAAATGGTAATTTTTAAGTGGCAGTTTTACTTTATAATACAGTCAAACCTGAACATTGCATTATAAAGAGAACAAATGGAAAAAATTTTGTCACCCATTGTTTTAAGAGATTCACCCCTTCCCTGTTGTGTGCTTTTTTTCTGCATCCTGGCTGTTTTGTAGATTGTATGCACAAAAAAACTCTGTATTTTCACATTTTTGCCAATTTCCCATTCATTTCCTATGGGGGTCATTTTTGACCCGAAGACCCTGAGTGTGACTATTTTTTTTACGACCACTTAGACTTTTAAAATCCTTTCCCCAATTTTTTTGGGTGTTCATATAGCAAGTACCAAAAAAGTCACCAAGTTTTGGACCATTCCGATGAAGCTACGATTTTTAACATTTTTTTATTTAAACGCTTCGGGTCATTTTTGACCCGAAGAACCCCAGAGGGTTAAATAAAAAAAAAAAAGCTTATAGACAAAAAAAAAAAAAATAAAAAAGCTTATAGACAAACTGTAATTGCATAAAGCTACCACATTCGGTAAGACAAACGCAATGATCATCGTGATTATCTGTAAGAAATGTATAACACTATCAAAAACTATAATACAGATCTGTATGAATGAAATTTGCCAAATAACTTACTGGCCAGCTGGAAGACGGCTCATGCTGTTTAGTTAACCTTTGACAAAGTCATCATAAAAACATTAATTAAAGCAGTGTTTCTCAACTAGCAATCTATTCAGTCAGCATATTTGTGTTTGATCTGTGTGAATTACAGAAATATAAGACTTGCTAGAACTACTTTTTTTTCTATATTTCTTTGCACAAAACTCTCCAGAAAGTGCCATTTAATGGTTTATTTTTCAAAAAAAAAAAAAAAAAAATTGTTCTCTTTAAAGATCGGATGGGGGGCCCCATACTACCTTCGCCTTGGGCCCCCAATTTGCTAAATCCGCCACTGGTGAGAGAGTCGGTCAGTTTTTCAGATAGAGCGGTGACATTAGCATCATAATAATCCCGAAATTCCGAGCAATCCACTGATACTAAATATGTCCTGATTGATCACTGTGGGAGGGATGAAATATCGAGGCGAAGTCGAGCTGTTTTTGTTGCACCGGTAATGACAGGTTGGGGGTGTAAGCTAGTGGGAGAGACAGAGCTCTCAGCAACGGGGAGGGGGAGGGTCGTTTCCGTGCCAACGGCTCCGCCCACAACGCAGAGGCGAATTGCTAATGAGCTACTGCCGCTCTGCTGAAGCGAAGTCCCAGAAAACGGCACAGGTTTTGTGATTTTGGCTAAAAATGTCATAATCATAATTTAAAGACCACTGGGAATGTTTAAAAATAGCTCAAAATATGATCGGAGTGGGACTTTAATGCCTTTCATGTGATGGGAATAGATTATTATGATCAATACTTTTCACGATTCCTTAATCTCGATAGCTGTAATAGTAAAAAAAACGTAGAAAAAGTTCTAGAGAGAGTTCCACATGTAATGCTAGCTATTTCGTATGCAAACATGTCAGCCAATCACAGCAGTGGGCGTTTACACTGAAGTCTCACAGCAGACACGCCCCTTAAAGGGGTGATGAACTGAGAAATCAAATTTTCCTTGAGCTTTTGACATCTAAGAGGTGATCATATTATAAGAATATCCTGTAAGTTTCAGAACTGAAAACGTCCTTGTTAGTCCAATAAAAGCTTTTATTGACACCAGGCTCAGCAAACGACTCGTTTTTCAAAGTGGGGAACTATGACGACAAAGAGGATAAAACACCACCCCGGCAGAAGATGATCAATGCCTACTTCAACACGGACGGTTTAGCCCCGTTCACCGATTCGCGCATTACACGAAACTCATTATAATATGCAAAACTGTTATCCACTCACAGCAGTGGGCGTTTACTTCCAAGTCTTCAATGCGAGACGCCCATAAAAACCGAGCGTTTTTGAGCTAGGATCAAAACTAGGGTAGAAAATAGCCTATTACTTATTCATTTTGATGGTTTTGAATGTAAAAACCAAGCGAACGTCATAAGTTGACCTCAGACAACAATATAAAAACAATTAAAAAGCTAGTTCATGACCCCTTTAAAACAGAGCGTTCAAATCAGAGGCTAAAATCAGGCTTGGAAAAATGCCTTTTATTTATAAATTGACAATTTTTTTATGTTAAGACCATACTCATTACATTATACAATAATAAAATAATCCAGTCTATGACCCCTTTAATAGCCTTTATTATTCTGTCCTATCTATCATATGTTGCTGCCTTATTAAACAGCTGTGCTATACATTTAAAAATGTTTATTGTATAGTAGGCTATATATCAAATAATTGATATTTTTGATTTTTGTTACCTTGTTTTTCATGAATGTATTTTACAACAATACAAAGAGCAATGTGTAACGTTTTACCAGATTTAGTGCTACACTTATATGTTCCCCACTAAATGTTTTTTTCACTAAATGTTCAAATTTTAAACAATTATTGTGCACTCGTGATTTTTTTAAGACTAAATTTTACTGCTGAATTATCCACTAATCTAGTTTATAATAGCATTTTTGTCATAGATTATGATCATATATTTTTTGATTTGTTGTTTTTCTTTATAATGAAGTGGTCTGTATTAAGTAGATTGTGTTTAACACACAAAAGAGTGATTATCAATTCAACACAGAGTTATAGAAATTCTACTTGATTTAAAAAAATAACTGCGTTGGTATCGTATCGGTCGAGACTCAGAATTTGTGTTATCGGATCGGTTCTGAAAAAATGGTATCGGTGCATCCCTAATAAAAACTATCACTGGCTGAATTGTTTACTTTAAAACGTGAGACTGCACGGAGATCACAAGCTGCAGGGAGAGCGCTGACTCTTCAGAATCCGCATTTAAAACACTGACAGCGAAGCGGTATAAATACAGAACACTACAGTCCATGTTGCCGTATCATTATAAAGTAATTAATTTGTTGACTAGATGCTGGATTAGCAGAGAAAGAACAGCAGTATGTTTACCGTCGAGGCTGAGAAGGACGTTAACATTAAGGGTGCACTAAATAAGAATTTTGCAGTAAAAACACTATGCCAGTGTTTTATATTTTGTTTAGTTTGTTGATTACTTACAATATCCCAAATTTTTCAAACTATTTGTAAATCGTGAGAAAATTGCGATTTTAACCAAGGAACCGGGACGTTTGATTAGGTGTGAGGGAGTCGCCAGTCAATGGCATCATATCATCCGCGTTACCCTCGGTTTCCGCTCATACTGCCATAGTAACCGTGGTGACAGACATGGACAACTGGGTTACGCCTAGCGGTACGCTCACGCTGTTGTTGTTTTGTTCAAACATTTTGGACCATGGCAAGCAGAACCGTAATGCATCGATTTATTGTCCCAGCCCTACTCAGCATGATTATTCACTGGTTTAAGTAACAGTTTCTTATTTAATTCAAAAGGGGAATCTATTAGACTGTGGCTGTCAAATGTGGCTTTGCCGAGCTTGTACGGATCTGGCTGTGCTGCGATATAAATGAAACACTATTCGCTAATTGATGTAAAATGAGGGATACTGAGGGCCAGATGTACGTACATTTGCGAACGCAGCGTTAACAGCACCATGGCCAAGATGCAGAAAGCGCTTGATGTGAAACCGCAGTGTGCGTGTTATGTACCAAACCTGCAGTTCATCAGGTAATCAGCGCCTGTCCCCACCCATTATACCGTAAATTACGCGTATTTAAACGGGCAATTGAATGGGCCTCCTCCTCTCACTGCTGATGCTATGACTTTTCGGAATGATCCTGATACCAATAATTGTAATGTAGCGAGGAGTTTAACAACTGCTGGAATGGCATGTGAACGCTGAGTCGGAGATTCGATGTCATCTTTGATTTCTTCCAGTAACTGTAATATTGCGTAGCTGCTTAATCTGTAACCCTTAATGATTTTATTTTCACTCAACTGAAAAAGTGTGATTCTTGTGGCAAAAATCTTTTCAGCTCGTCTCCTTAGCCTATGTCTTCGTCTTGCTCGGATTACTGCTGCCATTTCACCAGGAGGCATATGCCAGGAAACCCGCTTCCTAAGTTACACCAGCTTTTAAGAGGCGGATAATTTTCAGCGCAAAATAGAGGCGCGCTTTCATCGGCTTTTTCTGTACATAACGCGGAATACATAATTAGACGCAGTTTACGCTTTCCCTCCCATCTCTTTATGTGACACTCCCACATTCAGTCATGCCAAACCATGCACGATGCAGTAGCCTGCTTGCTTTTATGTTAAATTAACTTTGTGAATGTTAATGCTTTAATAACAAATAATTTATCGGGAGCATTAAAGCTGATGTGTAGGTGTGGCAACACGTAGGCTAACTTGAAAGTATTTCATGGAGGTAGGGTACAGAAAAAAAATCTATTTATAGGCTACTTTTTTTTGCGGGCGGGACAAAACATGAATGTAGCGGGCGGGAGCGGGACAGAATCCTGCGGGAGGTCCCGTGCAGGTCTCTAGTTGGAGCATTTTTAATTACTCACTCTCACGTCTCGCCTCCCTCTGCCATTGTATGCTACCAAAGCACGTACGCAACAAATGACGTCAGAAAAGCGTCAGTACAATATAATCGGTTATGGTCTATTACTGAACTGATACTGAATCGTCCTCGTCTGCATCGCGATGCATTGTAGAAACGATTAATATTTGACACCCCTAATAGCAACATAACTTAAATTAAGAATTTAAGAATATTTCTCTCTCTCTCTCGTGCATGCTGGGTCTCTTTTGGCCAGTTTGTTTGTCTGCCTCGCTGGGGCATCGAGTCTCTCTTATGTAGGTAATGTAATGAAACGGTTTAGGGAAGCAACACTGTGTATTATATTGTATATAATACTGTATATGCTGCTGCGTGTCATCCACACCAATTGCAAAAAACAACAAAAAACCATGCCATAAGTTTTCCTTAAAAATAAAAATGAGGTTGTTTCCCCTGCTCCACTCACATTTGTTTCTATAGAGTTGTCAGGGATGCTTAGCCCAACAGTTCATGTTTAGATAATATAAGATGGTTAACAAACTGCTCAAATATTCTGAAACCCCACAAAAAACAATTGAAACACTTGGATTGAACACTTCAATGTACTAAAAACTTGTGTAAAACCTTTAAATACATTACAATATCTATAACTTAATAAAATACATTTAGACACAGAGACATTTATCCTGAAATGGACTTTGCCTGTGCCTTCTTTGTAAGTTAAAACCCCTCATCATCAGGTAGCCGACACTCTTTGTATGAAACAACGGCAATTTACACCTTTGTATTGCCCACCCCCACCATGATGCTTACTGAACTGTCCCAACCCCCCATACTGTTAGGAGTTGAGCGTCTGAGGCTGACTACTAAAAGCAAAGAGAAATTGCACATGAACAATTCACCTTTGGCTAAGCCACACCCTAGAATGTAGATTGACCAATCACAGCACAGCCAAGAACGAGCTCCCACAGTGGTCTGACACTTTTTCACAGCGCTCCATTGACTTTAACACAGGCGTCTCATATTTTTGGTCTCGGCAGGCTATTACCATCGTAGTTTTATCAAGAATATGGTTAAATGTTGTGCCTGGGGCATTTGTAACACAGATACGCGTTTCCCAGAGAGGTTGGAGGGGGGTGTCCGTTTTTTTCCCTTCCCAAAACTGAAGTCAAATCCTGACAAGTGTCGTCTAGCACACGCTGCTAATAAATACAACGTTATACTCGTGTAGTCCGTTTGCTTTGTAATAACGATTATAGAAGTGAATAGAGACCTACCCAGCTTTGCATGAACAGTATTGCTCCTTGATATTGTTAGTCCCAGCCTCCTTCTCGATTAGTAGGATATGCGGTGGTTTATTTTTTGACTGTGACCGGTATGCTTTTACTTCTAATTTCAATGCCTTATGTCAACTTTAATGCATCCTTTGTGGCGGCTGAGAAACCCCGCCGTGAAATGGGCTGATGGCACTATATTGTCCTATATTGTCCTATTTGCCAAAATCAAGGGCCCACAGTAAAACTGCTCAAAATGTGGCTTTTCTTATGGCAGTGCGTCATATTTTTGGCCTTATGTCCACTTAAACTAATGTAACTGTGGCGGCTGAGAAACTGTGCTGCGAAATGGACTGATGGCGCAATATGCGGCTCAGTGTTTATTTTCCTATATTCTACGTTTTCTGGATCATAAAAAAGATTAGTACAGTAAAAAGTGGTAAAGTAAAATGAAGAAACAATTTAATATAAAAAGTGTTCAACAATTTTTTTAATTCATGGACACTACATTATTTTTCTTTGTTATGTGCAGGGCTCTGTGTTGTATAGGAATAGATGTCAAAAAGGACAGATAATGAAAAAGTACGTACATGTGTGACCTGTTGAAATACATCAATGAGTTATATAGGAGTAATCGACCTTTCATATCGGCATAATACACACCATGTGTAATAATTTAAAATACTGGCTAGTAGACCTACTGGACTGTAAAAAGTAAGCACACTTCATGCACTGTAATATTTCACTGTAAAAGTAGTCAAATAGCTGGAACATTAAGCATATACATAAATAATTAGCCGAGATGAAATATTATGTCTTATTATTGTTGTTGTTATTACCAGTAATTTATTTGATTACTTTATCTTAATTTACAAGTAAAATTTCACAATTCCAGCCTTACTGAGCAATGTTGCAAACGGTCATTTTGCGCCACCGGGTTGTATTTAACGCTGTAGCCTTATGGCGGTGCCGGTGGTAATAGGCATTCTGGTTGACTACTTACTGTCTATATAATGCATAAATATATACTTTGTTTTTCTTATGTCTTCAATATTTTCTTGTGTCAGCCTCCTCCTGAGATTATGTTGGCTGTTTTTAAACTTGTGAGGGAAAGAGGTCTGATCAACACTGTCCCTGAGCTCATTCTCCTCACCTCAAAGGTAATGCTCACTTTCAAAGCATTTGATCAGGGGTGCCCAATCCAGTTTCTGGAGATCTACCTACCTGAAGAGTTCAAATCCAACCCTGAACTGTCTGTAATTATCAAGTGCCCCTGATGATCTGGTCCAGTTGTGTTTGATCAGGGTTGGATCTGAAGTTTGCAGCAAGGTAGATCTGCAAGAACAAGTTTGGGCATCCCTGCATTGGATCATTATATAATATATTGGAGATAAGTGATAGTGTGTGTGTGTGTGCGTTCTGCCATTTACAATTTCAGATTAGCCATACTGTGACATTTAATGTTTGTTTATGTATTTAGATTGTTGAGGCAGGATGTGTATTCAGTGTGGATCAGTGTGAGGTCATGCAGAGTCATCTCCAAATGATGCTGGTTCCTAGACAGCAGATGGACATTTTCCTTGCTGTTAAATGCAGGTATGCTCTCTCCCCACAGCAGAACAGTTAATAGTTTTATGTTACATTACCGAAAAACCATCACATGATGTCACACATACTGTTTTTGTTTGTAGAGCTCTGGCGACTAACCCTCACACATCTGAGCTGTCGGATCTGGCCCAGGCTGTTGTTAGAGTTGAGGTAAGATCATTACCTCATTTCCATAGTACTTATTTACACTTTTACATTTGCTTGCTCTGGTTTGTTTCTCGGGTTTTTTTCCCATTCTTATTTATTTATGATGCCATGTCTTTTTCATTATCACTTATTTGGGGAGAGGTTTTACGTGTGTGTGTGTGTGTGTGTTTGTGCGTGTCTCTTTAGATGCTGAAGCATCAGGATGACTGGGCTGGATTGGCACTAGTATTCTGTGGTGTTTGTGTGGGTTCACACAGTCCCCCAGAACTTCTCAGGTTCTGCTGCTGCGTTACCATGGCGCTGCTGAAAGAGCCCAAAGACAAACTCGCCCTACCATATGAGCTGTTTGCTGAATCAGGTACACACTTACTCGATTTCATTGATTTAAAAAAATTAGTTTTGTCAAGTAATTCATACATAACCATTTAAAAGTTAGGGTTTGGTAAGATTGTTTAAATCTTTTTGAAAAAAAGTCTTATATGCTCATTAAGGCTTTATTTAATTGGTCAGCAGTAAAACCAGTAATATGATTGCATTTTAAAATAACAGTTTTAAAAAATATATATTTTAAAATGTAATTTATTCCTGTGATGGCAAAGCTGAACTTTCAGCAGCCATTACTTCAGTCTTCATTGATCCTCACATGATCCTTTAGAAATCATTTTAATATACTGATTTGCTGCTCGAAAACATTTCTTATTATCAATGTTGAAAATAGTTTTGCTGCTTAACCCTCTGGGGTCTAAGGTGTTTTTGGGGTCCTTGAGATGTTTTGACATACTCTGACATTTGTGCTTTTTTCAGTTGCTTATAAACAAATTACTGGCAAAGGTGTAATTACACTCAATTTAGCATAAACAGGGCTATCATAATATGTGATCAACATGTATGTACATGTTTGTATTTTTGAGAGAATATTGTTTATGCGTGGTTATTGAAACAAAAACACAAAACACATACTAAATATGTGTCCACAAGACTTTTGACTAATGGATGTTGTCGCCTAGAGTTTTTTCTTCAAAATGATCTGAAAATCATCCTGCCTAATTATTCACATAAAACAATAGATTGGTTTAAATTTAAAAATGATGTTTGGAAAGGCAATATGCGCAGGGGTGTGACCTGCTGTGATTCACACTTGAGAAGACAATGGGCCCGCATAATGAGCGCATAATGGGGCTGCATACTAAAGAGCCTTTCATTCAGGTGTATCACTGAGCCACAAGAATGCAATGACAATATATATATATATATATATATATATATACACTCACCGGCCACTTTATTAGGTACCCCATGCTAGTAAGGGGTTGGACCCCCTTTTGCCTTCAGAACTGCCTCAATTCTTCGTGGCATAGATTCAACAAGGTGCTGGAAGCATTCCTCAGGGAGTTTGGTCCATATTGACATGATGGCATCACACAGTTGCCGCAGATTTGTCAGCTGCACATCCATGATGCGAATCTCCCGTTCCACCACATCCCAAAGATGCTCTATTGGGTTGAGATCTGGTGACTGTGGAGGCCATTTTAGTACAGTGAACTCATTGTCATGTTCAAGAAACCAATTTGAAATGATTAGAGCTTTGTGACATGGTGGAAGTAGCCATCAGAGGATGGGTACATGGTGGCCATAAAGGGATGGACATGGTCAGAAACAATGCTCAGGTAGGCCGTGGCATTTAAACGATGCCCAATTGGCACTAAGGGGCCTAAAGTGTGCCAGGAAAACATCCCCCACACCATTACACCACCACCACCAGCCTGCACAGTGGTAACAAGGCATGATGGTTCCATGTTCTCATTCTGTTTACGCCAAATTCTGACTCTAACATCTGAATGTCTCAACAGAAATCGAGACTCATCAGACCAGGCAACATTTTTCCAGTCTTCAACTGTTCAATTTTGGTGAGCTCTTGCAAATTGTAGCCTCTTTTTCCTATTTGTAGTGGAGATGAGTGGTACCCGGTGGAGTCTTCTGCTGTTGTAGCCCATCCGCCTCAAGGTTGTGCGTGTTGTGGCTTCACAAATGCTTTGCTGCATACCTCGGTTGTAACGAGTGGTTATTTCAGTCACTGTTGCCCTTCTATCAGCTCGAACCAGTCTGGCCATTCTCCTCTGACCTCTGGCATCAACAAGGCATTTCCGCCCACAGAACTGCCGCTCACTGGATGTTTTTTCTTTTTCGGACCATTCTCTGTAAACCCTAGAGATGGTTGTGCGTGAAAATCCCAGTAGATTAGCAGTTTCTGAAATACTCAGACCAGCCCTTCTGGCACCAACAATCATGCCACGTTCAAAGTCACTCAAATCACCTTTCTTCCCCATACTGATGCTCGGTTTGAACTGCAGGAGATTGTCTTGACCATGTCTACATGCCTAAATGCACTGAGTTGCCGCCATGTGATTGGCTGCTTAGAAATTAAGTGTTAACGAGCAGTTGGACAGGTGTACCTAATAAAGTGGCCGGTGAGTGTATATACAGGTCCTTCTCAAAAAATTAGCATATTGTGATAAAGTTCTTTATTTTCCATAATGTAATGATAGAAATTAAACTTTCATATATTTTAGATTCATTGCACACCAACTGAAATATTTCAGGTCTTTTATTGTTTTAATACTGATGATTTTGGCATACAGCTCATGAAAACCCAAAATTCCTGTCTCAAAAAATGAGCATATTTCATCCGACCAATAAAATAAGTGTTTTTAATAAATAAAATAAAAAGTCAACCTTCAAATAATTATGTTCAGTTATGCACTCAATAGTCAATACTTGGTCGGGAATCCTTTTGCAGAAATGACTGCTTCAATGCGGCGTGGCATGGAGGCAATCAGCCTGTGGCACTGCTGAGGTGTTATGGAGGCCCAGGATGCTTCGATAGCGGCCTTAAAGGGATAGTTCGGCCAAAAATGATATTTAACCCATGCATTACTCACCCTCAAGCCGTTCGAGATGCATATGTCAATCTTGTTTCAGACGAAAACATTTTCAGTTATTTTAGAAAATGTCTTAGACCCTTCACTGGATATAATGTGAAGCAATGGGGTCCACCTCCTTCAAGTCCCAAAATGTGCATACATCCTTCACAAAAGTAATCCATCCGGCTCCAGGGGGATAAACGAAGGCCTTCTAAGGGTAATCCGCGCGGTTTTGTCGTAAAAATATACATATTTAAAACTTTATAAATGAAAATATCTGACGTCCGGCAACAATCGAAGCGCGTTTACGGGTGATGGAAGTCGGCGTACGAGGTATGACGTAGCGTAGGAACCGTTGTGACGTAGAACGAACGCGCCAGCGCAGCCAGAAAGCAGAGCAAAACAAATCACCTGTGAACGCGCGTCGATCGTTGCCGGAAGTCAGATATTTTCATTTAGTAAGTTCTTTTAGCTGTTATGAGAAAAAAAATGAACGCGCCGCCGCGTTTGTCAAACTCTAATTCAACATGCCAGAATAAAGCAAGATTTTAGAATAATGCATAGCCACTCGGCGTGGTGTGCCAAAATACCCTAATTATAAACTTCAATATTTCATTCAAAACCATCTCAAAACGCTTTGTGACATTTTAAAAAGCCGTGAATGTATTAAGGCCACTGGAACCAGGATCGTAACTGAAACGCGCTGCATGTCTCAATACAGGAGCAGAAGCGCTGGTTCAGATTGTATTGTTTGTTGTTTAAACGTGCATGTTGCATATTTAAAAATATTTGTTTAAAAATAAATGTTTGTTGTAGGCTTATTTGTAAATTACCATAACTTGTAGAATTTCATCCTTACTGTTAATTGACTTTAGCCCCACTTACGTTTTGATAAATGTCCCTTTGCTCCACCTGGCGGTCATTTCGCGAGCGACTTTGAAATGCGACTGGTTTATTTTTATTGTATTGGTCTACTTTAAAAAATAATACTTTATAAGACATTTATGGGAAAAGACTATTTTCTTTTCAAGATGTTTCCAACTTTAACTTTGAACCAATTCTGTAGAATGGCCCATATAGCATATGACCAGGATTTGTTTCCAGGTATGACTAAAAATGTGCTTTTGGCTTTCATTTATATTTTGATTGTTTGTATATATATATATATATATATATATATATATATATATATATATATATATATATATATGTGTGTGTGTGTGTGTGTGTGTGTGTGTATATTAGGGGTGGAACGGTACACAGAAGTCACGGTTCGGTTCATACCTCGGTTCAGACATCACGGTTCGGTACGATTTCGGTACAATGGAGGGAAAAGCAAAACAAAAATGCAGAAGGCATTGTATTTTTTAAATAAGTTTTTATTAATAAAGGCATAGAACCAGTTTATTTGTAGTGCACTAACAATAGTTTTATATAATTAGTTTATTAATTAAATTAATAAAAAGACAAAAAGACCTTGCGAAATGTTTGGTAATTGTACCTGAATTAATTTAAAATTAATTTGCTATATTTCAGATCAATATATTTGTTTTCCTTAATTTTAATTAACATTATTAATTAACAATGTAACATAATTCTCATCTGAATTATAAATAATTGATTTCTGTATAAAATAATACTACCATTAAAAACACATTAGATTTTCTTTTTTAATCAATGTAGAATGTGTGAGATTAGTGCTCCGAGGACGAGAAATGAAAACCAATGCGATATGATGAATGTCCAAAAGATGGGACCCACAGACTGTTTTGAAATGGAGTTGGATAAATATGTTTTGCTTTTAAAACAGTGTACGTGTGTGTGTGTGTGTGTGTATGAGAGAGAGAGAGAGAGAGAGAGATTTTGGTTGGGTGACAGTTGTAGGTTACAGTTTGACCAGAGTTTACAGTGTGACAAAAGCACAATGTTGTGTTTTATTGCGAGTGTACACAAATATAAGTAAACACTTTGCAGGTTTAATGATCTGTATGAACAAAATGATGGAGTATGTATTTTGTGTTTCCACTGTTCGACCGCGGCCGCGCCTCTCTCTCTCACACACACACACAAACACACACACTCCAGCATTGCAATCTTGACATCGCAGCCTGTTCATTATGCGGTCACACCAAACGCAAATAGAGCGTTAAATTCGCGTCTATCACGTCTAGTTCGACGCTAGTCCAAAGCGAATAGGACGCGAGTATAAAGCCAACGTTTGAAGTGAGCGCGCGTTCAGAGCTAAGCCGATTATGTGTCCCTAAAGAACCCGCGTATCTAACAGTAGTTCCGCATTACATTAATTCATTTTCACGCGAGTTTTATTTATTTTTATACCGTGTATTCTCCGTGTAGATTCGTGCACCGAACCGTGACGCCCGTACCGTTTCGGTTCGGTACGAATACATGTACCGTTCCACCCCTAGTGTATATACACTCACCGGCCACTTTATTAGGTACCCCATGCTAGTAACGGGTTGGACCCCCTTTTGCCTTCAGAACTGCCTCAATTCTTCGTGGCATAGATTTAACAAGGTGCTGGAAGCATTCCTCAGGGAGTTTGGTCCATATTGACATGATGGCATCACACAGTTGCCGCAGATTTGTCGGCTGCACATCCATGATGCGAATCTCCCGTTCCACCACATCCCAAAGATGCTCTATTGGGTTGAGATCTGGTGACTGTGGAGGCCATTTTAGTACAGTGAACTCATTGTCATGTTCAAGAAACCAATTTGAAATGATTAGAGCTTTGTGACATGGTGGAAGTAGCCATCAGAGGATGGGTACATGGTGGCCATAAAGGGATGGACATGGTCAGAAACAATGCTCAGGTAGGCCGTGGCATTTAAACGATGCCCAATTGGCACTAAGGGGCCTAAAGTGTGCCAGGAAAACATCCCCCACACCATTACACCACCACCACCAGCCTGCACAGTGGTAACAAGGCATGATGGTTCCATGTTCTCATTCTGTTTACGCCAAATTCTGACTCTAACATCTGAATGTCTCAACAGAAATCGAGACTCATCAGACCAGGCAACACTTTTCCAGTCTTCAACTGTTCAATTTTGGTGAGCTCTTGCAAATTGTAGCCTCTTTTTCCTATTTGTAGTGGAGATGAGTGGTACCCGGTGGAGTCTTCTGCTGTTGTAGCCCATCCGCCTCAAGGTTGCGCGTGTTGTGGCTTCACAAATGCTTTGCTGCATACCTCGGTTGTAACGAGTGGTTATTTCAGTCACTGTTGCCCTTCTATCAGCTCGAACCAGTCTGGCCATTCTCCTCTGACCTCTGGCATCAACAAGGCATTTCCGCCCACAGAACTGCCGCTCACTGGATGTTTTTTCTTTTTCGGACCATTCTCTGTAAACCCTAGAGATGGTTGTGCGTGAAAATCCCAGTAGATTAGCAGTTTCTGAAATACTCAGACCAGCCCTTCTGGCACCAACAATCATGCCACATTCAAAGTCACTCAAATCAACTTTCTTCCCCATACTGATGCTCGGTTTGAACTGCAGAAGATTGTCTTGACCATGTCTACATGCCTAAATGCACTGAGTTGCCGCCATGTGATTGGCTGCTTAGAAATTAAGTGTTAACGAGCAGTTGGACAGGTGTACCTAATAAAGTGGCCGGTGAGTGTGTATATATATATATATATATATATATATATATATATATATATATGTAGGCTATATATATACAAGAAAGAATGCAATGACAATATATATATATATTAGAGGTGGACATAGATTAATTTTTTTAATCTAGATTAATATTGAAATTAATCTAGATTAAAATGGCTCATTTGAATTCTCCCGAAGGCATTCAGAATATGTGTGCTACCCAAATAATGACTAAAAGTAAGTCTTTGAGAATAGTTTGCCTCGCGTAGGGATGTGCATTTCTGCCAAAAATGCCATTCGACAATCGAGGAGCAAAAGTTGAATATCGTTAAAAAAAAAAACAAAAAAAAAAACGCAATGACAGAAAGGGAGGCCAATTTCATCTTTAGCGATTTGTCATCAAACAAACTGTTTATTAATTGAATAAGTAACATGTTTTCGTCCTTTTTTAACATAGTAGGCGAATTGGAAGAAGAAAAAAAAACAATACGCACGACAGTCCGTTTTGCATCGCCAATGCTCGTTAGATCAAAAAATAATGTCATCATATGTCATAAGAATTTTATGTGAACCTGCCTTGTTACTGCAATAGCCTCATTTTTAAACAAATTAGTTTCAATCAATGTAAACTATTCGTGTGATTATGCCACTGCGCAATACACGCGCAATACACACACAATGTATTACCTGAATGAAATGAAATCGAATGTATCGTCCTGTGGAATCATTCATTTACAGACAGCTTACGAAGATGTTCAACTAATAAAGATCTTCATCGCTGGCAAAAATATGATGCATTTGCAGATTTGCATTCACTAGACTAGACTGTAGATCGGCCACTTCATCCAACGCTCTTGATGCTCTTAAATCTTCCTGTTTCGAATCCGAGTGTGAATTGAAAGCGCTTCAGGCGCTTCAGACGATCATTTCTTTCTAGAAAGGAGCACAGTTGTGAGGATACTGCTTTTTCTAATATCTTTGATAGAAAAGGCAGATTCGAGATCGGCCTGTAATTGACTAATTTTGTATGATCAAGTTGCATTTTTTTAACAAGCGGTTTTATCATAGCCAGCTTAAAGGTTTTTGGTACGTATCCTAGAGACAAAGACGAATTTATTATAGTAAGAAGAGGATCTATGACCTCTGGAAGCATCTCTCTCAGTAGCTTAGTCGGTATAGGGTCTAACATACATGTTGTCGATTTAGATGATTTAACGAGTTTAGAAAATTCGTCCTCTCCTATGGCAACAAATGAATCAAATTTTTCCTCAGGGAGACTACAATGCACTCCCTGATGCGATACTGTGGTAGACGGTTGCATAGTTATAATTTTGTCCCTGATATTATCAATCTTATAAGTAAAGAAGTTCAGAAAGTCATCACTGCTGTGTTGCTTGGACACTTCTGGGGTTGAAGCTTTCTTTTTCGTTAGTTTAGCTACTGTTTCAAATAAATACCTAGGATTATATTTATTTTCTTCTAATAGGGTTGAAAAATAAGCAGATCTAGCAGCTTTTAAAGCCTCTCTGTAAGCAATCGAGCTCTCTTTCCATGAAATCCAAAATACCTCTAGTTTAGTTTTCTTCCAGTTGCGCTCCATTTTTCTGGCTGCTCTCTTAAGTGCCTGGGTGTGCTCGTTGTACCACGGTGTTGGACTATTTTCTTTAATCTTCTTTAAGCGCAATGGAGCAACTGCGTCTAAAGTGCTGGAAAAGAGAGAGTTAAAAGTTTCTGTTGCAATATCGAGTTCATCTAAGCTATCTGGGATGCTGAGATGATGAAAATGATTAGGAAGATTATTGATAAAGCAATCTTTAGTGGCAGAAGTTATAGGTCTAACGTATTTATAACACGGAGTCGGCTTTGCAGCCTTGGCTAAATGTAATTTACATGAGACTAGATAATGATCTGAGATGTCATCGCTCTGCTGCAGAATTTCAACGGCATCAATATCTATTCCATGTGATAATATTAGATCTAGAGTATGATTACGACAATGAGTAGGTCCCGACACGTGTTGTCTAACTCCAATTGAGTTTACAATATCTTTAAATGCCAATCCCAATGCATCTTTTTCATTATCTATTCTACATGTATATTAAAATCACCAACAATTAGTACTTTATCTGCAGCCAATACTAATTCTGATAGAAAGTCCGCAAATTCATTGATAAAATCTTCATGGTGCCCTGGTGGCCTGTACACAGTAGCCAGCAGAATTCTCAAATGTGATTAATTGTTTACACTATATATTTTTACATTAAGAACCAACACTTCAAAAGAAGTATATTTAAAACTAGATTTCTTAGTGGTTTTGAAAATATTACTATAAATTACAGCAACACCTCCCCCTTTGCCTTTCAGACGAGGTTCATGTTTATAACTGTAATCTTGTGGGGTTGACTCATTTAAAGTAATATAATCAGGTCTGTAGCCCATTTCCTGCACACGCCTGTGCACGGTGGCTCTGGATGTTTCCACTCCAGACTCAGTCCACTGCTTCCTTAGGTCCCCCAAGGTCTGGAATCAGTCCTTCTCCACAATCTTCCTCAGGGTCCGGTCACCTCTTCTCGTTGTTCAGCGTTTTTTGCCACACTTTTTCCTTCCCACAGACTTCCCACTGAGGTGCCTTGATACAGCACTCTGGGAACAGCCTATTTGTTAAAAAAAAAAAAATCTGTCTTACCCTCTTGCTTGAGGGTGTCAATGATGGCCTTCTGGACAGCAGTCAGGTCGGCAGTCTTACCCATGATTGCGGTTTTGAGTAATGAACAGGCTGGGAGTTTTTAAAAGCCTCAGGAATCTTTTGCAGGTGTTTAGAGTTAATTAGTTGATTTAGATGATTAGGTTAATAGCTCGTTTAGAGACCCTTTTCTTGATATGCTTATTTTTTGAGACAGGAATTTTGGGTTTTAATGAGCTGTATGCCAAAATCATCAGTATTAAAACAATAAAAGACCTGAAATATTTCAGTTGGTGTGCAATGAATCTAAAATATATGAAAGTTAAATTTTTATCATTACATTATGGAAAATATGCAAATTTTTTGAGAAGGACCTGTATATATATATATATATATATATATATATATATATGTATATATATATATATATATATATATATATATATATATATATATATATATAAATATGCCTATATAATACAAAATTGGTTCACAGTTCCAATTATTTATTTATTTTTCAAATTGTGCTTGCAAATTGTATAATATCAAATGTAAACATTTCTAGTAATTGTGCAGTTAATTCTCATACTGTATTTACAGAAAGTTTGGGAATATATCCCAAATGTGTCACTAATAAAACACAATACAAATAATTTAAAGAGGAGGCTTATATTGAGCTTTTAAGATTTACCTAAGATTTATTTATATGTACATATATCTTTGCTATTTTAATAAAAAGGTTACAATTACAACAACAATTACAATTTTAACTATATTTCAAATGTAATCTTTCTTTGTATAAACTAAAGTATACATTTTATCATACATATTTCACAGTTGCGGATTAATTAGTTTGAATATAGCCTACAATCGAACAAACACTATAATAACATCTTAGCAAACCAGCTTATTTGATGTGGCAGTATTTTACAGTAAAAACGACATCTTGTCTTTCATGTAACATATCGTTTTTATGATTAGGGCATATAAATGTTAATTTGCAGTTTAATACGTTGCTTATACAAAAATATTTTATTTCAACATATTTCAGTCGATTTTTATTCATCTCAGTATTGGAATATAGTTAGGTAAAAGCTGTTCATTCATTCACACACAAAAATGCGATTCATATTCAAACAGTCTTTTTGTTTACAGACACGATTTCATATTGCGATTAGCACAAAGCACTTGAAAATAAAGAATGTAGCCTACCTATTCCTCAGCTGGATCCGTTGCTCCTCCAAATGAAACTACCTGCACTTCTGAGGTAATTTTTTGCAGGATTATTATTAAGATAGTATTATTCCTCACAGCGTCGTAAATATGAGTCTCTTTCGGTGGGTTATCCAGCTGATGTGTGGCATGGATCGCCTCAGAGCATTTGTGTTTGAATAGAGCGCGCACTCCGTGGGCGTGGTCAAATTAACTTTAATGACCTGAGACGAGAACGACTATCATCTCTCTCTGTTCGTACAGATTACATAAAATGATAAAATTTGTTTTTTATATAAATTACTTCATTTAAAAGAAGAGAATTTCAGCTTCATAAAGAGAAATCTCTCGTGTCTCTGTGACAAGTATTTACTTAGTTACAGTTCAGTTTTCGGACGCATTTCAGAATGGACTTCACTGACAGAGAGAAGGCAGAACGCGCATCGTTTATTTTTCTTTATTTGACAAAAAGCAGAACACTTTGTTTTTATTGTGAGTATACACAAAAAAAATAGACATTTAACAGGATCGAATGATGTATAACACTTATATGTAAGATCAAAATCAGCAGAGTATTTTGAGTCTCTTTTGCACTTATAAGAAAAAAAGTGAGCTGGTATCGCCGGCGATACCACCGACCCCAGAGGGTTAATATTTTTGTGGAAACCGTGCTGCACTTTGTTTCTAAATAAAATAAATTTTAAAAAATGAAGTACATCAATTATTTAAAAGTCAACGGGCACCATTTATGACCATTTGCAGGTTCATAACTATGTTAATTAGATCTACTAGAATATGTTTACATCATTTAATATAAGAATAAATTAATAATTTTCATATATTATTAATTTTCCGCACTATAAGGCGCACTTAAAAGCCTTTAATTTTCTCCAAAAACGACAGTGCGCCTTATAATCCGGAGCGTCTTATATATGGATGGTGAACACACGTTCACCAAGACGGGGAGACAGCGCCGGGCGACTTACGCCACTATCTGCCAATGGATCGTGGATGCCTGGGCTGATATATCAGTCTCAACTGTGATCCGAGCTTTCACGAAGGCAGGAATAATCTTTTTTTTCAGCCAGCTCACATACCCGTATTTACTTCCTGTTTTCGGTCGATGTCCACAGTAGTCGATTGTCGAGTTTACGCGCGCGATCAAACCTCCTCTGTGTTCAACATCTGATTCGGATGAACTATCCATTTGAGCTGATATTCTCAGAACACCACACAGCACCGTCATCGGCTGACAGCTGGCAGTCTGAGTCTCCACTGTTGCTTAGTTACCAATGATCGCGCGCGCGCACACACTCGAAAATGGCCTACTGTGGACTTCAACCGAAAACAGGAAGAAAATACGGGTATGTGAGCTGGCTGAATAAACATAATTTTTATTCATATCTTTCACATTTATTGCAGTCAGATTCACCGTGTTCACTCACATGGCTGTGCACTTGTAATGACACATTAAGGTTGTTAAGAGGCTAAAAGCAGGTTTAAAACTTGTCCCGTTTAAGTCAACAGGGTGCAAATTTTAAAAAGAGGATAACACGGTGTAGGCAACACCGGTTTTTGTCGTTGTTATCTGTACTGACAGCACTCCAAATTTACAAAAAATGAGCTCAATGTTAAAATTGACCGGAGTTTTTCTTTAACGTTTGAACAACGTTACCGTGGGAGTGAACGGAGTTGTCAGAACGCTTAATAAAGTTTGACTTTATCTGACTGTTTTGTTGACATCTAGTGGATGCATAACGCAAACCCTGTCAAACGTTTGACTGCAGTATCTTATGCGCCTTATAATCCGGTGCGCCCTATATATGAAAAATGTTCTAAAATAGGTCATTCATTGAAGGTGCGCCTTATAATCCGGTGCGCCGTATAGTGTGGAAAATACGGTAATCTTCATTGTTACAGCACCTGCTTTCATCCTCTGTCTGAAGTAGGGCTGTCACTAACGATTATTTTAGCAATCGGTCGATTATGTTGATGATTAATCGAGTAATTGGATCATTTTTTTGTGGCAATAAAAACAGACGCAAGTCAAGTCACATTTATGTGTATAAACACTCACCTAAAGGATTGTTAGGAACACCTGTTTAATTTCTCATTAATGCAATTATCTAATCAACCAATCACATGGCAGTTGCTTCAATGCATTTAGGGATGTGGTCCTGGTCAAGACAAAATCCTGAACTCCAAGCTGAATGTCAGAATGGGAAAGAAAGGTGATTTAAGCAATTTTGAGCGCGGCATGGTTGTTGGTGCCAGACGGGCCGGTCTGAGTATTTCACAATCTGATCAGTTACTGGGATTTTCACGCACAACCATTTCTAGGGTTTACAAAGAATGGTGTGAAAAGGGAAAAACATCCAGTATGGGGCTATGGAGGACCAACTCTACCATATTTAAAAATCAATACAGAAATAAATAAATGCTCAATAAATAAATAAGCATACAATTAATTGCCCCAAAAAATACAATAAACAAATAAATGTAGGTAGAAATTAAATTATACAGTGAGACATAAATGTATATATCTCTTTTAATTAGATTCTTTATTTATTCACCTTTGTAATAATTACCTTATTTATTTATTGTCCATTATAATCTTCAACTTTATTTATTAATTACTTATTTTTTGAAGTATTCATTTATGTGCATGTTATAATATTTTTGTCTGTTTTATTCTTCCTTTGAATTTTTTTACCCTATTTATTTCTTCAATGCTATTTATTTTCTGCCTGTCGTTTTTACATTTCTGTATGCATTTCTGCCTCCTTATGCAAATGAGGAGGGGCTGTGTCTTAAGGGGTCAACTTCTGCCCATAGAGAGCCTAAGTCCCTCCCCTCCGCTTCCGGCTCATGGGACCTTATTTCGGAAAAAATATGTATGGTAGTCAATGGCGAGAGACAACTTATCTTTTTATTCCGTCTGAACTGTGCCCTGAATTACACATATGATGTTTGTCAATTTAAAAGATAATTATGAAAGTCAAGAAAGTCGCAGTTTGTCATAAAACAGAAGAGTGACATTTAGTTTTATGTGAAAATCGCTCAATGAACTACATCTCCCGGGAAGCGAAACAACGAGCGAGATCCGCTGCTCGTGTGTGTGCAGTCTGGTACAAAACACTCAGGCATGACGGCGTAACGTTACGATTATAACGTAAGACTATAGAACAAATGACATAGCTTCAGTAAAGTTAGCTTCATTCATTGAGAGAAAATGTGCGCCTTTTGGGTTTGTAGTCTTTTTAATTACGTATTTTCAGTCTTATACCTCAACAGTTTTACATCAAACTGCGACTTTCTTGATTTTAAAATGTATCTGGTCCCACTTTATATTAAGTGGCCCTAATACCTGTGAACTTACATGGTACCTAGATATGTACTTAGTATGAAACTACAGTGTAAATACACATTGGTACATAGTATTTACAACTGTAATATTTGTGTAACTACACATATGTAACAACCCACGGAAAGGTATGTGTAAGTACAAATGTGTAACAGGACATTGGTAACAACACTTTTTCCACTACAGTAAGTACACATGTGTAACAGGCATTATGTAACTACATTTTGTAACAACAATATGTATTCACACAAGTTGTTCCACTTCCACACGCAGTCTTCCATACTGTAGTTACCAGTTAAGAACACACTGAAACCATGATGATTCCTATGTGTATACCATGTATTTACTATATGACCGGCAGGACTTATGTTGAATTACAGCTAAAGTTTTCCCTTGTGGTACCAGTGTACATACATGGTCACTCCTCAGGCAACATCTTGATACAATGTGTTAAACTGTCATAACTTACTGTGTATTATGCAAAACCCAAACCTCTGTGCAACTGTACTAACAGTGTACTTACATGGTAACTCCTCAGGAACTGTCCACTTAATATAAAGTGTAAAATGGTCATTACTTACTGTGTATTATGCAAAACCCAAACCTCTGTGCAACTGTACTAACAGTGTACTTACATGGTAACTCCTCAGGAACTGTCCACTTAATATAAAGTGTAAAATGGTCATTACTTACTGTGTATTATGCAAAACCCAAACCTCTGTGCAACTGTACTGACAGTGTACTTACATGATAACTCCTCAGGAACTGTCCACTTAATATAAAGTGTAAAATGGTCATTACTTTCTGTGTATTATGCAAAACCCAAACCTCTGTGCAACTGTACTAACAGTGTATTTACATGGTAACTCCTCAGGAACTGTCCACTTAATTTAAAGTGTAAAACTGTCATAACAGAGACCATCTCAGCAAACCCAAACCTCTCATAGGTTTATTAACAATAGCATTAAAATTTATTTTGAGCCACTAATCCTACTCATACCCCTAAACCTACCCATAACCATTCCTTAAAACTACGTAGGCTAACGTTACACTTATGAAGAAAATAAAAACATAACAGACAGACAAGTAACGTTATAAATTTCACAATAATTTGTTTATTGCGAAAAATGTAAAAAAAAAAAAAAAAAACGGTACCAAAAGTCGTTCACATGATGATGCGTTGCAGCCGCAGTCCTCTCTGGCAGTATTATAATAGTTGTGTATGAGGTACAGATCAGAGTATAAATTATTAATCCATGAAAATGTTAATCCGGTTTCGGTTCGCTCTGTGAAGGCAATGGTGAAGGCGCGCGCGCTTCTCCATTTCAAATGTACTACACCGACTGAAACACGGCATGTCGCAATCTGTGACGAAGCAGGCGAGAGCCAATGAGCGTTTGACATCACGGCCGTAAAACATGTCGTAACGCTTCTTGAAGGCGCATTTTTTGAATTTGAATTCATCACCAGCGCGCCTGAGCGCGGGATTTGACGTTTGCGGTCGCTGCTGAGAAATGGAGATGAAGATCATAAAGGGCTGAATTTGGATCTGTTTCTTGCAAACAACGTATGGATTCTAAAGATTTGGATTACATCAGGCTAATACAATTTATGTTTTTTTGTGAATTTATGTTGTGTTTTATTGGAGAAAACGCTTTTTGTGTCTGACGGTAAATGAACTAAATACTACAAAACGGTTAAACGATTAAACAAGGTATTTTTAAGGTTTTAAAGTGTAGGCTATTCTTGTTTATTGTTTACAGAACACTGTAATTTACTGTAAAGGCAAATAGGTCACCACAATGTCAAATAAAAAAAATCTAAAATAAAGAGTAAATCTTTAAAAGTGCTATGCCGTAATATCCCAGAATCTATCAAAGCATAACTATCACATTTATATTTCAGAGTTTAATATCCACTATGTAACCTTGTGTTTTGCATTTACTGTGGTACACAACAATGACCCTAACAATTACACTTTATATTAAGTGGACAGTTCCTGAGGAGTTATCATGTAAGTACACTGTTAGTACAGTTGCACAGGGTTGGGTTTTGCATAATACAAAGTAAGTTATGACCATTTTACACTTTATATTAAGTGGACAGTTCCTGAGGAGTTACCATGTAAGTACACTGTTAGTAAAGTTGCACAGAGGTTTGGGTTTTGCATAATACACAGTAAGTAATGACCATTTTACACTTTATATTAAGTGGACAGTTCCTGAGGAGTTACCATGTAAGTACACTGTTAGTACAGTTGCACAGAGGTTTGGGTTTTGCATAATACACAGTAAGTTATGACCATTTTACACTTTATATTAAGTGGACAGTTCCTGAGGAGTTACCATGTAAGTACACTGTTAGTACAGTTGCACAGAGGTTTGGGTTTTGCATAATACACAGTAAGTTATGACCATTTTACACTTTATATTAAGTGGACAGTTCCGGAGGAGTTATCATGTATGTACACTGGTACCACAAGGGAAAACTTTAGCTGCAATTCAACATAAGTCCTGCCGGTCATATAGTAAATACATGGTATACACATAGGAATCATCATGGTTTCAGTGTGTTCTTAACTGGTAACTACAGTATGGAAGACTGCGTGTGGAAGTGGAACAACTTGTGTGAATACATATTGTTGTTACAAAATGTAGTTACATAATGCCTGTTACACATGTGTACTTACTGTAGTGGATAAAGTGTTGTTACCAATGTCCTGTTACACATTTGTACTTACACATACCTTTCCGTGGGTTGTTACATATGTGTAGTTACACAAATATTACAGTTGTAAATACTATGTACCAATGTGTATTTACACTGTAGTTACATACTAAGTACATATCTAGGTACCATGTAAGTTCACAGGTATTAGGGCCACTTAATATAAAGTGGGACCATGTAGCTTTTAAATTGACAATCAGGGATGAGTTCCCTAATGAATATTAATGAGTCTTCCCCTACCACCCTGCAAAAAAAAAATCGCGGCCGGTGGCATGTAGATTCGACCGATGCAGTAAAATGCTAACCAACCAATGGGCAAAAGTTGACCCCTTAAGACACAGCCCCTCCTCATTTGCATAATGAGGCAGAAATGCATACAGAAATGTAAAAACAACAGGCAGAAATAAATAGCATTGAAGAAATAAATAGGGTAAAAAAATACAAAGGAAGAATAAAACAGACAAAAATATTATAACATGCACATAAATAAATACTTTAAAAAATAAGTAATTAATAAATAAAGTTGAAGATTATAATAGGGTTGCCGCGGTGAGGAAAATTTCCCACCGGTTAATCGACGTGTCACAACACCGGTAATCCCGGTGTCACCGTGGGGGGCGGGGCGGGGGGGTTAAATAGCTTTTAAATGCGTGCGCGTTATACTTTCACTTTCGAAATAAGCGTCAATTGGCAATTCAGCGTCAATTGCTTGAATGGACAAAAAAAAACAACTCGGCTCGCTGATAATAAAACGGGGTTAAATAGCTTTTAAATGCGTGCGCGTTAGACTTTCACTTTCGAAATAAGCGTCAATTGGCAATTCAGCGTCAATTGCTTGAATGGACAAAAAAACAACAACTCGGCTCGCTGATAATAAAACGGGGTTAAATAGCTTTTAAATGCGTGCGCGTTAGACTTTCACTTTCGAAATAAGAGTCAATTGGCAATTCAGCGTCAATTGCTTGAATGGACAAAAAAACAACAACTCGGCTCGCTGATAATAAAACGGGGTTAAATAGCTTTTAAATGCGTGCGCGTTAGACTTTCACTTTCGAAATAAGCGTCAATTGGCAATTCAGCGTCAATTGCTTGAATGGACAAAAAAACAACAACTCGGCTCGCTGATAATAAAACGGGGTTAAATAGCTTTTAAATGCGTGCGCGTTAGACTTTCACTTTCGAAATAAGCGTCAATTGGCAATTCAGCGTCAATTGCTTGAATGGACAAAAAAACAACAACTCGCCTCGCTGATAATAAAACTTTTATTTATAGACAGAACTTTTATTAGCATAACGAACGAATAAAAATAACCCCATGCATAGACTGAAAATCGTCAAACTGTGGGCCCAAACAAATAAGAACCATAAAACGTTTATTAACGAATAAGAAAATAAAACAGGCCTAAATAAATTACACATTCCGCCATTATCTTGCTTTTCTTTAATTTGACTCGTTCTCATCTCCACACGTGCTAAATGGAATCCTGATGCTTGCTGATCTGTGACGTGACCGGCTCTTGGCACGCACTGCGCAGTTCAGTTTTTAATTATAATGTATGCTCTCTTCTGAACTAAATAATTGATAATTATTATTTTTAATTAATTCAAATAAATATTTTAGCAAAAACGAATACTTTAAAAAAAAGTCAAGACATCGCTGTGTCACGGTGGGAAAGTGATGTCACCGGTGATGGGGCTTAAAACCGGTAACACCGTCAACACCGTCTATCGCAGCAAGCCTAGATTATAACGGACAATAAATAAATAAGGTAATTATTGTGACCACATAGAGTCAGGGCCTCGGTTTAACGTCTCATCCGAAGGACGGTTCTTTTTGACAGTATAGTGTCCCCATTACTATACTGGGGCGTTATGACCCACACAGACCACAGGGTGAGCACCCCCTGCTGGCCTCACTAACACCTCTTCCAGCAGCACCTGGTTTTCTCAGAAGGTCTCCCATCCAGGTACTTACCAGGCTCAGCCCTGCTTAGCTTCAGTGGGCAACCAGTCTTGGGCTACAGGGTGATATGGCTGCTGGCACATCATGCCTTGTTACCACTGTGCAGGCTGGTGGTGGTGGTGTAATGGTGTGGAGGATGTTTTATTGGCACACTTTAGGCCCCTTCGTGCCAATTGGGCATCGTTTAAATGCCACAGCCTACCTGAGCATTGTTTCTGACCATGTCCATCCCTTTATGGCCACCATGTACCCATCCTCTGATGGCTACTTCCAGCAGGATAATGCACCATGTCACAAAGCTCGAATCATTTCAAATTGGTTTCTTGAAGATGACAATGAGTTCACTGTACTAAAATGGCCCCCACAGTCACCAGATCTCAACCCAATAGAGCATCTTTGGGATGTGGTGGAACGGGAGCTTCGTACCCTGGATGTGCATCCCACAAATCTCAATCTACTGCAAGATGCTATCCTATCAATATGGGCTAACATTTCTAATGAATGCTTTCAGCACCTTGTTGAATCAATGCCACGCAGAATTAAGGCAGTTCTGAAGGCGAAAGGGGGTCAAACACAGTATTAGTATGGTGTTCCTAATAATCATTTAGGTGAGTGTATATAGCCGCTCTGTAGTAAACCATGATGTCAGATCAGTTCCGTTCTTGTATAATAGTGTCAATGCAGGCAGATCAATATTATTGTTGAATATTAAATTAAATGTTAAGTCAAGTCATCCTCATTTATATAACGCTTTTAACAATGTAGATTGTTTCAAAGCAGCTTTACAGAGATAAACTTAATATAATTTACGGTAACACAGATTGGTTTGGTTTTATAGCGGTTATTAAATAATGTTATTTTCCAGCCAACAAGTGAACAATGAATAAGTGAACAATAGCCTTTAAAATGACTTAAAATACATATATTATAACATTTGAGTCAATAATAATTGGTTCAAATAATGTATCAAAAGCAAGTTATCATTTGATTTTTTTGAACAGCACTGTTAAAATACATATAATATAATAATATGGACATGATCAACTTGTACATTATTATGTATTAAAACAAATTCCTGCAGAGGGCACTAACGGCCTGGTGATTGTTGTTACATTTTACAGTATGATCAAATCCTTCTTTAATATCGCCCAAACAACATTTAATTAATATTCACTTGATCTAAAATTTTTGTCAACTAGATAAAAATCCTACAGCCACTGTAATTTCTTATGGACCTGCTTGCTGCGGTAGTCGGTGGTACCGATGTTACACGATGTTGGCCGTATACGATCGATTACATTATTTGCCCAACACGACTAGTTTCCACTAGAAAAAAATGGTGCTGGTCAAAGTGACCGGCAGAGTTTTCGTTTTACGGACATTTTGATGATATGCCGGTCAAATATCGCCTCTTAATTTGTCAAGTTTGAGGAAAACTGGAGGCAGGCTATGTAACTTAAAAAATGACATAATCAGGCCGTATAGAATGCAACATGTTTATTAGCCTAACTTTCAAATAGACGGAAAATTTCATGAACGTCCGATTTTTTTTTTTTAAGCTTGTTTTATTAGTTTGCTGCATGGCTAAAAAAACCAACTATATAGTCTATATTTATTAACTCACGGGGCGCGTCGACGCGCGCAACCACACACGTGCCTGCAGACATTTTTTTCCGAGCAAGCAAAATGAAGCGAGCGAAAAGTACTGTGTGGGACCATTTCAACAGAAAGGGCGATGAAGTTACCTGTAAAATATGCTGCACAGTATTAAAATACAGTAGTAGTACAAGTACGATGCAGTATCATTTGCGAAGCAAACATCCACAAGCATCGAGTGATGAAGGACAACAAACTTTGCCCACCGTGTTATCAGGGAGAAGATGCGATGCACGGCGATCTGAGGAGATAACGCAGAGAATCTGTGTAATGGTGATAAAAGACACTTTGCCCATAAGACTAACCCCACATCACGTTGACATGTTGCTTTTAAAAAAAAAAAATTAGACAAGGTGTGGATTGAGGGAGGGCTGCTATTTTTATTTAACGAAAAATCTTAGTCTAACGGAAAAAAATTGCCGGTTTTCGAAAGCTTCGTTCAAACGGATTCAGTGTTTTCTTTTTGTCATCTTAATTAGTTAATTATTTAAGTTTAAAAAAAATAGTGTTGGCCAATTTTATGTTTTTTATTTGTATTATTTTATTCTGTTTTTCTCTGTTGTCACTGTCAGAAATGCTGCAGGTGTGTGAAAATTTGATAAGAATCCAGGTTCTGTTGTTGCTCTGTTCTGTATGCTGCTGTTTGCACTTTGCACGTTAAAATAAACCCTTTGATAAAAAATATTTTTTAAATTGTATTTTTAACGGTTCACAGATACGCGTCAATTTTATTTTTATTTAATGCCAATTCAATATTACCGTATAATCTTATCCGGGAAAATTTACCGAAATGAGCATCCCTACTGGATACATTTCGTTGAAATCACATATGAGGACTTCGCAGGCTGTGGAGAAATGCAATCCTCCATAGCCACGGAGCGCTGTCATGACAGCGAGGGCATCACGTCGCAGGCTTACGGCATCGATAAGAGGAGCGGTGTCCGCAGACTCAATGGTTGTAAAATTGCAAATAATCCTTCTGATCGGTCGGTGTATTTCTGCTTGATACATTTTAGGCTTATTCTCAAATTCAGATTGTGTTAGGGGGGCGGGATTATTAGGCCATTTTAATCTGACAATTTGACCGGAGAGATTTAATTTTGTCGGACATTTCATTTTTTCCCCGGCCAATATCCGGTAATTATAGGACAATGGAAACCCTGCAGGTAGAGGTCTTCACGGGTCCACTTGGATCCGAAAACCCGAGGTCCGACTCGAGCGGGTTCGGGTCCAAAACTCTGAAGAGTGTCTCGGACACGGGTCGGGTTTGGTATTAGTGGCCTCGGGTCTCGGGTAATTTAAATTTTTCTAAGTGAGAGAGCGAATCCGCGCTTCTATGTGCAAATGGGCTATAAGCATAAGCACGGTTGCCTCCGCATTTATTTACTCTGTTGCTCGCTCCACATAAACCAACCCCTCCCTTTGCCAAGAAGAACTAGTGCGCCATCATGTGGATGGATGTTTGACTAAATGCAAGTATTTGAATTGTCGTTAAGCCAGGCCTGTCAATCAATTTTAAAAATACGCGACACTGTCAGAAAAGCATGGAGGCGATAACAGACATTGCGAAAAATGTCATGGAAAACGAACGGTGGTTCTAATCATCGTATGGTCCGGTAAATAACATTATGCCAAATTTTATAGGACATAATGGGTTACAGTGATGTGTGATTGACATTTTAGCACTTCAGCGCGCTTACACTTGCGCGACTGTGTTAAGTGCTTTTTTGAGAAATGCAGGGCTGCAGGCTGTGCACAATGTAAATGCCGTTTACGTTCAGGTCCAGTCGGGTTCTAAAGGAAATGGCGTCGGGTCGGACTCGGGTCTAATTTTATCGGGTCTGTCTCGGGTCGGGTTTTTCTTTAAAAAAAAATAATTTATGCACGTCGGGTTCGGGTAAGTAGTGGTCGGGTACAGTTTTTAGGACCCGAGAAGAACTCTACCTACTATTTAGTTCAGTTGGACAACGAACGCTACAATTATAAATCGTCTTCTCTGCTACAATTATAAATTGTCTTCTCTGCTCCATATACAGCATGAGTCAGAATTCACTTATCACATGACAAGAGTAAGCAGAGATGAGATGACTGACAGGATGATGGCTGAGGATTTGGTGCGCAACAGATCCTTGGTGTCATTGTCAAATATATTTTCTAGTAAAATGTGTGCAGTCAGTACCACCGCTCCCTATAGAGTGGTGCTGGTATGATGTAATTTTCAAGTTTGCATTTTCTGTTTCATCGTCCCAAAGGCAATATTTTTTTTTTAATGGGTTTTTAGTTAAATGGCTGAAATAACGTCTGTGGTTAACACAGGCTACAAGATATGTTCACGTGTTATTCTACAATACAAAATACATCATAGTAATGGGCGATTTAAACGATATGCAATATAAACGATACAAAATTGGTCTACGATATGGATTTTAATTATATTGCACTATCGCGATAATGCATGTTGACGCAATCTACCCGCAAAATTTAGAGCCACGAGCTGCAAACGGCTGCAACGCATCATTGTATTCGACATCTTGAGTAAACATGGCTGAAAGCGAAACGGAGGAGCTGGTAAAAAAACCCGGTGCAACATCCATTGGTTCGGATTTAAGCCGTCCGACGAGCAGCAGCAAACTATACTCTGTAGGGGCAACAGTTCTGGCTAACGCCTGTTTCACACATATTCCGTTTGCAGTGCATATGTAGGCTATGTATTTTTTCCGTACCCATGTTAACAGGCCTGCACGCGGATGCGGTGCGGCAATGCGTTCCAGGAGCGGTGTGTAGCCTATACAGCAGTGCAGCGATCGTTTCCACACAGTCTATTTCTGCTGTGCTGCACGTGCTGAATTAAAGTGACAGCGCATGGTTCATGGTCAAAATGAACAAGGATTGATATGAAAATATAGTAATCTTTTTACTAATATAGTAAAAAAAAAAAATTACTATTTTTCAATCATTTTCTTTTTTACTTTAAGCTCGGGGTAATTAAAGCAAGGAAACTACACAGTAACATTACCTCAACAACGCGACATAATGGATGCACTTATCTCTTCGTGAAACAAGTTCTTTGTG
The DNA here is from genome assembly GCA_029959095.1 of Rhinichthys osculus. NCBI lineage: Eukaryota > Metazoa > Chordata > Actinopteri > Cypriniformes > Leuciscidae > Rhinichthys > Rhinichthys osculus. The sequence continues at coordinate 28,187,826 of JARWKJ010000015.1, forward strand.
ATTGCAATATTTCTTGTAAAAAAGATTTAAATGCAAAAGAAAAGGTATGAGAGAGCTGTTTATGTCAATTATGTATGTTTTAATTTAAAACGTTTGCGATGTTAACAAAAATGTATAAATGTTTTGCCACTTGCTTGAGCAACTTACTATATAAATCTATATAAAGGTAATAATATGTTTTTAAGTGTTATAAATTTAAACGTGAATAGCCTTGTGAAAGAGTGCGTAAGTCTTGTGAAAGAGTGCGTATTAGCCTACTGTCTGTGTACAAATAGAATCACAATGCTGAAACTCTTTTATATTGTTTTATAAAAGACACTAATAATATAAATAGTGATTTAAAATAAAAAATAGAGGATTAATGTTGTTTGTCATAGGGATGTAACGATATCAAAATCTCACGGTACGATACAATTTCGATATTGACCTCACGGTACGATATTTATTGCGATATTGTGGAAAAGCTCACGGTATTGTTAAATAGCTCACGATAGTGTTTGTGATGATAATCTAAATAATAGGGCTAAGGGGAAGGGGTAGACACCCCTTAAAACCAAGAATTTTCGCGAGCTTACTTGAAACCAAGGGGTACCCAGAATGCACTGCGCAACCGGCAACAATGGCAGGCATATCATCCAGAGAGTCCCATAAATGTAAGTATTTTTGGCTTAAATGATTGATTAAAAAATTATGACAGTCTTGTTTTGTGCTCTACGCAGTTATGTACATATATATTTGCAACTATGTTGTTTATTGAAATGTTTTTAACGTTTTTAAAAATCGCTAGTTTGCTACGCTAGGCTATCCTAACGTTACATTGCTGATTTGCACAATCAGTCCCACATTTCGAGATCACCCAAAATGTCCGGGATTCAGCTTTTACTTTCTACAGTCGCCATTCATTATGTGTACATTATTTGACACTGACACGTAACGTTACGTGCCAGCTTTTCAGGTGATGCATTCAGCTTCAAACGGATCCCGAACGAGACGAAAACACAGGAATATTAGCAATGCTAAAATGCACATTAACATATCACTTGTTTAGCGTTCATGTACGTCAGGAAAAAAAAACCATCTTGTCGATTTATTTTGATTAATATGTGCGAGCCTGCGAGGGAGAGAGAGCAATACAGCGCTTAGTTTTGAGACCTTTTGAGCCTTTCGCTTGCTTGGCTCCGAAGAGAGAGAGAGAGAGAGTGCGCGCGCGCGCGACCGGGGCTCGCTCTCTCTCTGCTCGTTCAGGTAAACATGCGCCCTGTCACAAGCGCAGCAGTTCATCTACATTTCTCTTCTCCCTTGATTTCTGCGATTTGTTGCAGACAATAAACACACTTGCAGACGGCATCTTGGAAGTTTGTGATCCGCGGGACTGTGTTTATTCCTCTTGCTTTGTGACGGACACCTGTCCTTTTAATATTGTAACCCAACCACGACGATATCGAGACACGTTTACCACCGCGATAGCGCGATATCGTCAATATCGTTACATCCCTCGTACAGCCGTAGATCAGTTGCGCACTGCAAACCATATGTGAAAGCACAATAGCGCGTGCTGCTCCTGTGCCGCACACCACCGCACTGCACAAGGAGTATGTGTGAAACAGGCGTGCACTACAGGAAATAAACTTAATACTTTAAGCTTTTTCTTTGTTAAAGTCTCTGCAGCTAGTGTACTAAGCTAATTTTATTCATCTGCAACATTATGTTCTATAATTACAGTTTTGCATAATAAATGTTTTTAAAACAAATACATTTTGCAGTTTGGCTTTCCTTATGGTCTGTCTAACCTGTTCTGAAATGGTTCTATTATAATTTATATATCGTGATATATATCGTTATCGCAAGAGGCTGCAATGTATATCGCAATATGGATTTTAGGCCATATCGCCCATCCCTAATACATCAGTATTTTTTAAGCTGTTACGCGTCTTGAAAAAAGCGGTTTGCTAACAAGTGACTAAATTGAACTACAGAGGCTGGCGGTGACATTGAATGTCATCACGTCGAACTGGTAAGCCCAGTCTGCTTTTACAGCCTCATTATGCTTATAATTGTGCTCATAAACTATTCTAACAAACTATTTTATTTAGATAAAAACTTTGTCAGTTGACAGAAGCTTAGTTATGGTGACGTTGAAGTCGTGAAGTCCTATTGGGTTTTGTCGAGGGAATCAGTGTGATCCTAACTGCCCACAAAGTGACGTCATACCTGCACCACTCTATACACAGAGTATTCGTAAACACGAATTCAAAAGCAAAATTGAAAAGCGAGCGTGCCCCCAATAGGGGTGGGAATCTTTTGGAATCTCACAATTTGATTAAAAATCAATTTTTGATTTTGAATCAAAGTTCTATTCGAGATATACATAGATTTGATTCTAAAGTTGTTTTTGAATTTTATTTATTTTATTGTCCTTGTATATAAGAAAACCTGTGCCCCTATTGATTGAAAATGAATATGATTAAGACCTTTATTAAGGTTAAGATCTTTATCGTCACTGTACATGTACAATGAAACTGGTGGAGCAACCTCCAGATGCCAGTATGCTATTCAACATAATACAATACAATGCAATACAGTACAATAAAACCACAAAGACAACAGATATTCATAAATGTAAACATTATGTGCAAAAAAAAAAACAGAAAGTGACAAGTGCTGAATTAGTGTAATAATATTACACTGCCATAAATAGGACATTACATGATAAAATATTGCACAGTAAAAATGGCAAATTAAGAGGCAATATATAAGGATACATGTAAAGGGTGTGGTGTTTAATAGTGCAACTGTTCTGTGGTAGAAACTGTTTTTGAGGCTTGTTGTGTGTGCAAACAGTATCCTGTATCGTTTACCAGATGGCAGGAGGGTGAACATGTTATGACCTGGGTGCGAAGGGTCTCTAATAATGGCTGTGGCCTTTCGGGTGCAACGTGCCCTTTAAATGTCCTCCAAACTGGGGAGCTGGGAGCCAGTGATCCGCTCTGCTGTTTTTATAATGCGTTGAAGAGACTTCCTGTTTTCTGAAGTGCAGGCGGAATACCACACTGCGATGCAATAGGTAATGACAGATTTAATAACCGACCTGTAGAAGTTCACCAGCAGCTGTTGTGGAAGTCATGCTTTTTTCAACAACCTCAGGAAATGAACCCTTTGGAGTCCTTTTTTGACCATCAATGTGGGATTGTGACTGTCCTTGTCAACCTCCACTCTCTCGCCATTGATGTTTATAGGGCGATGGGCAGAACGCTTCCTCCTTCTGAAGTCCAGGATCATCTTCGTCTTTATGAAGCGTGCCGCACAAGTGCTGAAAAGTGAAGCCAAAGCGTCTCGATCGCCCCCGGTGGCTGGTCCCAGTATAGGTCATAAAGCCCGCCTCCCCATGAAGTCTAATGGGCGGAAACTAAACAATCAAATTACACTTCAAATAATTTTTTTTCAAAGATGTTTTCAATCATTTTAGGTGGTTATCACGCTGGTTTAAGTGTTCGTTCTTTTTTAAATAAGTTTGGTCTTATTTGATGCTATAAAATCGGGAATGTGACGTCATGATTGACAGCTTCTCTAAACTAAGTAGTCACTGAGGCACCAACAGACTTTTTTGGGGATTTTCGGGAGGAGATTGGAGCTTCAACTTTAATTTCTACTTGTCCATAACTTTATTTCACACAGTAAATTTTGTATTAACCGTTTCTGCGGGAGTGAGGGCGGGACCTTGATATCAGGGCTTTACTTCCTGCTCACTACTACGCAGAAGCAGGTCCCAAATCTGCGGAAGATGTCAGCGAAATATTAGGACGTTGGCTGCTTCACTTTTCACCAATGGAAGAGAGTGAAGGGGCATCGTCCATTTATTTACAGTCTATGGTCTTTATTGCATTGGGGATCAGGTTGTTGTTTTGGCTCCAGTTCTCCGAGGTCTTGACCTCTGCTCTGTAGGCTGTCTCGTTGTTGTTGGTTATTTTGCCTACAACGATGATGTCGTCTGCAAACTTGATGAGTGTTCGTCTCGTAAGAAGGTTTGCAGTCATAGGTGTAGAGAGAAAAGAGAAGGGGGCTCAGCACACACCACTGCAGTGCTCCCATGTTCAGTATAATGGAAGGGGAGACATGCCCATGCTCACAGTCTGTGGTCTACCAGTGAGGAAGTCGTGCACCCAGTTGTACAGATGTGTGTTGAGACCTAGATAGTTGAGTTTGTTGACCAGGTTATGGGGAGTTATGGTATTGAAGGCGGAATTATAATCAACAAATAGCAGCCGCACATATGTGTCCCGCTGTTCTATGTGTGTTAGAGCCATATGGAGCGCAAAGAGGTGAAATATTGCTCTTGATGTGAGATAAAATGAGTCGCTCGAAACACTTCCATCACCATAGGTGTCAGGGCTACTGGCCAATAGTCATCCAGAGTCCTGATTGCTGCCTGTTTTGGTAAGGGGATAATTGTGGCTGACTTGAGGTACGTTGGAACAATGGCCTGTCCTAGGGAGGTGTTAAACAGGTTCGTGAATACTGCTGTCAGCTCACATGCACATTGTTTCAGAACCCGTTCTGGCACGCCATCTGGCCCAGTAGCCTTGCTAGGGTTGATGTGGTTCAGAGCCCATCTCACCTCGTGGGAGCCGAGCACCAACACACTTGATGGGGGTCCCTGCTGTGTCTGCATTGTTATTTGAGGTCTCTACACAGTCAAACCTGGAAAAGAAGCGATTCAGCTCCTCAGGTAGGGATGAACTCAATGTTTGTGTTGAGCTGGTGTTATTGCCCGCATAATCTGTGATGGCCTTGATGTCCTGCCACATGCATCGGGAGTCAGTGTTGTTAAAGTGCTCGTCAATACGCTTCTTGTAGCAGCGCTTTGCTTCCTTGATGCCTCTTCTCGGTTTAGCCCTAGCTGTTTGATAGGCCCCATGATCTCCTGACTGGAATGCGGCATCACGGGTCTTCAGCAGCCTAAGCACAGCTGTATTCATCCATGATTTATGGTTGGGGAGCGTGCTTATTTTCCTTTCTGTGGTGACATTAGCCGCGTTTCCACTGCCGGGCCAGGGCCGGGCCGTGCTAGTGCGTGCCAGGGCCAGTCGCGTTTCCACTGTCACTTCCGGGGCTTGATCGGGGCTTACTCAGGGCCAACGGCCAGGATTTCTGGCCCGTCGAATACCTTGGGCCAAAGCAGGCCAGCTCGGGCTAGAGGAGTGGTTACGAACAGAGGCGGGGATTACCTGAGTCGAGAGACAGCGCCGATGGATTCTGTCAGCATTAAAGACTTTTAAAATAATTTAACTCACTTTCATGTTTTAATGCCTTCTGTTTGTGATCCGATGTGGATTCTGATCACCGTATAAGGTAGAAATATTTATACGCGATGCAAAAGACTATGCGCGCTAACCGCGTTTACTATGGTAGGCTATACCATAGTAAACGCTTGAATACGCATAGTAAAAAAACATGGTGAACGCTTAAAGAAGTCAGACCAATCATAAAGGCTATCACAATCATGTTTTTATTTTATCTGTCAGTAGCCTACATATACTAGCCTACATAGTAGGCCTAGTCTCTTTATACCGGACTATCTACTTTTTTTTCGGGAGCTTCCTGTTTCTCTGACTGAAAATATATCTGTAGCTACTGGGAGTCGAGACTGTGCTAACGCTCCCCAGGTCGTATTTTTGGTGGCATATAACATTATTTGTATAAATTATCATTCTTTCTAAATGTCCTGTAACTACCAAATAAACAGAAACAGCCTCGACTGAATAATGTAAGTGTGCCCTCTTTCTTTTGTGAAATAGACCTAGCGGTAATTTATTTCTGTGTGACTAATGTGCAATTTTGACATAATTTAATTCATTATGATCAATGTATCACTTTTTTATTGTAAACCTGTGGTAAAACATCGATGCTTGGGTTTTAAATTTTCAAGTAAACAACAAAAATGCCAGCGAACAGCCGCTTGTATCATGTTTGTTTTGCGATGCACGCTGTTTCCAGTGATTTCTTTCTGATTAGTTTTCTGATAAAACTTCCATTTGTTGGTGAAATGATGGGTTAGTGTGACGTTGTTCCAGAGAGGCGTGTTGCGGGCGTGTTTTAGTGACGCGCTGTGGAGCTTCTGGCCCGACAGTGGAAACGCAGGCCCGGTGCTACTGGCCCGAGGCTATTAGCCCGGCACGGCCCGTTTAAAGCCCTGGCCTAGCACTGGCCCGACAGTGGAAACGCGGCTATTGTCCATACAAAAACTGATGTAGTCCAGCACAGATGAGGCATAGGTGTTTAGGTCTGTGTGGTTATTGTGTGTTGGAGTCAATTTAAATAAGTCCCAATCAGTCTCATCGAAATTGTGACGAATATGACTACAAATGACGAAGTCCTGCAGCCTGGCCATAGCTCCCTCAGGCCAGATCCTGATGGTGCAAACTGTGGGTTTAATCCTTGAAATGAGAGGTTTGTAGATAGGGGTCACAGACATGCTGACATGGTCAGAAAGGCCAAGGTGGGGAGAGGGAGACGCTTTGTAGCTCTTTGTTATATTACAGTACACATGATCCAAAATATTACTGTCTCTTGTGGGCAAATCGATAACCTGATAAAATTTGGGGAGCACAGCCTCATAAAGTTTAGCCAGCGGGAGCATAGCATTAGCTTGCGGTGGGATATAATCAGCAGTGAGAAATACCACAGTAAACTCCCTTGGCAGATAGAACGTTATAAACATTATAACGCATTTCAGCGTTATAAACTCCAAGTCCGGGGAGCAAAACTTTTCAACAGTGTCAATGGATGTGCACCAGGTATTACTCAAATATATGCACACACCGCCGCCTTTTTCTTTCCCGGAGTCTGCTGTTCAGTCTGCTCGAAACACAGTCCGGCCTGCTTGCTCAATAGCCACATCTGGGATTTTATGATTCAGCCAGGTTTCAGTGAAAAATTAAGCACAGCAGCCTCAACTCGTCGATCTTATTAACGATATACCGGGCGTTCGCTGCGAACAGGCTGGGTAAAGCTGGTTTCTCCGGGGAGCTCCTTAGCCTAGCATGTACGCCCGCCCGCCCGCTCACTTGCCTCAGTTTTGTTTCCTCTCTCGCCGTCTCCTAGGGGTGGGCGCTATACCGGTATGAACGTGAATACCGGTATTATGTTGTGCCATGATATGGATTTTGCGATACCGAGGATACCGTATGCGTATTCATAAATTCAAATTTTGCAGTTATATTGTTTTGTTCAATTTGGTACTCTTTACAACTAACACTAATGACGATACAGAATCGAATACGCTGTTTAAGGAAATGACTGATTTGGCGCTTCATATGCGTGAAGTTGCTGAGGCGATTAACCGTTGTCCTGTGACGCGTTCAATGAAGGACGTCGAACACATCGCTAGTGCTAAGCGGCTGTTCATAAAGGATGGATGCATCTTTTGCGGTGGAATGGGAAATAACAAGGTAATGAGACGCAAGTTTGACTTTTAACTTGAGCGCAGCATTTTTAGAATGCCGTTTCATTTGCGAGACGCGGGTGCAACACCAAAACAAGTTCGTCAAGCACAAAAAAAACGTTAAAGTTCTAGGCTACTGTATGTTTGAGATGTCATGTTTTCATGAAGGTTGAAAGCTGCTATTATTATCTTTGACTTTGTTTTTACAAAACATTTACTGCTAATAATATCATCCACGTGGAGACATTTCCCCAATGTAACGTTAGGCTATGAATAACAGGACACGACACACACATAAGCGCGCGCATACACACACACTGGTCCACTATCTGTGTGGGGACTCTCCATAGACGTAATGGGGTTTATACTGTACAAACTGTAGGCCTTTATTCTGTCTCCTTACACAAATTAATTAGTTTGTATGAAAATGTTCATTGTTTTTTTCTTGTATACTTTTAAGTTCTATTAACTTTATTCAATTTCTTAATATTTCCTACCTGTTAGACGGGTAGGATGGTGAGGATTGTTTTAGGTTCACTTAAAGTTGTTATATTTTTTGAAGCCTCGTAGATGTTAAAAAACTAAAATTATTGCTTTCAATTACACTGTAATGTTGAATGGCTATAATTAATGTTTAAAATGGGGAAAAAAAATTATCGAGACATCAGTAGCTGTATTAGTATCAGTGATACTGGTCTTCATTCATAAAAAGATGCCATTAAACAAATTAGTATATCTATTTAAAATATACTGTCCTTATGTTGTTTCTACATTAATTCGGAGATTAACTGTTAGGGGTGGGAATCTTTGGTCACCTCACGATCCGATCCGATTCCGATTCTGGGAGTCACAATCCGATTCCAGAACGATTCTTTATCTACCTCACCCCCCCCCCCCCCCCCCCCCTTATTAATTCATTAGTTTACATAAGTAATTAAGTACTTTTTAAAAAATAATTACAAATTAATATTTTTTTATTAAAACAGTTGTATGTTAAGAAATTTAAACTAATATAACAAATAATAAACAAAAAGAGCTTTCAGTAGCCTATAAATTATCTGAACGTTTTCCATTCAAGAACTGTGAGTCATTTTTCTTCATCTTTAATGTTGTTTTTTACTATGACATCATAGACTGCGGTAGATCTATTAAGCTGTATTCACTCACGCACCTCTTTTGAAATAAAAGAAGTAATGCGGTGTGTCCTGTCCGTTTAATTCCTTAAGACATAACTGGCTGTGTTTACGTTAATTTTGCACAAGTACATTAAACCACTACACAGAGTCGCGGCAGCGCGAGCAGTCTCACAAACAAAGCGCGCGTCAGCATTTGAAATTGAAAGCAGCCTTCTGTTAGTGAGGTTCATATTTTAAATATATAAGTCCACTGCATTCCAAACCACATAAATGATGACTTCGTAGAGCATTTGTAAGGAAAATACCGACGGGCGAGACAGCACACTTCAAGTGTAACATCAAAGAAAGCGCGCGTCTCTCACAGCGTGTGCAATGAAGCCTGTGAATATCCTTGTAATTCGCTTCAACCTTTCCGAACTTTATGAAAGATTATTTTACGGAAGGTTCGAGTGGTGTATGTGTGTGAGGAATTGGAATCAAGCAGAATACGGGTGTTTCTAAACCAAACTAAACGTCATCGCACATCTGGTTAAAAACTAAGCTCAGAATCGATTCTGGAATTCTCAGAATCGATCCAGAATCGTTGGAGAGAGAATCGCGATGCATCGATGGATCGATTTTTTCTCCCACCCCTATTAACTGTGAATATTACATTATAAAAGTATATTAAAAAAAACATATAAAACTATTTTTAATTGCGATTTAATAAAAATGTGTGATTAATAAAAATGTGTGATTAATCTAGTTAATTTTAATTTAATCGATTGACAGCACTAATTTTAAAGTTTTTTTTCCTCTGAAAAAAATCTTCATGCCTTAAAGTCGCTTGAATGTAACTACACCCTTGCTTCATTTAGTATTATGTGGTACCATGAATATGCAAATTAGCCCAGCCTCCACTCACTCACACGAGCTCGGAGATCCACTCGGTCAACTTTACTGTAGTTAACACTGCACTGTGGTAGAACGTTGGACACATAACGATAATTAATATGATTAGCCTTTTGCTTGACTAATGTGTTGCTAATGTTACACAAACCATGTTCCCATTTGACATCTGTTCACCTTTTATTTGTATTTAGCCTTCATACAAATAAGAAATGTGAAATCCCCATCAAATAAACATAAGACTCTCAACATATTAATATTAATATCTTTAACTTTAACTATAACATAGGCTGATTTATTATATTATTCTTATTGATTGAAACAAAAGTGCTTCAGCCAGGATAAAATATATGAAAAGTGCTCAGAGTTGCTGCAGAAAACAGAAAGAGTGAGCAGCAACAAACACATCTTGCTGGGGCAGGGGCATTGCTGAGTGTTATGACACCCTGAATTCATTCCGATTGATGAATCTGAATGTAGTGTTTACATGAACGCTAAACAAGTGGCCGGGATGATGTGCGATTTTATATTTCACAAGCATCAAATTGGAATTTATTTTTTGACATGCGCACACGGCACAAATATACAGAGCTTCCCGCTGTTTGTGCAGTTTATTTGTTTTAAACAGCACACTTCAAATTGTGACCAGAAATGGATTAATATTGAGACAATGAACTATTGTGCCGTGCTGCTTATATACTGCCTTTGCGCAGCGCGATTTTATTCACGCTGCTAGGCAGTCTGGATACCATGGACCAAATTTTCGCCTCAGCGAGGGGACCAATCACAGAACGGGGAGGGAGCAGCAAGACGATGACGACGTCTATGCGACACACCGAAAGCAGTTTGTTTATACCTATGGATCAAACATGGCAACAGACGCGAAGTTACCTTTCGATGCAGCCTTAGATATTGTTCTATGTAGTTTAGAACGCAAATAAATCTCTGACCCATCGTCTTCTTCCTCGTCTAATTTTTTTCGCTCTACATACGTCATCTGGTATAATTGAAACGATTGGCTATGAGCTACGTACAATAAACGGCCCTGGGCATTCGTAAACCACGCCTCAAATACGAGGAAATGAACATGTGGTTCCCAGACCACGATGAGACGTGGTCTGACGTTAGCCAGGCTATAAAACCAGTAGTCTGTGGATGACAATCCGAAAGAACAAGGACTGGTGGAACGTTGTCCTGCTCCACAGACGCTGAGTAAAAGGAGAATTTTAGAATGACGGGGCCGGACGAGACGCTCATTTATATGACACTTTATTCAACAGGAAGAGCAGCTCGTTCCGCTCGTCATACGTCATTACTAGGGGTGTCACGATTCTCCAAATCTTCGATTTAATTTTTGATTCTAAGGTCATGGTTTGATCCGATTCTCGCTTTTTACATATATATTTTTTTTAAAGCACAGGTTGCTATGCCATTTTTAGACTAGACTTTTATGCAATATAATATCTGACCTTTGTTCGCAATGTACCACACTACATTGTCAAATTTAAAAAAATTATTAACAACAAAGTGCTTATAATATAATACAATAACTTTATATCTTTAGTCAATTGGAAACTTAAAGCTGCAGTCCGCAGTTTTTCCTCTTTGTCAACATGTCTGTTCGAAATCTGCAATTGCAGTTATTTGCGGAATTATCAACGATTCGTGAGTTGTACGAAGTCTTTTGCATTTTACAACGGGTGAGTCTCCAGTTGTCACTGGTGATTGTCGTTTGAACCTTTCTGGATCCGCCATCAAATTGATAAGTTTATTATATCAAGTGCTGTGAGAAAAGGCTATAAATCTCCACCTCCAGCATCCTCACACGCAATATAGCCAACATAGCCTATTAGCCGAGACTCCTTCATGTGTACGGATGTGACGTAATGACGCAAAGACATGCTCGAATTTCCCGCAGAAATTCACCAGTACCACTGGAATTAAAAACATTATTACAAGTGTACCGCTTTGAATTGAGCTAAGGCAAGCAGATAATTTTGAACACTGGCTGGTTATGTATTTTCTCAAATATGTATTTTGGATCATTTTTAACATCAAAAAAGCTACGGACTGCAGCTTTAAGCAAAATAACCTGCCATCTAGTTTCTCTTTTGTAACTGCAGTCTACTTCACAGATGACATTCAAGTTCACAAAACAAACAAACAGTTGTTGGTTTAACAGATAAATCTGTTTTTGTGGTGCCTGCGGAGATGCCCTGCCATGTTACGCCCGTTTCACACATACTCCGTTTGCAGTGCATATTTTTTTCCGTACCCATGTTAACACCCGTTTCACACATACTCCGTGTGCAGTGCTTATACGGTACAGGAGCAGCACACGCTATAGTGCTTTCACATATGCTGCTTTTGATCCGCGGCTGTACCACAAACACATTTGTATTTCAAATCCAGAAGGTATCAGCAACTTTCATTTAAAAAAAGTTTTGTCACCAGTGTGATTCTCGTTTAAACACAATTTAAACAAGGTATTAGGCTATTCAATGCATTAGGCTACTTCTATATAATATATAGGCTATATTAAGTTGCTCAAGCAAGTGGTAACATTTAACCATGTAGCCTACTTATATTAAAATCACAAACATTTTAAATTAAAACTTAAAATTAACAAAAACAGCAGACTCAAACCTTTTCTTTTGCATAATTTAAATCTTTATACATTAAATCGTGCATTTCACAAAGAACTTGTTTTTCCACCTCCACGAATGAGACGAGTGCCGTTCATTATGTCGCCTTGTTGAAGTAAATTGTAGTTTTCCTTGCTTTACCCCGGTCTTAAAATAAAAGATGACTGTGAAAAATAGTAGTATTTAGCCTAATTAAATGCATTTATGGTGAGATTACTACATTTTATTTAATTAAATGCATTTATGATTAAATTACTACATTTTTATGTCAATTTGTGTTCATTTTGACCACGAACTATGCGCTGTCACTTTAATTCAGCGCATGCAGCACAGCAAAAATAGACTAGGTGTGTAAAAAATCGCTGCACTGCTGTATACGCACCGCACCTGGAACGGATTGCCGGACCGCATCCGCGTGCAGCGTGAACGCTCTAACCTGTTAACATGGGTACGGAAAAAAATACGCACCGCATACGGAGTATGTATGAAACGGGCGTTATCGTGCTGCCAGTGGAAGAATATGGTACACGCACATAGCAGAGCTTGCAAACTGGCTTTTTAGAAGCGCGAACGTTGAACGCGAACACGAACGTTGTCAACATAAGTCACTGGAAATCCAAAATACTTCCACACCGGCGACTTCAATGAAAGAGTAGGAGGTTCAAGTTCTGTCGATGGGTCTCCTGCATCTGCCGTTGCCATGCTATCTTTTGACTGGCTGTAGCTAAGTTAGAGGTTGTTGACTTTTTTTCCGCTTGGCACGCCGACCGGACGTGACATGGGGGCGTGGCAGCATCGACGATTCCATTTTTTAATTCGAAGTTCGAAATTGTGACTTAATTTCGGTCGATTTCGATTTAAAATCTAAATCAGTCACTGGAAGAGTACTCCGGCTGTAGAGCCCGTGCCCTGCTGCACGGGCTCTACAGCCGGAACCGAACAACTTTCACTAAGCTAGTCGCATCCAAAGCAGTATCTAAAGCCCTTGCATTCTTACTATCCTCGATTAAAGGATTAAATTATATTAAGCAATATCAGGAAAGATAGAAAATAGAGTTTAAAAAACAAAGCTATACAGAGCTACATACGCAAATCACTCAGGCAGACAGGAAACTGCTGTGCAACAGTGAAAACGGGCCGATGCGTTTCAGAAATAAGTTCACAGAGACTGATATGGCAGAAAGTGCACCGTTTGTTTTCTTATTTTTACAAAAGCACAAAGTTTTGTTATTATTGTTAGTGTACACAAATAACAGTAAACCCTTTACAGTTGATGTATTGAAAATGACGGAGTAATTTAAGTCGCTTTTTGGAAAAAAATGCATTCGTCGACCCCAGAGGGTTAAAATAATCTTACTGTAGCCAAGTTCAAGCTCAGGGAGGGAGGCGGGAACAGGCAAATGATTAATAACACAAAAATAAACATGTTACGGCTGACTGTTACACACAAAGCATAAAACAAAGTAGCAACAGAAATGTCCCAGGCCTGGTCCTCTCTCGCCTTTCACTGTCGTCGCTCCTTCTTTTACCCTTCCAAAACTACTCCGTGGGACTCGAGACCACTGTTTTGCGCTTATTAACATTTGCTCCTCCAACGGCTCTTGGCCCCCACCTTGCTTCACCCCACACTTACCCCAATCTTTTGATAGTGTAGATGATCAGGCTTCCCACAGTCATTAAAACCTGTAAATCGTCATAAAAAGTGATAAATGAACAAGTTGTAGAGAGTGTGTGTATATATATATATATATATATATATATATATACACTCTCTACAACTATATATATATTAGGAGTGGCACGGTTCACAAAACCCACGGTTCGGTTTGTATCACGATTTTAGGGTCACGGTTTTCGGTTCTGTACGGTTCTTGTTGTTATTTTTTCTTTTAATCTTTAACACTCCAGAAATGTACTTCGGCATATGATATATAGCTTAATTATCCACAATTTAGGATACAGTATTAACAAAAATGTTATATCATGCAATCATGCACAAACTGAATTTGACTTGACTTTAAGCACATTATTGGGACCATCTCCGAGGAAAGCTAGGTGAGATTTTGATACAGCAAGAGAGAAGACATTGATGACATGCTTTTCTTTTATTTGGCAAAAAAATTAGAACGTGTATCACTATCTCTACAGGAACTTATGTGCATTTTTAGCACACAAAGATTGAAAATTAACTTGCATTTATCAAACTGCCAACTTAAGTGTAGCTCTTACAAAAATTTAATCTTTTAAAAGAAAAAGAGAGGAACTCTTAAAACTCTGTCTTTTAAATAAGTCAAAATACATGAAACATAATTTCCTATAATTAGGCTATAGCAATATCAAAGGCCATAGTCATAAAGTGAAACATAAGTTCACAATGCTTTTATTCCCTGAGAGTGAGGATACACTTTTTTCAGTTGAAATTAAAGTGCAGTATTTGGAAACATATGACTGGAGTTCTTATCTAAACTTAAAGTGCCACTGTAGCTGCTATATATTTAAATATCATAACACGAAATCCAAAATGTTCCCACACACCGGACTTATACGACGCTGGCGCATCCTCCAACTCCGGTTAGCCTTCCTTATCTCTCCCACTTGCCACTTCTCCGCGTGACGTGACCTGCAGCACTCCATACTCCACTTTTACTGGCGTGTTCGACTTGAACCGGCGCTGCACAGAGCGATCGGTAATGACATCAAAGTACCGCGAGAGTGATTGAAAAGCATACGGAGCCGTCGCGCTCGGGGTACTTTGATGTCATTCGCCGATCGCTCTGTGCAGCGCCGGTTCAAGTCGAACAAGGAAACGCATGTCTGAGGTCACATACGGGCACGAGGCTACTTTGCGCATGCGCCGAACCGTGAGACGCACACGCTCCGAACCGAGACGAGCGAACCGAACGGTTCGGATGTTTTTTCATGTACCGTGCCACCCCTAATATATATATATATATATATATATATGTGTGTGTATGTATGTATACGTATATACACTATCAGTTTCTGTTACATAAAGTGTCTTAGGTTTGCCATGCTTTCAAATAATTATGTGAATATGAGTACAGTCTCTGAAATAAATTCTGTCTGTATTTTTAAACAATGGGAAAAGTCATGAAAATAAATGTCATGTTTTATGACTAATTTTGGGTGGATTGTCATGTCTCTATTCTGTGTAAGTGTGTCAGCAAGCCTCGTCTAATGAAATGATCAAAACCATCCTGGGAAGAATTGGAGTCTCTCTGATCTTCAGGTACCACAGGACACAAGAGTGGAATAAGGTGGGTGTGTATCCTGTTTGTGGAAGCACGCTGTACAGTAGTAAACCTTTGACTGAAAACTGTGTATGTCTTGCATGTTCTTAGGGAGTGAAGCTGGTCAGTGTGATGTTCAGACTGCACATTGAGTTCATCACTCTGAAGGGGATTATGGGGAATGAACACGGGGTGTCTCGCTGTCAACTGGTCACTATGGCAACAGAGCTCTTCCTTTACAGCGGGAGTATTGAGGGAGCTTTGAAAATGCTGAGAGGTAAAAAGGAGATATGCAACTTTTGTGCGTGTTGTTCTGAATCTGGAAATAAGGGATTACTAGTGTATGCGTTTCTTTTCCTTCAGCTGATGGATGGTTTGTGAGCTCAAGCATGTGGCCTTGTGAGCAGGCTGACATAGAAAGTCGAAAACATATCCTGACTCTCTTAGCTGGAAAGACATCACACAGAGACACCTTAGAGATTCTTACCAACTTACCTGGACTCAAACAACCGATAAGCAAGTTATTTCATCTTTCATCTTCTCTCATTGTGATACACACACACACACGTACGCACGCATACATACATACATACATATACTGCCATTCAAAGGGTTCAGTAAGGTTTTTTTTCTTTTTTTTTTTCTTAATGTTTTTGAAAGCAGTCTCTTATGCTCACCAAGGCTGCATTTAAATACAGTACAAAAACTAATATTTAGAAATATTACAATTTAAAAACTTTCTGTTTTTAATATATTTTAAAATGAAATGAAAGATGAAATTTTTTTCAGGATTCTTTGAATAGAAAAAACAGTATTTATTAGGGGTGGGTGGAAATAGATACAGCATAGTGTTGCGATATTTCGCGTGGGGACATTGTATCGATACTTGGACGCCAGGTATAAATATTTTTAGGGCCTGTATTTTGGCTCGCGATTGAGTGATGAGCATAATTTTACCATTAGCTCCCCGCTTATAATGCCAGAAATAATAATAATTTCAAATATTTCTTTCAGAATGTAATTTCACAACTAGTGCGAGGAAATACTGCATTTCTCTCTTGCGCTCAGAGAGCTGTGTGTGAAGTAAGCTTATTCTCGCATGTGAACATGAAAGGGCCGCTAAATGAAGGCTAAATAAACGCCTTAATTCGACACACAAATTCCGTCAAACTACATCTGCTCTACAAACCAATTGTGCGCTGCGATGCAACAAAACTTTGCTCGATTAGAATCAAAGAAGCTGTCTACATAATGCCATATCTACACTTGCCAGTGCGCTCATATATATAATACAACAATTTTGACAAGAAAGACAGCAGTAGCAGTCAAGAGGGTGAAGAAGGATACTTAAAACTGGATACTTAAAAGGATAGCTCACCTGTTATATTACTGTTACTGGTTATACTCTTGAAATTAACTCAATTGTGTTTTTTGTGTAGGCCATTTCACAACGAAAAGAACTCCATACCGCCATCTAGTGTCCAAGTTGTACGCAATTGATGACAAATTTATGTATCTTCCTAAAACAATATAAATGATTCAGCACATAATAACATTTCATAACTGAAAAGGAGTATAAAGTATAGTGTCATCCTTGACTTGTTCATTAGGGTGTTTGTAAGGTTATTCTTTGTAAAACTGCTTAAAAATATTGTAAAAACAATTGCTAATGAAAACGTTTCATATACACTTTTTATACAAGTAACAAGATTTTATTTTCAGAGAAATTAACTTAATCAGCAAGGACGCATTAAATTATGTATTTTTGTGTGTGAAGAGACATTCATTGTAGTTATTACGGTTATGCTGATTAATTAATTGAATTTAATGAATTCCATATATTAATATTTTTCCTGACAATTCAACTTTATTTCACAGATG